>JAFMOC010000009.1:3207500-3380000 GCA_019802505.1 Corydoras sp. C115 | reverse complement strand
GTTGGGTCTTCCAACATGATAACGACCCTAAACATACAGCAAAAGCAACAAAGGATTGGCTCAAGAAAAAACACATTTAGGTCATGGAGTGGCCCAGCCAGTTGCCAGACCTCAATCCGATCGAAAATCTATGGAGGGAGCTGAAGGTCAGAGTTGCCAAGCGACAGCCCACCTTCATGATTTAGAGAGGATCTGCAAAGAAGAGTGGGCCAAAATTCCCCCTGGTGTGTGTGCTAAACTTGTGGTTAACTACAACAAACGTCTCACCGCTGTGCTTGCAAACAAAGGCTTTGCCACTAAGTATTGAGTGTGTTTGGCAAGAGGGATCAAATACTTATTTTCCTCAATGAAATACAAATTAATTAAAATATATTCTTTAAAATTATATTCTGGATTTTTGTCTTGATATTCTGTCTCTCCATGTTAGAATATATCTACCATTAAAAGTGCAGAAGGATAGTGTCTTTATTAGTGGGCAAACAAAGAAAATCAGCAAGGGATCAAATACTTCTTGGACTCACTGTATATATATGTTAACTCCTCCTGCAGAACTGTATTGGAACTTTAACCTACATGAGGGCTTTAAATACTTCCCCCTTCACTGTATATAAAATAAGAGGATGTTCTACAAGCTCCAATCATTGTATTTCAGCCTCTCTCGGCCTAAGAGAGCTTCTACAGAGTGTAGCAGTAATTTTCCTGATGAAAAAACCTAAAGGTCGGGTTCTTTTTTCAGTTTTTTCTTTTTTTCAGTCCTCGTTGACTTCTTAATTCATCAGTCAGACTTCATTCCCCAGCCGACTCGGTAAACAAAATACACAAACAACCTGCCGACGCCAAGCAAAAACGCACCTTCCCTGGGTTTTAGCCCGCGGCATAATGGCGTAGTCAAATCTGACCTAGAAAGACAGAAGCTTATGAAAGGGAAAGAAAGACAGACAGAAGGAGCGACGGAAGGAAGATGGAGCAAGAAAGGGCTGCGAGTGAGAGATATTAAAGCCAGCCAGACAGACACGCAGAGAATAGAGAGCACGTAGCGAGAACAAAGGAAGCGAGACAGACAGACGGCGAGGGTGAGAGAGAGAGAGAGAGAGAGAGAGAGAGTGCATGCAGCAGGAGGGGAGAAAAAATAAACGAGAGAAAACAGCAATCGGGGGAAAAGCTGCGTCTGAGAGCGAGCTGAGGGAAAAGCAGGATAACTTCATTTGAAATCTGATGACATGTTTCACTCAAGCTGCCAGGCTTCTCATTACAGGAACCATCCTCAACGTCAGCTGTCACAGTTCATCAGGCGCTACGGGGTTAAGAACCAAAACAAACAGCTTCTGCACTCCCTCTCAGCGGGGCGCCACTCAGGTAAACAACGGAGAACGCTCGGTTTCACGCACCTCCACCACCAGACCCACCTCCCATCAGGAACTAATTAAACAGATAGGATTAGACTCGCGTACCGTGGGTGTGCCGGACCCAACCACGGGCCCCAAGCTGGCCCCCAGACGACGACTGGCTGTGATTTGAATGCAAGCACAACCTTTGTGAGCGCTCCTTTAAATGCCTTGAAACTATTATTATAAAAAAAGACCTAATTTTATGACAACACACCGCAACACAGCAGGTGGCGCTGCTATTTGTACTGCGCAAGTGCAGCGCAATATAAAAGTTTGCGCCCCAGTGACTTAGTGGTTAGCATGTTCTCCTCTCAGCGCCTCCCGGTTCGAATCCCAATCTGGGTGGAGTTTCCATGTTCTCCCCGTTTCCGTGTGGGTTTCCTCCGGGTTCTCCGGTTTCCTCCCACAGTCCAAAAACATGGATTAAGGTCAATTGAATTCTCCAAATTGTGTGTGAGTGAGTGTGTGACCAGTGATAGATTGGCACCCATTGTCCATCTGCCCAGCACCAGAAACGTTCTCCCCTGGATGGGCATGAGTATCCCCCCCACGACCCTAATAGAGGATAAAGTGGAAGATAATGGATGGATGGAGTGTGCGTCCCCTAAAGGAAATAAATCGAATTGCCCAACTGTGCAGTGAAACACACACACACACACACACACTGAGTGAAGTGTGGAGCAGTGGGCTTGGTGCCTTCGGGTTAGGTGCCTTGCTCAAGGGCACTTCAGCCAGAGTACTTGGTGGAGTCAGGAATCGAACCGGGGACCTTCAGATCGCAAGGCTGGTTCCCCCTTTTTCTTTGAGTATGTTGTTCTCTACCACAACATTGGCTCCAGCATGTCCAGCATGGCACGTTCCGTAACGCGTGGAACACATACCGTACACTGTTCTCGTGTTTGCCATGAAAGCATGTCGTCTGAGAGTCTGAAGGGCGAAGGCTGGGGTTGAGCTCAGACGCTGGCATTTGATCCAGCAGTTAGTCCTGAAGTGCTGCCACTAACAGGGTGGCCATAATCCTGGCAAATCCCTCCGAAGGCTCGACACCTAACCGAAATGTAATAAAGGAAAACAAGCCGGATTCCGCAGAGGCTTCTCATGAGCTGGAAAAACCGGGGGAATGAGAAATGATTACAAAACGTCCTGATGTTGTGGCTCCACGTCCCCGTGGTGGACGGACGGACAGACAGGCACGTGATGTCACTGATACAGTCATCCAGCAGCCTCTTTCTCTCATCCTGGACATTCTGAGGATTTCTTTTCTTCTCCGAGTCTCGCTGCTGTGATTACAAGTGCCACTCTGCACCGATCTCAGGGATGGCATAGTGCCTGGAGCGAGCGCCAATGATTGGAAAATAAGAGGACCTGGCAACTGCTGCTGGACCGGACATCGTAATTAAAGTGGCGGAATGTCACTGTAAGCTATTGTAAACCGAGCGCTACAAACAATCCACATTAAACTGAGATAAAGCTGCATTACGAGGCAAGCGTCTGTATGCCAGGGGCGTCGTGGGAATCAGAACTGCAAGCCCTTACTGTGAGGCTTATGCAAGAATTTGGACACGCTTCTCCCACCAAAGGACATCATTAATAGGAAATATTAGTTCGTATTTCATGAAACACATGTAACATGGACAGCATTGTGGTTAAAGTGGGTATTACAGCCTCCAACCACGTGAGACAGAACCCACACGACCATACCAACCGACACCATACCCCAGATGGTGCTACTTTTACTTCACAGACGTTTACTTTAGACAGCATGGCAAGGGCAACTAGCAACCTGCTCATCGAGCAGCTGCACCGTCTGTGCTGGGACACTAGGGAGACCTACTGTCCACCCTTATCGCTTACAGTGGATCATAAAGGGGGTTCCCAGTGCCCATCCAGAGGAGACATTAAATAGGGGCAATTTATAGCAGCCAATTTACCTTAAATCTATGTTTTTGGACAATGAGAAGGGGAAAACATGGAAACTCCACCAGGATCAGTATTTGAACCTGGATCCTCGGTACTGATAGGCAGACGTGCTGACCACTACGCCACCTCGGTTCCCCCACGCCATCCACTTATTACTGTATCTGGCACACAGAGCTTGTCTCCCACTAAGGACAATTAAATTAAAGAACATAATAAAGCGTATACTTTAAAGCATATATAAGCAGAGCCAGGACGGCACATTCCACACACACACACAAACACACAAAATATCATAGTCAGATCTGCGAACACTTTTATTGACTCCGATTTGCAACAAACATCAGCTTCATACACAAAGCGAGCCGTTCGAACCCTCATGGTGTGACCTCCGAAAAAAACCAAACCCTCAGGGGAACGGTTACTCTCTTAAAGGACTAATCTGCTACTCTGCTGAACGTCTGTCCACCATTAAATATGATGGATTCTCTTTGAGATACACGACTGCATAACAAATGCGGCTGAGAAAACAAAACAGAACCGTGCATGTATATAAATCTAACGGAGCCCAACACCCGAGTGCCTGAGCGGGACGGGGGTCTCCTGGGGCCCGATAATGGTTATACTCTGGCCCTTACGAATCATTACCACACATTCCGCTCTCCTGCTACCAGTCGGAATCGTATTCCCGACGTTGAGAACGCTCCCCCATCACATCATTATATCACGGCTCTCGTACGGCGTCCCTTCGTACCCGCGCCTCCAAAAGTAAATAAGCCTTAAAAAGTTAGCCACCTTCCCACGTCCTCATGTTTGTGGACTCCCGCTCATCCACACGACGACGGAGACAGGGTCCATGTGGGTCTTTTATACAGATATCTGCTATCGGAACATTATGAATTTTATGGGATTATATTAAAATGGAAGTTTGAGGTTCAAGTGGAACTTTGCACTGGGGATCCCGGTTCGAATCCCCATCTGTGTGGAGTTTCCATGTTCTCCCCATGTCTGCGTGGGTTTCCTCCAGTTTCCTCCCACAGTCCAAAAACATGGATCAAGTCAATTGAGTTCTCCAAATTGCCCCATATAGAGTGTGTATGCGTGCGTGTCTGTGTGAGTGAGTGTGTGCCCAGTGATAGATTGGCGCCCTGTCCTGGGTGTATCTGCCCAGCACCCGAAACGTTCTCCCCTGGATGGGCATGGGGAACCCCACCGCGACCCTAATATAGGATAAAGCGGCAGATAATGAATGAATGAATGAAATTGCCACATATAGAGTGTGCCTGTTTGAGTGAATGTGTGCCCAGGGATAGATTGGTATCCTGTCCTCGGTGTATCTGCCTAGCGCCCGAAACGTTCTCCCCTTAATGAGCATGGGGAACCCCCCCCCCCCCCCCGCGCGACCCTAATATAGGATAAAGCGGAAGATAATGAATGAATGAATAAATGAATGAATGAATAAATGAATATATTAAAATGGAGGTTTGAGGTTCAAGTGGAACTTTGCACTGGGGATCCAGGTTTGAATCCCAATCTGGGTTCCGTGTTTTTGTGGATTACTTCTATGTTCTCCAGTTTCCTTCCACAATCCAAAAACATGGATTCAAGGTAAATTAGATGTTCTAAATTTCCTCTTTGCAAAATAATGTGTTATCTGAGTGAGTGTGTGCTCAGCGATGGATTGACGCCCTGTCCTGGGTGTTCTCCCCTGGATGGACATGCGGAACCTCAGTGCGACCCCAGTATAGGACTAAGCGAGAGGTAATGAGATGAGTCTTCAGTCTTCAGTGTTTATCGACTGTGAGAGCAAAAGTAAAACTTCTATTTAAAGTCTATGCACGCATGGGGAGAACATGCAAACACCACATAGAAATGCCCTTATCCTTCCCTTATTTTTGGTAAGTGAGAGCGCTGATGCACTGTGCCATGGAAAATCATTATTCGACTCGGGTGCAAATCACACGCTCGGGTTTAAATGCGCTGATTAAAACCGCGTGCGAGCAAAGCGGCGGTCTTCAGGTGAGCAATAAAAGCCGTGGATCTGGAGCAATCTGAACTGTGGTAAACCACTTAAAAATGTTTTTTTACTGCCATCGTTTTGCTCCCCCTCTTCTGGACCCAGCTACCTGCTTTGGGACTAACATGAACTGTAAAACCGACTATATAAATAAGCCTGAATCACTCCAGCGCCTCGCTGCGTTAAGGGGGAATGGAATATCCAGAGAGGCTACAATGAACAAACCTGCCCGGATACAAACCAGACCTCCGATGGAAACACAGAACCTTGTGAGGTTCCAGATCTACCTGGTGCACATTCTTTCCCTGCATGTACCTATTACAGGTGTCACCTTGTATTACAAGTTTTATTGCCAGAAAGCCTAAAGGCTTATTTCCATTTCATTAAGTTTCGAATAACGGCGTCATTGTCTAAGAAAATATGGCGGTACGAGGTGCTGCGCTTTCTCAGTGGCAAACCTTCCAATGCAGACCGCTGACCCGAAGGTATAAAGGGTCAAACCCAGGCGCTCTTCACACGACTGGGTTCAATATCTTGCATTATTCGTTTTTTATATTATATGTAAGCACGGCATGCCTGAAAAATAGGCGTGTCCTGGAACCAAACCCTTGGGACCTATCTTAAACCCTATGCAAGGCACGTCACAATGCTCATCACTATCTTCAACCCTATCCATCACTATCTTCTATTTACTTAAATAGCAACACTGTGTGTGAGTATATCTACCCTCATGGGCGTGGTCATCTCATAATGAGGCGTGTTCAGGAACGTTTCTGGCGTATTGCTATCTTGGTGATGGAAAACCCAAATGAATGCACCACTGACTAAAAATAACCTCTCCAGGCGTCAACAGTCAGACATCGGTTGCTATCTCGCTGAGTCATCAACACAGAGGCATGTTCAACGCCACTGAACGCTGAAACCAACTGAACGCTATTAAATCTGACTGCATTTGTACAGAGAATGCAGATCCATCGTCTACACCATACTGAGGGTTCTCCATGCACAGGAACATCGAGAACCTCATGGAGCAGCAGCAAATTGAATCCAGGTAGTTGCACCGCTCAAATAGCAACCTGCCAAAGTCAGAGCGCCACCTGGCTCTTAAAGGGAACGACACGTGACTTGATGATTGGTTTATTACTTGTTACGCCCAAAACAAACCCATGAGAAATTAAGAGGATCAGAAAATGTTTTTTTGAGTTTGGATGCTGATCTGCCCTCTAGTGGATGGAGTATTTACTTTGTTGGATCTTTTGATTTTTGAAAAAGGCAGAAAGAACGAGCCGATGCAAAATGGTCGTCTCAACTCATTTATTGAGAACAAAGAAAACTTCATGAACACCGTCAGTAACTCACGCTGGCCAGCGGGTCTGCCTCCCTCAGCGTTCAGGTGCTGTGAATGCCTCCGGGTCTGAGTAAGAGAAGAGAACCCCGCAGTGCTTACCTGTGCATATATCCGTTAAGTCTAGTTCCCGCCCCGAACTATCTAAGCCAATCACAAATTACCACCCTAGTCTTTAAATCAGCCAATCCAAGCCCAGTGGTTTGGTTCAAATCTAGCTTGCCCCACCCCACTTCCCAATGGCGGCAAGAACACATAAGAGTCCTTTGTTTGAATACAAACTTTGACCATTTTGGGACTCTTATTATGTGCAAGTAATTTAAAATTCCTGACAACTTCCAAACTGCCGCTTGTTCGGCAGGTGCGCCGACTTTAATCCCGCCTCCGAGCTGCCGATGAATTGGCTTGGTTACCTCCTAAACTTAATCCGAACTCAATTGCATTTAAATGAAGTCAGCGGCTATAAGTGATCCGGTGGTTCGGCGGGCAAAATGTTTTCTAAAAGCTGCCAGACGACTTGACTTATCTCGCATTTGCAGACGTGTCGCCGATGAAGCCGTGCCTCGTTCTCCAACTGGAAAGGTCACTCGCATCCTCTTTAAGCCATGACTAATGATCACAGGAGAGAGACAATGGAGGCCTTATCGCAGGCATCTGTGTGGTCTCCACGAAAGGCATCGTCGCCTCCGTGCAAACCTGAACCCCCCGATGGGCGACTGCACTCACCCACCACCACTTATCAGGCGTGCTGTCTCTCCAGCCCGAGCAGAATGATCCGGAAAGGTCAGTCACGGCTGGTGGCCGTGCTCAGCAGTCAGCCGGTACGCCGCCGTGGCCGGCCTCCAGCCGAGCGCTCCTGCAGCAGCTCTGTCACCCGGCTGGCTCTCTGACGAGACACGTGCAGGAAGACAACACTCCTGAAGGGCGCGGGGGCAGAAAATACACGTCTCTAGGGCATCTAGGTGGAGTCGTGTTTTAAAACCCAGATTCAACTAACGTTGAATTATACGTTTTTCTACTTATAATACTTTTATCCATGAGTCGGGTTTGCAGAACGTGATGATCGTCATCCCATGCTCATATGGTGAAATGTAAGGAAAGAACCTGCAGTCCATCGCAAGACAGACATACCCCCAACAGAGCGCTTATTTACCCCGGAGGTAAAGTTGGAATCACCAGAGCTTACATCCATCATTATCTTTGGCTTAATCCTCTATTAGAGTCGAGGGGGTTCCCCATGCCCGTCCAACATAGATCACATTGGGCGCTGGGCAGATACACCCAAGCTAGGGCGCCGATACAACACTGGACACACACTCCATATAGTGGCAATTTAGATTGGGGCAATTCCCCTTGAATCTATGTTTTTGGACAAACCCTAACTCTAGAAAGAAACTGAAGAACCCAGAGAACCCACATGGACATGAGGAGAACATGTTAACTCCACTAAAATCTGGATTTCAACCTAAATCCCCAGGCAGACGTACGGGATCGTGGCACCCCCATTAGTACATATTATCATAATTATTACATACAGGATCACCACACAGCAAGAAAACCTGGGTTCAATTGTTTTTATGTGGAGTTTGCATGTTCTCTCCATGCTCACCTGTGTTTATTTAATCCAAATATTTTAACAGGGCATGGCATGCCGGTCTGAACCATGCTTCGTGCTCTACTATACCTCAGATGACCTCTAGAAACCAAAACATACACTGGGTGGCGCCACTCTTAGAACTGTGCAAATGCAAAGACATTCATCTTAGAGAGCGTGCACCCCTTCACCAAGCCAGCATTGGGACAGCGATGTATTGCCCGTAGTCTTCAGGCGACGCTCAGTCCATCTTAGTGAATAGGATGGACAGAGGCTCCGTTTAGTGCCTCAGCACAGTCAATGCAGGATTAGCCTGCTATGCTTCCCTTTCTGCCTTCAGTTTGTTTGCATTTATTTTGGTGAAGGGCAACCAAGCATGGTATTACAAGTGGCGCTACCTAAGGTATGGTGTATAACTGTAGGGGTCGCTGTTTTAAAATCCTTGGCCACTAAATAAATGTTAACCTCCGTATTCAGGATTTAATGGGGTTTGTTTTTAATCTAGCATCGCTATGTGAGCCAAAGTGCACACGGTGCCTTAATGAGTAACACTGTCATCGTAACTACAGAGCATTGAGACAGCGAGACAGCGGCAAAGAGACACCTGGAAGTGTGATGTGCTGTCTTATTTCAGCTTCTTTTTATTTTAATAAAACAAATGGACTGTAGGCAGGAACACTGGGATGCTGCAGTGCAGAATAATCCATATTAATTAGAAGGGTGTTGCAACATCGATTCAGAGCTAATGAACCGGTTATCTGAATAAAGTTGATGATGTAAAATACTGTAATGTAACAAGTGTGACCGTCTGCAGGTGTCCACTGTGAGTGGATGTCCACCGTCATGTTCGTCCTCTCGCGTCCCGACTCATTCGAACTGCATCAATTCATGCCGCAGAGATTAACTCAAAAGCAGGGAACTAAAACAGAGCAGTCATCAGTTAAATGTACAGCTGTTCAGTACACGACACAAATTCGGGAATTCATTTGTCGGCGGGAAAGTGCTGATGCCGGCAAAATAATATTAATGAACGGATGCTAATTGAAGGAGTGATGCCTTCAGGTCCGGCACATGTGACGCTCGCACTGGCAAAACACTTTCAATCAAGATGAAGGCAGGAGAACACTGGGTCCCTCTGGAAACCCAGTCAGGCTGTGGAAAGATGGCAGAACACCAGCATCACCTTGTGGCAGTATGATGCACTGCAGCTTTTTAAAAACCCGCTAATAGAAATGTGATATCGACGTCGCAGGGCTTTTTCTCTGACATGGACCTTTAGAAGGTGGAATGGGCAACTAAAGAACATTGTTCTGACTGGTTAATATTTTTTAAATTGCTTTTATTTAGAAGATTTGACATCTGGCAAAATTAAATACAAGGAGCTGAGCTGAAGTTAAGGAGCATGTAAATAAGAAACTAAAAAAGTTCCAAAAAAAAAACACCAAAGAAAAAACAAAGAAAAAATAGAAAAACTAAGTGAAATGTTGAACTAAGTGAAATGTTTGAACTCTTATTGTCTTTAATTCTTTCGCCAACCTTCCAACAACACCGGGGAGTTTTTTCTTGCCACTGTCCCTCCATCTAACTCTTTGTGAATTCAGGCTTAGCACATGTTAAAGCTGCTTCGAGACATGTATTATTTCTAAAAACCTCTGAATAACTAAATAAACTAAAGCATACAAGGACATTTCAAACTAACCTTCTGGTACTGTACTGTACTGTGACATTGTTGGGTACACACTCACTCAGACATAGACACAGACACATACACATGCACGCTATAAAGGGGCAATTTAAATAGAGGCAATTTTTTAAGCAGGCAATTCACCTTGAATTGTATTTGAACAGTAGGAAGAAACAGGAGAACCCAGAGAAAAGCCACACAAACACAAGGAGAACATGTTAACTAATTTGGACCACTTTGCTACCACCACGCCATTGTACCGCCACATAGTGTTCATAAAAATGGATATAATAGCGCTTTTTTGTTATTATCTTTATTTTGTATCTATGATTAAAGTATTTATCTCTGTCTACTGACTAGCAATTCTGTTTATCAGTTGTAATGTATGAAAACTTGACAGAATAGAATAAAGCCAATGAAACTGCTTTAACAATAAAAGAGAAAGCGTGTTCTGTGTTCGGTCCTAACTCCATCTCACTGCTGCCCTCTGCTGGCTGGTTGTGGCACTTCGCACCTATTACATTTAAAGCTTGTACATGCGCCTCTGTTGCTACATACACACACACACACATACATACATACATACATACATACATACATACATACATACATATATATATATATATATATATATATATATATATATATATATATATATATATATATATATATATACAAATCTAAACCAATGCAGAACCAGCTGTGATGTGTAATGCACCGAGACAGACGCTGTTGGAGAAGCTGTTTCACTGTCTCACTGTTTATATTCCAACATTTATTAAAGTAAACACAGGAGGAGGAGGCACGCCGGTAAGTGCGTCCGTGATGAAGAGAACCAAGCAACAGGAGGTAAACAAACAGCGTTGGTGTGGGAACGCAGGTCCCACACCATATGCTGCTGCGTTCTGCCTGCTCTCAGAAGGTCATGGAAGACGTTAGACATTTTTATGAGGCATTCAGCTCAGTCATTAGATCGAGTTATTGCAGTGGGATTGTAATGATACCTGCAGCACAGAACGGCGATTAACATCACACCTTCAGTCAGGTTTAACCGGTGGGGAGGATCTCTCAGATTGCTCTCAGGCTTTTTATCACTAATAATTAGTCCTGTTATTTTGGTCCCAGCATACATAGATTTTCTAAAAAGTGTTCTTGCTTTAAATTAGGTTTATAAAATATACTAGCGCCGTCTTGGCCCGGAGCAAATACACCCAGGACAGGGCGCAATCCATCGCTGGGCACACACTCACTCACAGAGACACACATACACACACTTTATAGGAACAATTTAGATAGAGGCAATTTGGAGCAGCCAGTTCACCTTGATTCTATGTTTTTGAACTGTGGGAGGAAACTGCCCCTATCTAAATTGCCCCTACATAGTGCGTGTGATAAATTGGCGTAGAAGATAATGGATGAATGAATGATCACATTGTTCTTTGAACCATCTCTCTTTCAAACTCACCTTCACACCAAACACAGTCCAGGAACCAACGTGTAAATCTAATCACTCAAACTGTGTGTCATCGGTTCTGTACAGAGACAAGTTGCCTCATCACGGGGGTCTCGTTTGAGGACATACGACGGTGGCACAAAAGGTTCTTCCAGCGCTGGTGATTAACAGGCTCATATTCAGCTGTCAGCGAATGATGGTTGACATTCTGAAAGTATTTTTAGAGCCATGAACTCGTGTGTACATGTTCCTCAGCGAACACGAGCAAATTCACGGCGACACGAGCAAATATAAGATGAGATTTACAGTTTATTATTATCTGGAGAAAAACGGTTAGCTGATTATATACCGGGTCAAAAATGTGTGGAGAGCTGATCATCACTCACAACTGATCCATTTGTCCACTCTGCTCACACACAGCGCTCCCGTTTAACTCATCTGTGCAGTGAAACACACACATACACACACTGATGAAGTGAGGACATGGCGGACAGCCTTGTTTTGGGGGTTAGGTGTCTTTACCAAGGGCACTCGGTGGCACCGGGGAAACGAACTAGGGACCTTCAAGTCACAGTGCTGGTTCCTCAACCACAATCCGACGCCCCAAATCTTTAAATAATCATACAAATGATTTAAGTGCATAAAATCCTAAAAAATTACAAATTAATACACCACAAGGCGGCTTAGTGGTTTAGCACGTTTGCCTCTCATCACTAGGGATTCCCGGTTCGAATCCTCATCTGGGTGGAGTTTCCATGCTCTCCCCGTGTCTGCGTGGGTTTCCTTCCACAGTCCAAAAACATGGATCAAGTCAATTGAGTTCTCCAAATTGCCCCATATAGAGTGTGTATGCGTGCGTGTCTGTGTGTGTGAGTGTGTGCCCAGCGATAAATTGGCGCCCTGTCCTGGGTGTATCTGCCCATCGCCCGAAACGTTCTCCCCTGGATGGGCATGGGGAACCCCATCCCCCCCCCTCCCCCCGCGACCTTAATATAGGATAAAGTGGAAGATAATGAATGAAAGGATAATACACCACATATATTAAATGTGCTCATCTCATTATCTTTATTAATTAATACTAAGAAATATGGTCATATGTTGTTTTATTTCCCTTTACACATTTAAACATGTCTCTGTCTCGTCTCTTCGAGTGAATCTTCTGTAGGCATTAAGTTCACAGACTATCTAGTGCACTTCTTTTAAAATACTCGGGGATTTGGAACGGTGTGTTCGGCGCAGACTCGTTTACTTCCTGGACTCGGCTGTCGGATACAACACAAACGCATTTTAATGTCGGCAGTCTGTTCAGAGTGTGTTTAATGGGTTTATAGCGTGCATGCGGGGTATGGCGAGGTTTTTCACTCTGATTGGAAACTTTAAATCAAATTAAAACACTTGTCGGGAGCTGAGAACTGAGGGAGCTTGAGCTAAGCTAAAGCAACTAGCGGCCATACTACACGAAGCACTGCGAATCAAAAAATGTTCCAGACGACTCCGAATCCGATTCCAAGTGCTTCGAAAATAAGGAATCATTTCGGGAGTCGAACGGCAAACATTGTTCATAATATTTAATCTTTGCAATGCAGGGCCATAAATATGTGAATACCATAACTCTCACTTTGTACAAAGATGTACAGTCAACACAGCATTTATATATCTACCTTATCGCCCATGTTCTCACTACCTTAAAGGTGGACTTTGTAGTTCTACAATTCCATTCTGTAGTCCATCTGTTTGTGTTCTACAGTACATACTGTGTACACTGTTCTAATGGTCAGGACCCCAGTAGTACCACCACAAAGCAGGGATAATTTGGTTGGTGCATTATTCCTATCCCAGCAGTGTCACTGAGGTGTTTAAATGAAACTCCAGCAGCACTGCTGCACTAAAACCCCCTCATCACATCAGTGTCAGAACAGACAATAACCAATCCACCCCCCAAATGATACCTGTTCTGTAACTGTTCTGACCAATAGAGAACAGAAAACAGATGGACTACAGTCTGTAATAGTAAAACTACAAAGGCAATCTATGGTAAGTGGAGGAAATAGACAATGGAACTTTTGACTGGTACTGTATATTTATATAAATATAAATCATACACTGCCCAGCGATAGATTGGCGCCCTGTCCTGGGTGTATCTGCCCAGCGCCCGAAACGTTCTCCCCTGGATGGGCATGGGGAACCCACCACGACCCTAATAGAGCATAAAGCGGAAGATAATGAATGAATGAATGAATTTACACTATTCATTTACTTATTTACACTATTCATTATTATACCCAATACACTGTTTATTGTATATTGTACATGTGTGGATATACATATGTATACAAAACTATAACTTTTTTAACTATGTCATGTATTTAATAAAATTTTTTATAACTATACCTCATGTTCAGCCCAGAAATGTATTTATACTCTACATCTCTTAGTAATTCGCACAAAAGGCACTTGTTCAGTTTCATTGCCATAGGTGTACAAAAATCAAACCCATAAGTGTGCATTTTGAACAATTGTTTAAATTGGATTAGTTTGAGGAAGGTGAGTTTCGGTTCCAGCAGGACTTTGGTTCTCAGTAAACAAAGCAGGATCCATGAGAGAGTGAGTTTGATGTGGAAGAAGTAGACTGGCCTGCACAGAGCCCTGATCACAACGCCACCAAACACCTTTCGGATGAAATAGAAAGAAGAATGAGGTTCTCACACTTCAATTTAGATGGCAGTCACAGACTTGTGGTTAAAGAACCAGCCTTGCAACTTGTACACATGGGTTTCCTCTGGGTCCTCTGGTTTTCTCCCACAGTCTAAAAATAAGGATTTGTTAAATTGGTGGCTCTAAAATTACCCCTATATAGTGTGTGTGTGCGTGTGTGTGTGTGTGTGTGTGTGCCCAGCGATAATATTGATATGGGATTAAGAGGACTATAATGGATGGATGGATTAACTCCTGGGGGTGTAATGCATTAGGGTCTCAAAACTTGTCCATATAAGATGAGATATGTCTTCATTAGTCCAACAATGGGGAAATTCAGAGGTGAGAAAAATCATAATATGGAATACATTGAGGGTGGCACGGTGGCTTAGTGGTTAGCACATTCTCCTCTCAGCACTAGGGAGTCCCGGTTCGAATCCCAATCTGGGTGGAGTTTCCATGTTCCCCCCGTGTCGGCGTGGGTTTCCTCCGGGTTCTCCGGTTTCCTCCCACAGTCCAAAAACATAGATCAAGTTCTCCAAATTGCCCCATATAGAGTGTGTCTGTGTGTGTAAGTGTGTGCCCAGTGATAGATTGGCGCCCTGTCCTGGGTGTGTCTGCCCAGCGCCTGAAACGTTCTTCCCTGGATGGGCATGGGGAACCCCACTGCGACCCTAGTAGAGGATAAAGCGGAAGATAATGGATGGATGGATTTAATACATTGAGAAATATAAATTATACGAATTCAGTGAACTGATTCGCTCAGCAAACACACCTTCCAGGAGTCGAAATCTTCGCCTGTGGCTGTGTACGGCGAACCGACTCCGTGTTGGAACGAATCGAATCCCAGCCCTGTAGTCCAGTCCGAGGCGAACTATGAGCGGCTTTTTCTTGGAAGGCGACGGGATTCGGCTGCGTTCATGGTTTCTTTTAAAAGGCATGTTCGTCTTTTAACCCGAGTTCAGACTGGAAACACAGCCCGCCGCCCGTCGCGTCGCCTGTCGCGTCGTGTGCAGCGCGGCGGCTCCTGACGCCCTGCGTCCCGCGGCCAGCGTTAGCCGCTCGGCTCGCTTCCCATCGATGAGCTAACTTTTGAAAGTGCTGCAGCTCGGGCGGAGGCTCGCCGTGTGATGCCGGGCCGCTGGCCACCGACAGCCCCGCGGCCTCTTTACTGTGTGGCGAATGTGGTTTAGTCGACGGTGCTCTGTTTTTTTCCGCCACGTCGTTAATGACTGCCGTTAGCCGCCTTAGCTAACAATGTCCGTCCCGACCGCCGACATGCTGGAGACGCCGCCGGGGTATCCGTTCGAGGAGATCGACTACGCGGACATTATAGTGGAGGAGGTAAAGAATACGAGTACACTCAACATCTTAGGGTTTTTATCTGTTGGTTGGTGAACCAGAGACACTAGAGACACTACAGGGGCAGTCGGAGGCTTTTTGGTTGTGGAACCAGTCTTGCGGTTTCACAAGGTCCTCGGTTCGAATCCCAGTCCCACCTTCTATGGCCCTAAGTGCCCGTGGACAATGCGCCTAACCCCAATTGCTCCAGGGCTATGTTCTCACGTCTCCCAGTGTGTGTGTGTGTGTTTGTGTGTCACTGCACTGATGGGTTCTATGTGGAGGACACCCTCATCTGTGTGTAAACACTGTTGGCAAAATGGGTCACGTTATCCCTTAAATGTGGGGTGAAATCAGATTGGGGGGGGGAGGTGTTTTGGGTGCTGGGCAGATACACCCAGGACAGGGCGCCAATCTATCACTGGGCTCAGACACACTCTATATGGGGCAATTTGGAGAATTCACATGAGCCTGATCCATGTTTTTGGACTGTGGGAGGAAACCCACGCGGTCACGGGGAGAACATGGAAACGCCACCCAGATTGGACTTCGAACCTGGAAGCCACTGTGCTGCCATATCAATCCATCCATAATCTTCTGCTATATCCTCTAGTGTTAAGGGGGGGTTCCCCATGCCCATCCAGGGGAGAACGTTTCGGGTGCTGGGCAGATACACCCAGGGCGCCAATCTATTGCTGGGCACACACTCACACATATCTATTGACAGGGCGCCAATCTATTGCTGGGCACACACTCACACATACACACTCTATATGGGGCAATTTGGAGAACTCAATTGATCCACTTGAGCCTGATCCATATTTTTGGACTGTGGGAGGAAACCGGAGAACCCGGAGGAAACCCACGCGGACATGGGGAGAACATGGAAACTCCACCCAGATTGGGATTCAAACCTGGAATCCCTAGTGCTGGGAGGCGAACTTGCCGCCCTATCCATCCATTATGTTGATTATTATTTTCCTGTGCTAGGAAGAAGGGGTGTGTTCAGATTTAGTTTATTTATACAGCGCGTTTTACAATAGTACATTGTCACAAAGCAAAAACCCACAAAGCGCAAGTGAAAGCAACAGTGGCAAGAAAAAACATCTCCCTGTTATGTTTGGGTGTTTTTTTGGAAGAAATCTTGGGAGGATCAAGGCTTAATGGGGACTCATCCTCCTTGTGTGGGGGGTTCCACATGCCCAATATAATATATATTGCGTTTCATTGTCATAATAACATCGGAATTGGAGTTGTCAGGTTAACACCATACCTGCATTTCCCCCCTGGGGATTAATAAAGTATTCTGATTATTTTTCAGGTGGTCGGCAGAGGAGCTTTTGGAGTCGTCTGCAAGGCCAAGTGGAAGGGCAAGGACGTGGCCATCAAGACCATAGAGAGCGAGTCCGAGAGGAACGCCTTCGTGGTGGAGGTGAGCTGCTCTCAGGTCGTGGGGTAATTCCACATGCGCCTGATTCTCTTCAGTGTCTGGCTTACAGGGTGCTGAGGGTCATAGAAGCAAGAGATTTCAAGCCATTGTCATCGCTGGAGCTGTTTGCATGTTGAGAAATTTGAATTGGAATTTGTTTTGTGTCGTTCCGTAGTGCAGGGAGGGTTTGTTCCAAATTATTCCCAAATGGTTCCCTCTGGTTCTGCTTGTCTTTTGATGTAACAGCATGTGTGCTTTGATTTAAAATCCTGATCGAACCGTGCACATGTGACGTTCGCCTTGTCCTTATTTACCCTGCTTCTTCCAGCTTCGCCAGCTGTCCCGCGTGAACCATCCCAACATCGTGAAACTGTATGGCTCCTGTAACAATACGAACAGTCCTGTAAGTCCTGTAAGTTTTCCTACACGGCGTGGTGCAGATTTATTACAGTTCTGACTGAGTATTATGTTAAATTGCGATGTGGCTGATTTATTAAAATGTCATCACATGTTCATTATAATCTCATCTCCTCACTCTGCTTATTGTAGGTATGTCTGGTAATGGAGTATGCAGAAGGGGGATCGTTATACAATGGTAGGCATGATGCAGGCAATTTTATTAGGTCCAGTTCCTCAGGTCTACACACACAGTTCCACTGATCTGTTGTAATAATATATTTACAGACTGTAGTACATCTGGTGCTCTACATACTTTGTTAGTCTGCTTACAGGGGTGGTGGTGTGTTGTGGTGGTACAAGTGGATCAGACACAGCAGTGCTGCTGGACAGAGAACCGATGCACTCGTACCATCATCCACCACCCAAATAATGCCTGCTGCTGATGCAGAGAACAGTAAAGGGGATTAACAAAGTACATGGAGAATCAGATGGACAACAGAATGTAAATGTAGAACTACAAAGTGATATAATGTCTAAGGTTATGTGATGATATTTACTTGAAGCTGCTGAACACATAAACTGAAGGTTCTGTTCTCTTTGTATGAACACAGGTTCTAAATGCTGCACATGTTCAGATATCCTCAAAGTTCTATACGTGCATCTTTCAGAACTCTACCGAACCTCACTGATGTTTCCCCTCTGTTCAACAGTGTTACACGGCACAGAGCCCCTCCCTCATTATTCGGCGTCTCACGCCATGAGCTGGTGTCTTCAGTGTGCCCAAGGTGTCTCGTATCTCCATGGCATGAAACCAAAGGCACTCATTCACAGGGACCTCAAACCACCCAAGTACCCACTTCACCAACTTATTAGCTCATTCAGATGTTTATTATTATTAATCGCGTGAAACTAACGAGGTTCCTCCTCTTGTTGTGCCTCGTGCTCCCGCTGCAGTCTTTTGCTGGTCGCCGGAGGTACAGTGCTAAAGATCTGCGACTTTGGGACGGCGTGCGACATCCAGACGCACATGACTAACAACAAAGGCAGCGCCGCCTGGATGGCTCCAGAGGTGTTCGAAGGCAAGTGCTAGACTCCTAATGTGGGTTTTGTTCTTCTGTAAAGTTTAATGTAACGAGCCTTTATTCGTGGCGCTGATCAGAGGCACTCATTCTGTGATTAAACACCCAGAACAGCAGAGGTCATCATTCAGCTGTGGTGGAAAGAGCTGGACGTTCATTCATCCTGCGGTGGTTGATAAACTGTAGTAATAAAAAAAGCATACAGAATGTCGAATGTACCGCCTACTAATGAGCAAATGTGCTCTGTGCGTGAGATCGTACTACAAAGTAATGCCTAAAAATGCAATTAGAAGCCGGATTAGAGGGATGGGGTAACAGAGGGGGGCAGTACTGTGGTGTTTTCAACATGCCGATGCACTCAATTGGTTCTGAGAGAATAAAATGTGCCGGAATACAAGGGGGATATTAACTTGTTTGTTAAAGCTTTAATGACCCTCCCATGCTTTTACAAATCTCCTCATTAGATGAGCGAGCAGCAGGTCTGCGAGTCATTTGCATTTCTGAGCCGCGAACCAGCAGAAGGCCTCAGTGTGGTGGTATTACAGACGGGGCATGCGAGGTGTAATTAAAGGGTAATAAGGTGGTGCGAGAGGAAATCGGCCTGTTTTTAGAGAATGGAGTGTTGCGAGTGTTGTTTGTGATCTAAGGCACCGGCTCTTTGGCGTTCACTGAGGTTCTACCCGAAGCCGCCTGATGTTCCCGCACTAACGGCGTTCTCACGCGTGTGCATGTTGTAGGGAGTGACTACAGTGAGAAGTGCGACGTGTTCAGTTGGGGAATCATTCTTTGGGAAGTGATCACACGCAGGAAGCCCTTCGACGAGATCGGCGGGCCTGCTTTTCGGATCATGTGGGCCGTACACCAAGGTGGGTTCCACGCACTCGATTACTATGTGGTAAAGTCGATTAGGCCACACATCTAAAGCCTAAAACCTGAACCAATAAGCTATCAAAAGACACGCATCCCTTTGTTGGTGTAGTGGTTAGTATGTTCGCCTCTCCGTGCTGAGGATCCAGGTTCAAATCCCGATCTAGGTTGAGTCTCCATGTCCTCCCCATGTCCATGTAGGTTTCCTCCTGGTTCTCCGGTTTTCATCGATTCAAGGTAAATTGGCTGCTCTTAATTGCCCCTATGTAATGTGAGTCAGTGTGTCCAGTGCCCCCTACTCCGTGACCCTATTATAGGGTTAATGGAAAACGATGGATGGACATTCTCGTTATTAGAAACTACTTAAAACATTTGCATAAAACCGAATGACTAGCTGAATCAGCCAGTTTTGATTCTTTTAAGTGACTCACTCACCTGATTCACAGGGGTGTTGTATTTTAGGAAGCCATTAAGTAGACCATATGCGTTTAAATAGTTTCTCAGTGTGCACATCTCTCAGTCGAGTGAAACTGTTAATGCATATTGCTGTTTTCAGGTGTTCGTCCTCCCCTCATTAAGAACCTACCAAAGCCCATCGAGAGCCTAATGACCCGTTGCTGGTCCAAAGATCCTTCTCAGAGGCCTTCGATGGAGGAGATCGTGAAGATCATGAGTCACTTGATGAATGTAAGTGCAGCTTTGCACCTTCTGACAGACACGCAGTGCATCATTGATCTCGCCTGTCGGCCACGTTTTCTGACATACTGCTCCGTTCTCTGCATTCTCACCTCTGGTGTGTCTCCACCTCACTGTCCGCAGTTTTTCCCTGGGGCCGATGAGCCTCTGCAGTACCCATATCAGTATTTGGATGAAGGTCACAGCAACTCTGCTACTAATACAGGTAGAGACATAAAGGACTGGATAACACATCGTCGTCATTTGTTATACATGGGTTATATGCTGTTATAGACCCCTGAAGTCATGACATTAATTAGTATTTGTTATGTTAATATTTTATTTTATTTTAGCTTGAAAAGCATCAGTGTGTCTTTGCTATTGTGAAAACTAATCAGCGTGCCGTTCACGTCTCATTTTAAGACGGCCACGCCCATTGGGGGGAGATATATTCACACTCATCATTGCTATTTAAACGATGCAGACGGAAGGCTTGGATATAGACTGTTGGCGGGGTGTAAGATGTTATTAGTATGTTTTTATTTGCCGGTTGAGAGAATGTCATGTCTCGATGTGCGAGCCAGGTCCAGACTACACTACGACCACGAGCAACAGGAACGACGGCAGCATGGACCACGGCACCTCGGCCGGAACCAACGACACCATCAAGACCATGGGGAAGTTTCCGCTGTTTACAACTACTAAGGTTCGAACCAGGATCTTTACATGAATTGAGAACATACCATGTAATTACCTGCCAGACTTAACAATCGTCATATGTGACTGTACAGTCGGATTCAGTGAGGCCTGGACATTCTTTGTCAAGAGGGGGCAGTGTTGAAAGTCTTTCAAGTAGACCACCCTGCCTACCCACCTCAGAGAGCAAACGGATGAGCACCGACCTCTCAGAGCTGGATCCCAGAATGCCGTTCTCAGCAGGTAGCTTATCCACAAACGCCTTCCATCTGACGGGAAATTTTATTCGATGAAGGGAATCGCTTTTTTTTCATCTCCGAATTCATCAACACAAACTTTTGCTCAAATGGTTGAAATCTCACCTCAGTGATCCTCTCCACCAGAAAATCACCAGATTAAAGGTGCAGTGTGTGAAATTAGCAGAAATGAAACCTGCCGTTCTTTATTGTTCTGTATTGTTTCGTATCATCAGCTGTGTCCAAAATCTCCTACTATTCTGTAAACACTAGTTTTAATTACTTTTTAAGTACTGTTTAACTGAGTATGCAAGTAGCCATTGAACCGCAACACATCTTTTGATGTGACAGTTCACACCCCCACTGTAAAAGTCCCACAAGCCATTAATAATCAGTATGCTGTTTGATATTGGACTTAATTATATTTATTTAATATTTATTTTGGGGGTTGTATTTTAATTACACTTGTAAACAGACGACTTCTCTCTTGATCACGTGACTCAGCTCTAGATAAACCATGGGGTTACATAGTGTTTTAATATGCCTACTATCCATTCTACTATGTGGTAGGCAGTGAGTAATTTCGGACACAGCCATTATGTTTTTAGCAGATTAGTCTTATTAGAAGCGACGTTTCTGTAGTCGCTCACTGCCGCCATATTGCTCAGGGAAGGTGGTATTCAGTTTAGTCATTTTCTATCATCACCACTAGATGCCGCTAAATCCCACACACTGCTCCTTTAATATCTGTTACAGTAGTGCAGCGCAGATTCCCTCGGTTCCCATATACACCTGGTGTTAACATTTTCACTGTCTCTCGGGCCGTAAACTAAAATTTTCATCAACGTCCAATTATATCTGAACGTTCAAAGACCCTTCATCACCCTCATTTGATGATCCTGCAGAAAACGGTTGCCCAGCCGTGCCATATGTTAAATCCAGGTGTAACGAGGGGAACGTTGATTATATGATAATCATTCCATTACTTCATCGCAAAACTTCATCCTAATGTGACTCCATGCTTTCACTAAATGCCCAGTCCAGCTTTGCACTCTGCAGTCACTTTTCCCTTCTCTAGTCGCGCACCACTAACTGAGCGAAATGCTTTAAGCCACACCCATCGTTCACTGAGCGTGCCCGCCCACGTCTGCCCATAATTCAGCAACGCCATGCATGCAGTCCTCTCCGTCGCTTGCACGCCAGTGGATGTACACGTGAGCCGGCACGCCCGGCGGCCTGTGTTTGTATTCATGTGCCTTGTCCTTCGGCGTACGCGTGTGGGTGTGTGCGCACAGTCTGCATGTCGCTGTATGCAGCGTTTGTGTGTATGTGTCTTTGCAGCACGTCCGCAGTTTAAACGGGGCCATCGCAAAACGGCGTCGCACGGCACCATTCTGGACATTCCAAAGATCGTCGTGACAGGTATATGTGCCGAGCCGAGCCTGGCCGTCTGGACCGGGCACTGCCGCTGACTTCTGACGGTTCAGCGCTGAGTGGGCGTGGTCCTAACTTTGGCTGTCGGAAACCCACACGGGCATCGTTCTGAGATGCTTTAAAAAAAGATTTTGGATGTTTAAAAAGCGCATAAAGAACAAAAGTGTGTGGACACCCCTTGATTGCAATACTTATGACTGGGGTGCAGAGTGAGGATTTCGTCGTGATGCATCACTCCTGGAAGCATTAAGGGTTATGGGACTTGGTCTGTAAGAATTGGTTCTTTTCTGTGACGTCCTCATGTCCTCCCTGTGTACTAATGAGTTAATACCAGGTACTCTGGGTTCCAAAGTCATGCTGATGGGTACGATTAGAGATACTAAAGTTCCTCTTAGTGTGCTGTGCCTTTTAAATCCCTTAAAATAATCCCTCACACTTTAAGGTGATTTGCAAATGGTCTACACATTCTGCCAGTTTTATAAATAAAAAGACTCATCACAGCTGACATTCAGACTTTATATTACCAGCCCATCGATTTGGAATGGGATATTTAATCCATTTTAAATGGATGTGATGGTCAGGTGTCCACGTACTTTGGGTCAAAATGTGTATTTCTCTATTATTAAGTTAATTAGTGGCTGATTTCCATATAAGCCTTTGTTGGATCTGCAGCGTCAGCAGCTCTGGACTTGCCCGTGTGGTGTTGTAAGGCCGGCCTTCTGTAGCACCCGCTGCTTCTCCCATTTTCCTTCCTTTCTGTCTGTGTGACTCTAGTGGACTGTGGCATTTGTGCAGTTATTCCTGGTCATTAGTCATTGAACTCTTCAGTTGGTAATGTCTGACCCACACCCATCAACACGATGGTTATGGAGCAGTCCACTGTTAATGCCTTCTGTGGGGTTTTTCTTCATCAGTGATGTATTTTTTTGTGTGGGAGCCTGTTAAAAGCCATTTCAAGATTCTCTTCTGTAAGAGCCTCTTGATTTACTCTGAGCCCGTATTTAACCCCCTCTTTGACTTTGGAACCATTTATTATGAGCTGAATGTAACAATTTGGACAGGAGTTCCAGCTGTCGGCCCCCGTCATTTCCCCGAACACGGACAACTGTCGACGGGCGCCGCGAGACGTGACCGAAGCCGCCGGTCAGTGTGGTGTGATGTGCAGTGCTGTCTCAGCGGCGGGGCTCCGTGCGGAATCGGGGCACGTTCGGGCCACCTTTAAACCCATGTTGTTGACATGCCAGCACGCTGGTAGTCAGGGTAGTACATTGCAGCTGTCCCAGCGTCGTCACCTTCCACCCACCCCCTCCGTCTTTACCCCCGCCTCCCGGTCCCACTCGTGGACGAGAACCTGTAGATGTGCTCTGCTCTCGTTCCGCCGGTTCTGCTCTCACAGCCTCTTTCTGTTTCTCCCGTTAGCCATCTGCGAGCCGCACAGACGCAGATCAGTGCAGGATCTCCCTGCCATCGGGACAGAGTCAGGACAGGTAAGAGCTGCCCTCATGCTCCACACTGTGCACTGTTTAGTTTTATGTAGTAGTTGTGGCAACCATTGTTAATGACCAAGTTTTAGTAACCATAGTTATTGTGTCAGCTGTTGTTGATGCATGATTATATTAGATATAGCATCTTAAGTTGGTAGGTTTATAGTAGTTTTGGCAACCATTGTTAATGATGGATTATGATAGTTGGACTGATGATGAGTTATGGTTTATAAGGGATTATAGTGGTTATGGCAACCATTATATATGTATTATGTTTTTTTCTTGAAGACATAAATAATTCACATTATAGTTCATGCAGTCGTGTGTCAGTGGTTCATTGGTTTGTTGATGTAAATGGTAAAGAAACTTTTCAACCTCATCGATAGCTTGTGTTCTCCAGTTTAACTCCTCCCCGATTGTTTACAGGAGAGTCGGAACAGCAGCCGGTCCTCGAGTCCCAGTGTGATCATGATCACCTCTGATAAGACAGGTAGAAGCTACAGTTTCTCTCCCGATGATCTCACAGGTACTTCTCCAGGTCCAAATCCGAAATCCCAGCCCCACAAGAACGATTAACCAAGCTGAGAAAAAGCCAGATAACCCAGCTTGATTAAGATGAAGGGGGGGCAGGGTGAACGGGTGTGTCATCGAACACTCTGTGCTGACCTCAAGTGAGTCCGCACAACCGTGTGAGAGTCGTGTCATCAGAACACCCCCCCCCCCGTGGGTGGCTATGATGATTCTTGATCAATTAGGGTTATGAACAGAAGGAGGAGCGTGGTATGGGTGGAGCATAGTGGTGCAGTGCTTAGTGCTTCTGCCCCACAGCAAAGAAGGTCCTGAGTTCAAATCCCAGCTTGCACCCCAGCACCAAGGTCCACGGTTTGATACGTTGATAACGTTCATGACTTCATATTACGATGCAGCTCACCCTTGTCATCACTCCGGCATTACAATGACCACTAATATCATTCATTCATTCATTATCTTCCGCTTTATCCTATATTAGGGTCGCGGGGGGGGGTTCCCCATGCCCATCCAGGGGAGAACGTTTCGGGCGCTGGGCAGATACACCCAGGACAGGGCGCCAATGTATCGCTGGGCACACACACACTCCCACAGACACGCATACACACTCTATATGGGGCAATTTGGAGAACTCAATT
This sequence comes from Corydoras sp. C115, assembly GCA_019802505.1. Taxonomy (NCBI): domain Eukaryota; kingdom Metazoa; phylum Chordata; class Actinopteri; order Siluriformes; family Callichthyidae; genus Corydoras; species Corydoras sp. C115. Next base: position 3,355,102 of record JAFMOC010000009.1, on the reverse strand, counting down.
GACTTGATCCATGTTTTTGGACTGTGGGAGGAAACCGGAGAACCCGGAGGAAACCCACGCAGACACGGGGAGAACATGGAAACTCCACCCAGATGGGGATTCGAACCGGGAATCCCTAGCGCTGAGAGGCGAACGTGCTAAACCACTAAGCCACCGTGCCACCACGCCACCACTAATATCAATTTTGTATATTTCCAAAGCTGTGTGATCTGATCTCTGATGTCTGATCTCTTGTGCTCTCACAGATACGAACGGCTCAGATAACTCCATCCCCATGGCCTATCTCACACTGGATCATCAGCTACAGGTAACTCCTCCATCACACAGAGACAGACACAGGATCTGCCCTTCCGCACAGCTGCATTATTCAGTCCCGTGAAAGGTCATCTGATCTGTTTCCCTTTAAACGCCTGAGATTACAGCCACCAGTTTAGTTAGGTTTCTGGCTTTGGGACGTCACCGTGGAAAAGGGGGCTTCAAATCCAATCAAGTCGGGATTACAGCTTGTTACTGCCTCTGAAAATGGGGCTATTCACAATGCGGAATGCGCTCATGAGTACGCCGCGGCAAATGTTTGGGTGCAGCGGCATGAATCGGTTCTACTATTTCTGGCGTATATATTTAAAAGTGCAGACAATCAGCGGTATAAATACCCATCATGCATTACAGACTAACAAGCTTTAAGCTGCAAGGCTGATTAGTGTGTGTGTGTGTGTGTGTTATTTGCAGCCACTGGCCCCCTGTCCGAACTCCAAGGAGTCCATGGCAGTGTTTGAACAGCACTGTAAGATGGCGCAGGAGTATTTAAAGGTTCAGACGGAGATTGCGCTGCTCATGCAGAGGAAGTAAGTCCTCCCAGTCTCTATAAACCATGTGGACAAAATTACACAACATCCATTTTGGTCAACAGTTTGGGGAAGTCCCTTTTTTTTGCACCAACATTACTGTGTCTCTGCACATAAAAGTCAGTGGTCCATGAAGTCACGGTTGGGGTGGAACCTAATTGACTTACACAGCACCCCTCATCTAAACACCTCTGAGATGAACTGGAGAACATGCCAACTACACTCTTGACACACTTTTTTTCATGCATTTTTGTTGTTTTTAGTTCGTTTTCCTTGTGGGTTTTTTTTGTGCGTTTTCTTGTTTTTCGGGTGCTATTAGTGTTTTTCATGTTTTATTATTATTATTATTATTATTATTATTTATTTATTTTTATATTTTTTGATTTGTCTGTTTTTTGTTTTTTTTTCCCTTAGTCTTTTTACATGTTTTAAGAATATTTTTGCCCATTCAATCAGACGAGCGTATTGTGAGGTCAGACACTGATGATGGACACATCTTAGTTCATTCCCTAAGTTTGGCTGGGTGCACTGAGGTACCGGTCATACTGGATCAGATGCATCATTGGGGATGAATAAAAGTGCATTCATGAGGAGTGTCCTTAAACTTTTGGCTCCGTAATGTACCACTCATATGAACCTCTCAATCCCCAAACACACACACGACACATCCAGTCGTAAAGCAGCTCGAGCAGATGCTGGTGAATCAGCTGTTCATGTTGAGACTGTGCCGCTCATTCTGTATTAATAGACTCTGATGTAAATCAGGAATCCGCTTGCTCTGCAGATAGAAGTGGGCGGGGCTTCGAACACTCTGACCACTGAAGCTTCAGAGCACTGTCCCCGGCTGATGCATTTTTTTATTTTCCAGGAACGAGTTGATAGCGGAGCTGGATCAGGACGAGAAGGACCAGCAGAACACGTCTCGCTTGGTCCAGGAGCACAAGAAGCTCCTGGAGGAGAACAAGAGCTTGTCCACATACTACCAGCAGTGCAAGAAGCAGCTGGACCTGATCCGCGCACAGCAACAGAAGCGCCAGGGCACGTCGTGATGCCGGCGCCCTCCAGACCCCTCCGCACACTGACTGGCTCGTTTCGTCCCCCACCCCTCCCACCCCACGGTCTCCAGAAACCCCTCTTTTTACGGTCACCCCGTGGACACTTTACTGACAGCTGACTGCGCAGAGCGTGAGGACGGCGCGAGGGTTGCCGTTACTACAGTCAGTCCGATGAGCCAAAGTTAGCGCCAGTCGTTTGGATTCTTATGCCTCGTGCCGCACGCCTGGTGCGGGATTACGGATCCCACAGCTCCTACAGCTCCCCCTGGATGCTGGAGGATGAACTGCATAGCTGTCGGATCCTCCGGAATGTGAACGACTGTAAACCCGGTTACGTTTTTATCTCTAGATCTTACCCCTCCCTCCCTCCCCTGTTTTTAGTTTACTTCCTTTTTAAACCGTATGCAAAACCACCGTATTATCGCTAAGGGTGTATTTAACGTCGAAGACGGTCGTATCTCGCGTGATGCCTTGCACGTCGGCCCCCCGCGCCTGTGAATACAATAGGGAAGGCGTTTGTCAGAACACGCTGACTCGACGCAAACCGCAATACACAGCTTTAGAACCTTGCCTCCTTATTTATACTCCCATAGACGCACTTGAAACGGTGAATTGGGGTGTTTAATGTGTGGTTTTTCTCTTCTTTTTATTGTAGCGCAAAGCCAATTAGATTACAGTATTCTGGATGTTTCTTTACCTTCCCTCACAGGTGATAGGGTTAAGGGGCCGTGATGTCACGCGTGCCGGAGCCGAACACGGGCTCTTCCCGCAGCCTGAGCGAGTATTTCTTAGTTCACGTGTTGCCTTAGAGGTTTTAATGGCTTGTATTTACTTGACCTTTCGTTGCCGAGGCGTTTTTAATAGGACAGGCTCGATATTATAACCAACTGTGTGCAAGACGCTGGTGTTTCATTTTCTCTGTCCTTTTTTTTAAGAATGTATATGCAAAGGAATGGAATCAGGATGTATGCTTGGAAAAAAAAAACATGACAAACATGTCAGTATGCTGCAAAAATCATACTATTAATGATTGTTCTCCAAATCAGTCGTCAGCCTCCCGTCCGCTCGTATGACCTGTCTGGTTCTTTATCCCCACTCCTGTGTTTTTAGCACCCCCACCCCCTCCCCTGTCGATCACGGACATTGCACACCCCCACCCCCCACCCATTTTGTCACCATGTTCGGTGTGGTTCTCCGAAATGCATCCCTGTATCACATCTCCAGCTTTCTCAAGTTTGTCCCCATGTCACGTCCGCGAGCACCGACACGGTAAGGTACCGTTTCTCTTCGTCCACAACTTTTTTTCCCGCTCTGTATATAAAGCCTCAGGAGCTGTTCGGATTGGGAATGTTGAAATAAAACACACAGGTGGATGTTGTGCACCAGCGTGTGTCAGACTCCTCCCTTCTCCCAGGTCTTAAGTATTACATAGGCACCTAATTTAATCAAATGTTTTCTTTTTTTTAAGGATTTGGACCATAGAACCAGTCTGGTGTGCGGCGCATTAGATTCATACAGGGGTGATTCGAATTCTAATGCCCCACTGTACTTTCTACATTAATTAATATAGAAAATTTATTTTTAAATATAACGTGTCTGGTTTGTGTGGGGTTCTAAATCCCTCATAGATGGTAAGGCTGCAGCCAACTTTCTAAATGGGTTCTGTTGAACTGGGTTGGAAGCTGTTGCATCATACAGCCCAGTTCTGCCCCACTACACTTCCCTCTCATTAAGATGCTTTAAAGGTGATATGAGCGTAATTTATGCAGTGAGAACACGGTTACATTATCAGGACGGGAGCAGAGAGTGCATAAACTTGTTTCATGGTGGTGTAGGTCTGTAGAAGAGGGAGACAGAGAGAAAATATTCATTCATTATCTTCCGCTTTATCCTCTAGTAGAGTCGCGGTGGGGTTCCCCAGGAGAGAGCGTCTCGGGCGCTGGGTAGATACACCCAGGACAGGGTGCCAATCTATCGCTGGGCACACACACTCTATATGGGGCAGTTTGGTTAACTCAATTGGCTTGATCCATGTTTTTGGGTTGTGGGAGGAAACCGGAGGAAACACACACAGACACGGGTAGAACATGGAACTCTACCCAGATGGGGATTCGAACTGGGAATCCCTAGTGCTGAGAGGCGAACGTGCTAACCACTAAGCCACCATGCCGCCTGGCATTCATTCATTATCTCCCGCTTTATCCTCTATTAGGGTCGTGGTGGGGTTCCCCATGCCCATCAAGGGGAGAAAGTCTTGGGCGCTGGGCAGATAGACCCAGGACAGGGCGCCAATCCATCGCTGGGCACACACTCACTCACACAGACACACTCTATATTGGGCAATTTTTGAGAATCCAATTGACTTGATCCATGTTTTTGGACTGTGGGAGGAACCCGGAGGAAACCCACGCAGACACGGGGAGAAGATGGAAACTCAGAAACCCAGATGGGGATTCGAACCGGGACTCCCTAGCGCTGAGAGGCGAACGTGCTAAACACTAAGCCACCGTGCCGCCGGTAAAAATAATGATATTCTAATTTGATATATATGTATATATTATGTTTTTCCCCAGAGCGAGTTCATTGTAGGACTCAACTACATCTTTTAGTTTTATTATTTTTCGTATAATCGTCCTGTTGTTACGGTTTTATCCACAAGAGGGCGATAGAGTCCAGTCTGAACCAGCACACTAAACGTTGCTCCACTGTTTGCTTTGTATAATTTTTTTTTTCCTCAAACTTCATCTGTGACTTGCAAGAACGCGTGACGTCATTTATAGTCAATATTACATATAATGTAATGAGTTTTACACTCTGCTGTAATGAAACATGGACATTTAAACTTATAATACAATATAAAACAGTGTAATAGAGATCAATTTTGCATGATGGTTAAATACATTAATTAACAGGAATTTGATCAGTGTATACATATATGAAAAACCACGTCGACTCAGTGAGGACCTGTGATGTTTTTGCTTCACCTGGGAATTAAACCAAAGACCTCCTTACTGTGTGCTGTGGTGGAGGCCCCAACCGCTGCACCGCCATGTCAACCTCCCACTTTTGACATTAACTGATTCACCCTAAAACATATAAACTTTACAATACGATGTAGAACGTATTTCCCTCCAGGTTTTGGGAGACGTTCATTAATTTAAACCATAAACCTTATTAATTTATATGAATCAGTTGTGTGTAATGAGAAAGAGAGGAGTTTAAATGATTCATTTGAAGATCAATATGAGGTTCAGTGCCGTCCACCTCTTTTACATCAGCTTGCATTTCTATTTCTTTTTCAGATGCAATAGCAAACTGGCTATCGATTGGAGTGATGCAATCCGGCTGTAAGCTGTGCTGTGTGATGGAACAGCCGTGTGTGTGTGTGTGTGTGTGAGTGTTTACACAGAGCTGGTGCTGGCGTTAGTGAGAGATGTTGGTACCTGTGGAGGACACCATGATCGTCTTTCTTGTTTGACAAGACAAAGGAAAAGTTCACTCTGAAATTTACATCAGATCTGTGAGTTCTCCTGCTCGGTAACCATGGAAACTGCTTGCAAGTAGGCTAAAAGCGATGGCATTTTTGCCATTCCTTCCCTCCGTTCGTTTTTAGAAACGGGCCAAATTTGGGTCAGATAGATGTATGTCAGCCTATAAATTGCGCCACGCTCCAGATCTGTTCTTTCATTAATCAGGAGGAATCGTGGGCCAGCTGTTGAGGTTCCATAGAGACGCCGGAGAACGGGTGGCTGCATGCACACACACACACACACACACACACAGATGGAGAAGAGGAAGACAAAGACCTTGCTGATGGAGGTGTTGCTCTTTATTGCAGCACCACTGGAAATCCCTCCTGGTTGGAAAAGTTAGTGAGGACCGTCTTCAGTGTCGTCCACCAAAGATGAGCTGGAGTTGGATATGAGGGCGCGTCACCACACCTGCCATTTCAACTGCCACCAGTGGAGGTTCTCATGGGGCAGGTACACCCAGGACAGGGTACCAATCCATCACTGGGCACACACACACACCCAGACATACAAACAATATAGAGGCAATTTATATAGTGGCCATTAAGAGCAACCAATTCACCTTGAATCCTGGTTTTTGGACTATGGGGAAACCGGAGAACATGGAGGAACCCCACACAGACAAAGTGAGAAGTCCCTGAGTGGCGTCTGTTAATCTGCACTGTTCCATAACGAGTCACGGGCTTATTTATAATTGAGCCATGTTTATTTCTATTACGTGAATATTATCGGGTTAAATGTGTGTATTGACTCAAAGAATAAGGTTATTATGGGTTGGATTTCAGGCTGCTGGAGGTGAAGTTTGGGGTTAAGGAACCAGCCTAGCGACCTGAAGGTCCCCGGTTTGATACCCGGTCCCACCAAGTACTATGGCTGAAGTGCACTTGAGCAAGGCCCCTAAACCTAAATGCTTCTCAGAGGCCGTGTACAGAGCTGCCCACCGCTCCGGGTACGTATGCTCACTTCACTCAGTGTGTGTGTGTGTGTGTGTGTGTGTGTGTGTGTGTGTGTGTGTGTGTGTGTGTGTTAACTCTTCTGTGCGTGAACACACATCACTATCATTTTAAAGGTTGTGTGTATTTGTTTGATGTTGATTTATAAATATCATCCTAATACCGTATGTTGTAGCATCATGTCTCATCACCTAACAAGCCCCTCCCCTTTCTCTCCCATTGTCCATTGTATTAATTCCACTTTTCATAAACTATATCAACGCTTCATCTTACAGCAGATTTAATGGGTCCAACTTCACCTCTTCATATTCAGTGGGTGGTGTCTGTGTTAAAGCATGTCAGGCTGTTGTTCTTTCCCCTCCACACGTCGCTGCTGCTGCTGAATACACTGTGTAAACTTAGGGACGGTGTAAAGGTGTAAATTCACCATGGAGGATGTGAGCCGGCGCTTTACACCCCTCGCCTGGTTTTCACACAGGGAGTGTGAGTGTGATGATCTCTTGGAGAACACGCCGCAGACAAGCCGCTACCGTGAGCGTTTCAACGTACGTGAACGCCGTCAGCGTCGTGAAGGAGGCAGGTTATTTAAGAAGCTGTCGACGTGACACCGGAGTGAGCGGCACACGGTGGATGCAGCCGCCTGTTGCAATAAAAAAAGTGAGAAAGTGAGAACGTGATCTGTTTTGCCTACAGTGCTTTCACACAGAGGAGTATGGCCTCCACATTTAACCCATCCATGCAGTGACACACACACACACTGAGTGAAGTGAGCATGTGCCCTGTACACGGCGCCAAGGGAGCAATTTGAGTTGGGTGCCTTCCCCAAGGGCACTGAAGTCATAGCACTTGGTGGGACCAGGAAACGAACTGGGGACCTTCAGGTTCCAAGACTGGTCCCTTAACCGCTTGTGTGTTATTTGGTAAGTGGGTGTCACACACACACACACACACACACACACACACAATCACCTGGAGAACTTCACCCTGCACTCTGAGTTGATCCAGAGCGCGGTATTGTGAATGGATGTTGGCACGTTTTCTCCTCGAGGCACCTCTGCAATCCCCGTAATCTCGTTTTCTGGCTCGGAAACCTTCCCGCCGGCACGACTCGGCTTTGCATCTTCGGGCCCCTTGTCGGGGCCTGCCTCACCTCGTCGACATCTCGCTCGCTCGGCAGGCCGCAGGTTCACGGAGACCGCAATATCAATCGAACCAGCCCCGAGATGAGTCACCGGCGGCCCAAGAGCGGCTCTGCCGCCGAGTGCGCAGCGTCTCCGAGCGAGGCTGTTTTGATTTGACACCAAAAACTGAGCGCTATGAGTCAACCTTCAGATGCAGGATCTGACATGCCGCACTGAAACTCTGCAAGCGAGGTTTCGAGTGCTGAAGACCTTCAGAGATTCGTCATTCAGAATTTTAGGAGAAAGTGAGCTGTCGACTGAATCGACCAGAACGCCTCTGATTGAGGAGTCGTCGGCTGGAGCTCAGGACTCTATACCTACACTGTAGTCGGACGTCCAGGTAGAACCCTGTGACTTATCCCCGTTGGGAATGTTCTATGCATTGTCATTACTTTGTATTGTAGTGATATGTTATTCCTATAGAAGCACAGTGCAGTGTATAATGACTGAGCTCAGAACCAATGTGCTAATGCTTCAACGCTGCTGATGTTCTCCAGGATACAGAGTCTAAGACAATTATCAGGACAGAGAGAACCTGATGAGCCTCTACAAGTCACGTTCCATACAGTACAGTAGACGTTCTTTAATGTGGGCATTCCACACAGTGTGTTCTCCATACAGTACACGCTCTATACAGGTGAAATTGTAGAAAATGTATTTTTGCATGTGTTAAAACCTTTCAGGCCAGACAGGTTCGACCAAAGGGCCGGATGTGTCCCGGGGGGCAGTAACATATCCCGGTTTGATCTTGTTACATCACTTTGAGGGGATTTCCTTTTGCGGGGACGCCAAAGAGAGCACAGACTATCACTTACCTGATGTTATGTAGGTGGTAGAGATGTAAATTTTTATACACTACTTAAAACACTAGCCCCGTATTCTTACTGTTGTTATTATTAATCCAGGATCAACCCAGCAGTGCTCTGTGGTCAGAAACTGACATTAGTGTTGTATTAGATGAGAATAAGGGCGGCACGATGGCTTAGTGGTTGGCACGTTCTCCTCTCAGCGCTAGGGATTCCCAGTTCGAATCCCCATCTGGGTGGAGTTTCCATGTTCTCCCCGTGTCCACGTGGGTTACCTCCGGGTTCTCCGGTTTCCTCCAACAGTCCAAAAACGTGGATCAAGTCTAATTGAGTTCTCCAAATTGCCCCATAGAGTGTGTTTGTGTGCTTGTCTGTGTGTGTGAGTGTGTGCCCAGTGATAGATTGGCACCCTGTCCTGGGTGTATCTGCCCAGCGCCCGAAAAGGTTCTCCCCTGGATGGGCATGGGGAACCCCCCCCATGACCCTAATATAGGATAAAGCGGAAGATAATGAATGAATGAATAGATGACAATAAATGAATAAATGAACTACAGTTGTGGTTTGCGCTGTCATATTTTTTCCCAGGGGATGAAGGGCCTTATAATAAAGTCTGACAGCACCGTGACCTGCAGACCAGGTTATGGTGCCACACCCTCAACTGTGTGAATTCCTGGAACTCGGGCTCCAAAGAAAGACATTTCAAATCGAAAGTGGCCGATTGGGAAACGTTGCCGTTGCCGATGCTGCTGAACTGTGAGATGTCCTGGAGCTTTTAGGGTTTGGAATTTAGTTTTGTTGAGTCTTCAAAAAGATTTGAAAAGTCTCAACCTGTTGCTCATTCAGAAACTCATACAGAGGGAAGAGCAGAAGCAGAGTGGAATGTCTTGAGTGTAGATTAAAGACAAGTGTCCTCCCTATTAGTGACTAAATGATTATTTTGTGCAACATCACTGACTCACTGAGCAGTTTATTACGATCACACAATCCCAGATTCTTCACTATTGATGTAGAGGGATTATAGCATCAGCAGCTATTGTTTAAAAGGGATTATAGTATAGTTTATAAGGGAATATGTTAGCTGTGCTGACCATAGTTTGACGGATCATAGTAATTGTAGCAACCATTGTGTATAAGGAATTTTAGTAATTGTGGCAATCGCTGTTTAAGGGAATAATCACAATTAATGATGGATATAGTAGTTGTAGCAACCATTGTTCATAAGGGCTTATGATAGATGAGCCAACCATTGTTTAAGTAGTTTATAAGGGGTTATAATTGTTGTAGCAACTGTTGCTACTATTGCGCAGAGACAGACTCAAATGAAATAATAATTTTTACATGCAATGTTGTAATATGTACAGCAGTTGACGCTTATAGATTGTTATTAAAAGCCCTCCAATTTTCATATTTGATAATTTTTTAATCTTTGGTTTTATAATTCTCACTTTTTTTCCCCATCTTCACAGATTAGACTCAGTGTGATCCAGGCTGATGTACTTTTTTTTTTTTACCTTCTTTTTAATTACACTTTGTGACATTACACATTTTTATGTCTTCACCTCTGATTGGAAATAAAATGCTAATGTTACCTGCTTTTCACGAGCACGAGTTTCTAATTTAATCATTATTATTAATTATTATTATTATCTATCCATTATCTTCCACTTTATCCTATATTAGGGTTGCGGGGGGGTTCCCCATGCCCATCCAGGGGAGAACGTTTCGGGCGCTGGGCAGATACACCCAGGACAGGGCACCAATCTATCGCTGGGCGCACACTCACTCACACATACACACTCTATATGGGGCAATTTGGAGAACTCAATTGACTTGATCCATGTTTTTGGATTGTGGGAGGAAACCGGAGAACCCAGAGGAAACCCACACGGACACGGGGAGAACATGGAATCTCCACCCAGATGGGGATTCGAACCAGGAATCCCTGAATGGTGCACAGGAATCCGAGGCGAACGTGCTAACCACTAAGCCACCATGCCGCCCCTATTATTATTATTATTATTATTATTATTATTATTATTATTATTATTATTATTATTATTGGTGGCACGGTGGCTTAGTGGTTAGTACGTTCGCGTGTCTGTGTGGGTTTCCTCCGGGTTCTCCGGTTTCCTCCCACAATCCAAAAACATGGATCAAGTCAATTGAGTTCTCCAAATTGCCCCATATAGAGTGTGTCTGTGTGAGTGAGTGTGTGCCCAGTGATGGATTGGCGCCCTGTCCTGGGTCTATCTGCCCAGCGCCTGAGATGTTCTCCCCTGGATGGGCATGGGGAACCCCACCGCGACCCTAATAGAGGATAAAGCGGGAGATAATGAATGAATGAATTATTATTATTATTATTATTATTATTTGTTTGTTTTTACAGGAAATATTTTATGAAACGCATTCCCGTTAACTAAACGTATGATTGTCATCCTATTTATTTGATGCATTCTGGTGATTATCATTAACAGTAAACATATCCCGCCTTAATTAGTCAGGATTAATTGATCCACGTCGCGGTGCGCATTCCCTGAGCGCCGGTACGCGCGCCGTTTCGCGCAGGCGCATCCGGCGCCACTTGTGAATGAGTGTAAGGGTGACGTCACTCGGCGAATGTCAACAATGTAGCGATTGAGAGGAGGAGGAGGAGGAGGAGGAGGAGGAGGCGTTCCGTTCAGTGTAACAAACAGAAGAGACGGAGCGGCACGCCGCATACCATCCACACACACACACACGCACGCACACACACACACACACACACACACACACACGTTCGCACGCGCGCGAGCGCGCTGACGTCTGCTGAACAAAACAAGGCTCCGGCCAAAGCGGCGCGTCTTGGCTTTGAAAAGGAAAAAGTCCGAGGCTCGAACCCGCAGCAGCAGCAGCATGAGGGGCCGTGCAGCCGGGGGGCTTTAGGAGTCCGCGAGGAAGTCACCATGTGAAAGAAGGCGCACTTGGTCGGACAAACAAAAAGGGCTGGAACGCGGGGAAAGCGAAAGTGAGACGGTGAGTGGCTGGCGTGGCGTTTATTATATGCACGTTTTATTAATGGTGGTGGTGGTGGTGTGTGTGCTGGTGGTGTATGTGGGTGGTGGTGGTGGTGCTCTCTTTCTTCTCTCGAAGGCGCGTGTCCCGGGGCTTTAACCCGGCGTGGAAGGCGCAGGCACGGCGCACACGCTCTCGTGCGCCCGGGGTCGAGCGGCTCGCGTTCCGCAGAGCGCAAAGCGCGGTCCCACGGTGCCACGGCGCGCGTTTACTCCACTGTTTACTCCACAGACCGCAGGACGGCACCGGCCAGCCCGTGCGCAAGCAGGCGGGGGAGCGCGTTGCTGAGCTGTTAATATCTGAGCAATTAATATCTATGGCTTTAATAGAGGCTTAACGAGCAGCCGCGGAATGACGCGCTCTCTGCATCTATATATCCATCTAGATTTCTATTTCTAGAGATATGGAGGTAGAAACAGATGGAGGTCGCTTGCGCGCTTTGGAGAGACGCTCAGACATGCAGCTTGTTTTCTGTGAGAAAAAATGAACTGTCAACTGGCAAAGGGATCGAGGGAGCTAAAGAGGACACAATACAGAGCGCGAACCCCTTCCCACACACACACACACACACACACACACACACACACACACACACACACACACACACACACACCACACACAGAGCCGGAGCCAGATTCCCACCCTGTTTACTCATCTTTCTTTCATTACTTCGTTACTATAATGAACACGAATCCATTCATTGTTTGTAATGAAAATCAGAATATTGATGCTTATTCTTGTTATTCCCACTAATAACAGCTGATTCAGCCACAGGCTTGTAATTAAATCTGCTGAATAATAGATTTTATGATTGGCTCTGTACTGCAAGCAGGTTGCACACCGCTCTACACCTCTTATAATAATAATAATAATAATAATAATAATAATAATAAATAGTATACAATTTCTACAGTACATGTGTGTGTGTGTATGTGTATATATATATATATATATATATATATATATATATATATATATATATATATATATATATATTTGTAATTGTTGGTGTATCACTGTGGTGTATTGCTGATATCACTGAATAAACAGTTGCACTTGTAGAAATAGCAGTAGGAATGTAATTATGTTATTATGACTGTTATTATTAGGAGCAGTGAAACACTGAGCGTTTCTCTATGCAGGTCTTTGTGACATCAGCATTTTCTTCACTCATATGGGAATATCTTTGACACCTAACAGAAAAGTAGATGCATAAGCCCAGCGTGAGCCAGATTAACTTCGCTTCTCTTTGAAGCGGCTTGAAATCCTGGCTGGTTACTGATATCACACTCTGTATTGATCTTATTATTAGTTCCACAGACGCATTTGTGGCAGTCGGTAGTGGCAGTCGGTTGTGATGGGTTTAAAATCCCAGATGTTTAATCCACATGGACTGGTGGCGAACACCTCGGAACGCCTTTCCAGGCGACGTGAGCTGTATTGTTGCCTGGTCATTGTTTTGCTCCGTAATCATCGTGCCACCTTTTGTCAGGTCTAACACAGGAGCACCGGCTTTGTTCCTCCAGCGCTGATGAAGACAGACTGCATTCCATTAATCCGCATTATTAGATCAGCGGAAGTCTGTGCTGTGTGAGCGAGGCTGGGGTCTCATGCAGGAGGAAGGGGAAGGGGCTTGGAAAAGGTGCCCTGTCATATTTACATGGGCAGGCATCAGGTGACTGATGAGCAGCGGGTGGATGTGCACCGGGTTGCCTCACCTTGTTCTGTAGCGTGACTCTGAATGTTTATTCTCACAGTGGGCTGGTTGTGAATGGGCTGAGGGTGGAGATGCTGTCAGCAGAGCAAAGCAAACAAGTGCATACAGACTGTCTGTTGGTCTGTGGGTCACTGATGGATAGTTGTGGTTTGCTTACAAGGAATTACAATGAACTGTGATGCACTATGATGCATTATGACGCACTAAAATTTACTATGATGTTCTACGACGCACTATGATGCAACCATATAATGCATTGTGATGGACTATAATGCACTATGATATATAATGATGCACTACAATTAAATATGATGCATTATGATGCACTACAATGTACTATGACACACTATAATGCACTACAATGCACTGCAATGTATCACGGTGCAGTATACTGCATTATAAAATATTGTTGTTGTTCTATGATGCACAATGAGGCAACAAAAGGTTGTAGAGGGAAAAGCAGGTACCTGCTGAGGGGTCACTAGGAATAGTGAGGGGTAATAATGGGAGAAATAAGTGTATTTTTTTTTTTTCCCTAAAATTTAATATTTAGGCAAAAATGGGGGGACGACTATATATATATATATATATATATATATATATATATATATATATATATATATATATATATATATATATATATTTGTAATTGTTGGTGTATCACTGTGGTGTATTGCTGATTTTTTTTTTCCTTAAATTTTATATTTAGGCAAAAATAGGGGGGGGAAAAAAAAACTTGGTGTCAATTCTGATGCAGCAGTTTGAATGAATTCCATGCAAATAGTTCATCCAGATCTTATTTCAACATCCATTTGATTTATTTTCATAATAAATAATAAAGAATTGATTTTGGATTATTAATTTAATCCTCCTCTGAGATTGCGAGTCGGGCTCAGACCGGACCGGACCGGGGCTGGGATTAAAGCCCTGTGTGTGAGAGCTCGCGCTCAGAATGTGCTGACATTTCCCATGTGGTGATGCAGCACTTCACTCCAACTCCAGAGCGTTTCCTTTGTCTGCCTGCCTCACCTCCCCCCTCGCCCCCTCCCTCCTCGCCTCCTCCCCCCTCGCCTCCTCCCCTCCTCTCGTCCTCTCTAATCGAGGGAAATCGGATCACACAGGACGGGATGCTGTTGCGAAGGTGCAGGGGGAGGAACGAGGTGGATGAATCGCAGCCGAATGCCTCGTTTCCCAAAGCAGTGTGCGGAGGAGCGCCGTACGCAACCGTATAATAATAAATCCTCTGATTTATGCATTTCAAATGTATCGGCAACATTTTTACTACGTTTGAATGTTGTACTTATCACCCCCCCCGCCCCCCCTTCCCCGCAGCACTTTAAAGCCAGCACTTTAACCACCGGGGTTCTTTATTACGCAGATCATTTCACATGAAATGTTTTAGAACTTACATTTTCCCTCGGAACTTTGAAAAAAGTTGTATGAGTTCAAGAAAAAGTTTTAAAAGCTGACTCATGTCCACATCCATCCAACCAGAGCGTAATACTGTCCTGGGTGTACAATGCTCTCCACTGGACCCCCTGAGACCCTAGTATAGGATTAAGAGGAAGATGATGGCTGGATGTGACCCTAAACCTGATCAGCGCGGCAGAACGCAGCGATGTCAGTGAGCGGTGTTAATCTCACACGGTGTGTATGATGAATGATCTAATCTAATCTAAGAAGATCCAGGATCCACAGCAGGGAGAACCATGGTGACCCAATCAGAGCTTCCCTCGCGCTTCGTCTTCAGCAGTGAAGCTGGTGTTAAAAAATGCAAACCGTCTCCCTTATTGTACCTTCAGGACTCGGGTTGGAGGTTGTGGAAAGTGATGTCACCCCTTTGAGTCGCCTTGCATTTACGATGGCCTGTTATGATCATGGCAGATGGCGCTTAACTGTGAGATCATTGCTGAGCGCAGGCACATCGGCGCAGGTCGGAACGTGCAGGATGTTGCAGGCCACGGAATGCAACGGGAGATCGCGTCCAACAGATCAGTCAGGACCGGGAACCTTGCTCTGCATACAGCGCGGTACCCGCTCTGGAACCATGTGTTCCACAGAATTCAAACGTCCTGTGCGAGAAGGCTGGATTCACTTACTGTGTGTGTGTGTGAGTGTGTGTGTTCCGGTCCTGGATGCTACCTGCTGATGATGACGGATGATGTTAATTGGCATGAGTTGCAGACTAATGCAACAGAGTGTGGAGTAACAAAAGGGCTGTGTGAATTTCAGAAGCTCAGTGCAAGCACCCACCCACACACACACACACACACACACACATACACACGCGCACAAACATAACACACATGCTTGCTTTCTGTCAGAATCTGGAGCTCAGTCAGACATGCCTTTGTGCTGATGTGAGGCTGCTTCTCAGAGATCCTCACTCATGGTGCACAGTGTGTGTGTGTGTGTGTGTGGGGGGGGGGGGTTCTCTCATGGAGCACAGTGTGTGTGTGTGGGGGGGGGGTTCCTCTCATGGAGCACAGTGTGTGTGTGTGTGTGTGTGTGTGTGTGGTGCTCTCTCATGGTGCACAGTGTGTGTGTGGGGGGGGGCTCTCTCATGTGTATGGTGCACAGTGTGTGTGTGGTGCTCTCTCATAATGCACAGTGTGTGTGGTGCTCTCTCATGGTGCACAGTGTGTGTGGTGCGCTCTCATGATGTACAGTGTGTGTGATGCTCTCTCATGATGTACAGTGTGTGTGGTGCTCTCTCATGGTGCACAGTGTGTGTGATGCTCTCTCATGATGTACAGTGTGTGTGGTGCTCTCTCATGGTGCACAGTGTGTGTGTGATGCTCTCTCATAATGTAGAGTGTGTGTGGTGCTCTCTCATGATGTACAGTGTGTGGGATGCTCTTTCATGGTGCACAGTGTGTGTGATGCTCTCTCATGGTGCACAGTGTCTGTGGTGTGCTCTCTCATGGTGCACAGTGTGTGTGATGCTCTCTCATGGTGCACAGTGTGTGTATGTGTGTGTGGTGCTCTCTCATGGTGCACAGTGTGTGTGGTGCACTCTCATGGTGCACAGTGTGTGTGTGTGTGTGTGTGTGTGTGTGTGTGTGTTGCTCTCTCATGATGTACAGTGTATGTGATGCTCTCTCATGGTGCACAGTGTGTGTGTGTGTGTGTGTGGTGCTCTCTCATGGTGCACAGTGTGTGTGTGTGTGTGTGTGCTCTCTCATGATGTACAGTGTATGTGATGCTCTCTCATGGTGCACAGTGTGTGTGTGTGTGTGGTGCTCTCTCATGGTGCACAGTGTGTGTGTGTGTGTGCTCTCTCATGGTGCACAGTGTGTGTGTGTGTGTGGTGCTCTCTCATGGTGCACAGTGTGTGTGTGTGTGTGTGTGTGGTGCTCTCTCATGGTGCACAGTGTGTGTGTGTGTGGTGCTCTCTCATGGTGCACAGTGTGTGTGTGTGTGTGTGTGTGGTGCTCTCTCATGGTGCACAGTGTGTGTGGGTGTGGTGCTCTCTCATGGTGCACAGTATGTGTGTGTGTGTGTGGTGCTTTCTCATGGTGCACAGTGTGTGTGTGTGTGTGTGGTGCTCTCTCATGGTGCACAGTGTGTGTGTGTGTGTGTGTGTGTGGTGCTCTCTCATGGTGCATAGTGTGTGTGTGTGTGTGGTGCTTTCTCATGGTGCACAGTGTGTGTGTGTGTGTGTGTGTGTGTGTGCTCTCTCATGGTGCACAGTGTGTGTGTGTGTGTGTGTGTGTGGTGCTCTCTCATGGTGCACAGTGTGTGTGTGGTGCTCTCTCATGGTGCACAGTGTGTGTGTGGTGCTCTCTCATGGTGCACAGTGTGTGTGTGTGTGTGGTGCTCTCTCATGGTGCACAGTGTGTGTGTGTGGTGCTCTCTCATGGTGCACAGTGTGTGTGTGTGGTGCTCTCTCATGGTGCACAGTGTGTGTGTGTGTGTGCTCTCTCATGGTGCACAGTGTGTGTGTGTGTGGTGCTCTCTCATGGTGCACAGTGTGTGTGTGTGTGGTGCTCTCTCATGGTGCACAGTGTGTGTGTGTGTGCTCTCTCATGGTGCACAGTGTGTGTGTGTGTGTGGTGCTTTCTCATGGTGCACAGTGTGTGTGTGTGTGTGTGTGTGTGTGTGTGGTGCTCTCTCATGGTGCACAGTGTGTGTGTGTGTGTGTGTGTGGTGCTCTCTCATGGTGCACAGTGTGTGTGTGTGGTGCTCTCTCATGGTGCACAGTGTGTGTGTGGTGCTCTCTCATGGTGCATAGTGTGTGTGTGTGTGTGTGGTGCTCTCTCATGGTTCACAGTGTGTGTGTGTTGCTCTCTCATGGTTCACAGTGTGTGTGTGTTGCTCTCTCATGGTGCACAGTGTGTGTGTGTTGCTCTCTCATGGTGCACAGTGTGTGTGTGTTGCTCTCTCATGGTGCACAGTGTGTGTGTGTTGCTCTCTCATGGTGCACAGTGTGTGTGTTGCTCTCTCATGGTGCACAGTGTGTGTGTGTGTTGCTCTCATGATGCACAGTGTGTGTGTGGTGCTCTCTCATGGTGCACAGTGTGTGTGTGTGTGTGTGGTGCTCTCTCATGGTGCACAGTGTGTGTGTGTGTGTGTGTGATGCTCTCTCATGGTGCACAGTGTGTGTGTGTTGCTCTCTCATGGTGCACAGTGTGTGTGTGTTGCTCTCTCATGATGTACAGTGTATGTGATGCTCTCTCATGGTGCACAGTGCGTGTGTGTGTTTCTCTCTCATAATGTACAGTGTGTGTGGTGCTCTCTCTATGGTGCACAGTGTGTGTGTGGTGCTCTCTCATGGTGCTCAGTGTGTGTGTGGTGCTCTCTCATGGTGCACAGTGTGTGTGTTGATCTCTCATGATGTACAGTGTGTGTGATGCTCTCATGATGTCCAATGTGTGGGATGCTCTCTCATAATGTACATATGATCCTCTGTCATAGAGTACAGTATGTACGGTCACATGCCCTTACTGACGGTAAAGCAGTTCCTGTCGTCGACAACAAGGAGCGTCAGTGTCTTTAGTGTTTTAGCAGAAGAGCACAAAGCGTGTGCGTTAGAGGTCCATACTGAACTTACTGGCTAAACTAACTTGCATACATTCCTCACTAACAATCAAGTCATTCATCCCATTCACATGTATACAGCTGGACGAAACCACAGAAAAGATGAAACAAAGACGCGCTGCACATGTTGATTTGCATGAAGTGGAAAAGCAAAAGGCAGATAGAGATCAGTGGAAAGGACACAACAGCAGTGTCTGTAAAACCCTGCGTGAGGCACATTCTAGAAGCTTGAGTGGAAGACTTTCCACACCTTTGGAGTTAGTGGTGTTCCTCCATAAGAACCTGAATTTTAACTGATCTGTAAAGAGCATGTGGTGGAGGTATGGATGTGCATACACCAGTCAGGGTAAAGGCAGACTTTACCCTGAGGTGAGATGAAGAGTGTTCAAAAGGTAAGCAGTGATACCAGGTGGTGGCAGGAACTACCCCTGAGACCTATTACGGCCCACTAGGACCAAATAGGGTCAGGGTCATTAATGCACTTGGTAGAATGTTACATTCTGACAGCATGTTCCCGATAGAGGGGGCGCCACTGTGAAGAAGATCTGCATATTTGACTTATTTGGGACATTAGACCGCTAACAGCCAGGACAATTTTTAGCGTCTCCAATTTACCCATCATGTAGATCTTTAGATGTCCGAGACCCTGAAGAAGGCACATGCAGACACAGTGAGGACATGCAGACTCCATACAGAAGGAACCTGTATTCACCCTGCACTGGTAATCAGACCCAGAACCTCCTTGCTGTGCCGTCCACCAAGATGGAAGCATACAGTGTCCCTGAATGCAGGACAAGGTGTTTGATGATATACCCCCTGTTCAAAAAACGCTGCATAAAACACCTGGAATCAAATACTTTGGTCCACATTATGTATTTGTCATTAAAAATGTGCACTTTACGAGCCTGACCCCTGTTTGATCCTCGTGCTTTGTCCTTTGAGAACTTAAGGATTTCACTTTAATAGGTTCACTGAAGTGCAAATCCACTTTATAAAGTATTTATTATATTGTTTGTGTAGTTTGCGTCAGTAAAAGTCGGTCTCTCTTGTGGTTTGGCTCTGAAGCTGATGGAAATGCATCCCATGTACAAAACACTCCGCTGGTTAATTGGTGCAGCTCCGTCGCCAGCGGTGTGTCAGTGGAAAAGGCGTAGGGAGTTTGGCTGCACACGGCGGGATGATCCAGTGTGTTCTGGACGCGAGAACCGAGCTACGCAAGCTGCACTCTGTGTACACCGACCGTCTGAAACCTCCGAGCGTGTAACACCTATGGGCTCGGGGCATGTGATTTTGGGGTTCTGTGTTAGAACAATGCGTTTCAGAACCCGGTGCCGTTCGGTCGCCGGAAGCCGATGTGTGTGGCGATGTGTGGATGAAGCCCCGCTCAGGTTTAGTCATCAGGTTATTTCGGGACGCTGCGGGTGTCTGTAGGTCACAGCACACACAGCGCGATTGCTCTCCGTGTGTGTGTCCATCACGTCGGACCATCCTGCGATTGGAGGGGGGGGGTGATGTGGGTCAAATGTGAAGCAGTGGCTCCTCACAGCGAATTCTGCGAGCGGTTATGGCAGCATGTGTGTAACGAAACCCGAGAAGCTCGTCTGACCGCACACTTTCTCTCTCTCTCACACACACACACACACACTCATTCATGTATTCATGTTGCTTATCCTAACACTTGGGTATTCAGTTCGTCCACACACACGCACACACACACAGCTCACTCGCTCATTGACTCATTGCTGTTATTAAACTGAATCAGGATCGTTTGCTTTGAGGTTCCTCAGCCGCTTTCTGTTCCCCATCATTTTGATCAGACCGTTATGAGAGATCATGTCGTAAACTGTAGCGTATCCTCTCAGCGCTGCACCTTTAATCCCTGCATACCTCTGAAAACACCACACACTCCACCCGAGCTGCTGTGCAAGGTGCAACATGGGAATCTATAAACACCAGTGCATCCATTCAGAGGCTTTTACACTCAATCAGACCTGTATTTTCTGATCATTACACAATCTGTGCATTGATGTCCTGCACTGTTCAAGGATCAGGTGTAGCCTACTGAGCCTCGGTCCTCACAAATTTTTTTTTTTTTTTTTTTTGTCACTGTCACTTCAGCTCGTTCTTTGGGGTTCAGGATTACGACACTGTAACAGCTGCATGGGACTCAGTACTATTATAAAAAGCTCTCACTTTCTTCATATATATATGTTTGTGTGTGTGTGTGTGTGTGTGTGTGTGTGTGTATGTGTGTATGTGTATACAATACAAATCCTCACATTTGAATAGCAGATTTGACATTCTCACTCTTAAGGACCCTGCAGAGATTTTTAAACGCTTTAGAGCCAGCAAGGAGCGACTCAAGATATCTCTCCACCTCGACGTGGTTCGGTCAGTAACACCAGTGATTGGTGGAGAGAGCGGTTAGTGCTACTGTGCACAGAGGAAACTTATATTTAGGTGATGTGGACATTGTTCTGTTTGTTTTTATCTTTTTTTCCCCATCGTCTTATAGAGACTCAACCAAAGACATGTAAATGAACATTTACGTCACTTACAGGAAACGACATCACAAACCCGGGCTGAGACAGAGGTAGTAAATAAATAGTCTTGAGCACACTCACACACACACACATACACACACACACACACACACACACACACACACACACACACACACACACACGTTAATAAAACAAAGCTTAACACTGCACATATATAAACTGTACGTAGAAACACAAACAAACCCATGATGACAAGCACAGTTTCTGAAGCCATTTTAAAGGGAAGCTGGTGTCGCTTTTCCTCTTTGGCACAGATGACTCATGTGCAGCTTGGCTTGGTAATATTGGGTTCCCTCTAAATATAACACACACACACACACACACACACACACACACACACACACACACACACACACACACGTTAAACTACACAGCCTAAACTGAGCAATACCCACTGACAGGAAATAAACAGAGCGCGCTGAACATTTGGAAGCAAGCTTATTAAAAATCAGGCCTAATGCAGTCACAAGTGAAAACGAGCTAGTAAAAGTTCGATGCGAGGGGAATTCCGGTGTAATTTGCTGAGCACTCTCGGGTGATTTATACGCAAGCGTGAACTTCTTCTTGTGAATGAATCACTTGCAGCAGCATGGTGGCGCAGTGGTTAGCACCCTCTCCTCACAGTCAGCTACAAGGTCCTTGCATTAGGCCCTGAGTGGGAAATACAAGGGCATCACTGTGTGCTGTTTGCATGTTCTCCCACATTGCTGAGGGTTTGTTCTTTCTCCCACAGTGATGAATCTGATACAGAACTGGCTTCAGCAACTAAAACATGTCTGTCAGACCCCAGAACCCTGTTTGGGGTGTTTCCCTGCTTTTTACCCCCTGCACACCCGGTTTGGGGTGAGGATCATGCACCTCGTTTTTTTATCAGGAAAAGCAGACTACATAATACCATCAGCATGTAGTAGGTCACAGTCACCATAGATGGGTGTGGTTGCTCAGTGGTTAAGGTCTAGGGAACACAGTAAGAGTTCATTCACAGTATTTAACATATTGGCAAAAACAAAGCATTTTATTCTGTTTTGTTTTATTATTATTTTTTTTTAATTAATATTAACTGTATTTAAATATGTGCACAGAACATTCATTCTAACATCATCCTAGGATCATCTGTGTGATGTTTATTCCTTTATTCAATTATTTCTTTATTTATATTTTCGTTGCACAACTTTTTCCTGTACATAGTAGTTTAGCTTACATGTAAATTTTTATTCTATATTTTATTCTATATTTCCTCTTTGCACATCTTTTAATTGTTGTACATATCATAGTTTACATTCAAATTTCAATTTTGTACATTTTTAGTTACTCTGTAAATGTTTTCTATACTGTATGAGCACTAGAGTTTTAAACTTAAACTTAATATTTTTATTTAGCAGACTGTTGATTAAAAACATTTTACTGTAATTTATCTTATGTATCACTGTGTATGTGTCCAAAAAACATATCCATAATGAATGAGGCATCACGTATCATTAAGGAATTTATTTGGGTAAAATCGGTGTTTGGTGAGCGGCGTTTCTTCTTCCGCTGCCAGTAATAACGGAATGAGCCCTTCTTCCCCTCCTCATTTCTGAACTGCTTTGCTCTTAACTGAATTAAAGGATCCTGCTAATTTAAAGCAAGCTGGAGTTTGCTGGGTTGCAGTCTTCGCCCTGCTATTTCCAGCCAAAGGTTGTTTTCCTATTCCGTCCTTTTTCCCCTCCTAAACTCTTGGCTGGGAATCATCCGCGAGTCACTCGGGTCCAGCGCCAGAGTGGAAGGTATTTGAAACAATCAGCGGATTCCTGGGAAGAGGGTGAGATCATCGCTTTGGAGGGAAAGCGGGGGGGAGGGGGGTGAGAGTGAGATGGAGGCGGGATGAATGTGGCAGCGGAGAGACAGATTCTTGATGTGATGTTTGAAACGCAGTGAACTGAACATTCCCACTGTGTGTGTGTGTGTGTGTGTGTGTGTGTGTGTGTGTGTGTGTGTGTGTCTATAAAGGCCGTAACATCTGTGCATGATGATGAATAATCATGGATGAATAATAAGCAATCACCCAAGGTCGCTGTAAACAAGCTTGAAGCTGTTTACTATTCTGATGACTTAACACTTACCTGATCCGCTCGATGATGGCAATGTTCCAAATTCAGAATTAGTGGGATGCAGATCTCTGCTTGTTTAAAACACAACCATATAATTAGTGTACTAATCATTCCAAAGTTGTACCCTATAAGAATAAATGTAGACACTTGACCATCATATTTTTGGTGATTAGACACTTTTAGATCAAGTTACAGCTTCTGATTTAAAACAGGATGGCCCAGGGTTCGATCTGCGGGGGGGGGGGGGGGGGTAATTGCAACAACAATTACTTGAAAAAACGTAGATTTCTGTTGGATGCATGGTGTTGCAGCCCGCAGGATAACCTCAGTTCAGTGAGGTTATCCTGCGGGCTGCAACACCATGCATCCAACAGAAATCTACGTTTTTTCAAGTAATTGTTGTTTTCGTTGCACAACTACATCATAGATGTACATCATACATTCATCCTGCGTTCACGGAGGATGAATCCTATCTGAGCCTCGTACCATCCAAGTTTTTTGGGTTGTTTAAACTCGGAACTGTCAGCTTTGGGACGATGTGAACTTGAACTTGTGGTAAACACTCAGGGGTGCTGACACTAGGGGGAGTGTTCCCCCAGCTGTTTAGAGACTGTCGCTTAGCCGCTAAACAGGAGGAAGGGAAAAGACCTAGAGCCTCCTGGCCAGCGAATTCAGCGACTTACTGCATGCCCCTCGCTCGTATATCCAGCAGGAGGCGTGGCTTTTTCGTGCCTAGAGAACAAAATCCATTAACAATGTTAATAATTATTGCTTTATATTTACGTTACAGGAAGCATCCAGATGTGATTATATACACGTGTAGCAATAGAACCAATTAAAACACCCTGATGTAATGATTAGACGATGCGCTCATTTTGTCTCTGTGGTGTGTTTTCAAGGTTCGAAATTAAAATCAGTGATTTGTGGTTCGACGGAATTGCTTTGTTGTTTTGTCTCTGTTGCTGGACGTTGAGTTCCCGATCGTTGCAAATATTGATGCGTCAAGCTGTTCCAGCGAACGAAACTGTGCGCTACGCACCAGAGTTCAGGTGAAGCCCTTCGTTTAGCAGCGTGTGTAATGATGTTTGAAGCTGCTGCACTTTCAGCAGCACAAAGCAAACGAGTGATCTCGAAGTCGACGAACAAAAACAAGGGCGATGATGCGGTTTTACTCATCGTGCAGCTGGAGGTTGTAGGTGTGTGTGTGTGTGTGTGTGTGTGTGTGTGTGTGTGTGTGTGCGTGCGGGGTGGTTGTGTATTTGTTTTATTGTGGGTGGGTTTGTGATTGTGCACTGTGAGTATGCATGCATCCTGTGGGACTTGCACAGGTGGCAGGGGTGATGTCGGGTGGGTGGGTGGGCGGGTGAGTGGGAGGGGTGAGGGGGTGTCAACAGGCAAGCGTGGAGCTTCATTACCACTTCCTGACTGTCAGCTACAGTAAATTACACGTTATTGTGCTAAATCTGCATATACGCTTGCTGTGGCTGATTTTACATGACGAATCGCTCGCAGACTGTCTGTTAACGGAACGCAATTTGTAGATTGAGATTAAGGGATTTCAGCCGCACTTTGTATGTTGATGGAACGTGATGATTTTATTTGCTGTAGCATCTTCAAATTAACTCAAATATACAACTAAAGGATTTATATACTTTCGTACGGAGTCTGCATGTCCTCCTTGTGTCTGACGTGCTGATGGGTACAGTGGTGATACTAATTACCCCTCTGATTGAATGGTTGGTAAAGGGAAAGGGAAAACCTGGTGACCGTCCTCATAAGAACCTCCTGCAAAAAAACAAAAAACAAAAAAACAGAAGGAAACCGAATTAGAATCCAATGTAAACTTGGCCAAGGGTCAGACACGGGATAGTACACACAAGCAAGTAACACCTTCAGGATAAATTACAAAAGTATTGAATTAAAATACTCCAGAATGCATGTATTTTGTTGGCTTGTTTTTGTTTTTCTAATTAACTTTTGAAAATTCGATATAAAATAATTATGACATCACAATGCACTGATGAAAAGTCCAATATGCTTCAGTAATAATAAATAATGTGTACAGAACTTTAAAGAGGAAGAGAAATCTAAAGCTTCATCATTTTTAAAATGTCAACAACAGACAGATTCACAGACGCACAGACCGACAGACGGAATCAAATAACAGATTCAAAAATAAAAAAATGTTTCACGATCTGATCTGAAGCAAACCCCAACCGTGTCCGCTGGGACATGCAGAAATTAAAATATAGTGAAGACATCATGCTGGTATGTAACTGAGCGGTACAGTGAGATGTAACACATGCACCGCTGTAGTTCATACGAACCTCTGTGTTATGATCATGTTCACAGACACAGTGAGCAGATTACTCTTAAAGCATCCTGTTTTGATTCGCTGAGCAGGTAGTGAGCTGTGGTTTGAGCTTATTAGTCACGTTACCATTTTCCTCTAAATGAATCGACGACAACAACAACAACAACAACAACATGATGACAACCACGTTGATTATAGAGCTGTGAGGTTAAAGAACAGCCTGCTGCATCAGCTTCGGTTGAGGGGTTTTGATGAATGTCCACCATCATATCTCTGAATCTGAATGTATGGAATGTTGCTTTGTTTTGCCCTGAGGAGCATGGAATAGGTGTGTGTGTGTGTGCATGTGTGTGTGTTAGAAACAGTACAGCGAGATGGTTATTCACTGTCAAAGCTTAGTAATGATGGTGTCAACCCTCCTGACTCAGTAACCAGATCTAATCAGCACTGTTTTATCAGCTGTATAGTATTTAATGTATATGTATATGTATACTTGCAATTTTCTGATTTTAAATGAACAAATATAGATTTTTAAAAAATTCTGATAAAAAAATTCAAGCGTGAGGTTAAAAATCAGATTTTTCTAGGAAAAATAAACTTTCAGAGTAAGTTAACATCGAATGCAACATTTAATCAATCGTTTAACCGATCATTTGACCAATCACAGATCATTTGCTCCTTCACTCACGTTCATGCGTTCATCTGAATTTTAAAATGTGAAAATTTTCCTTTAAATATTTAAAATCTGATAACTGAGGAGGTGTCATTTTTAAATTATTTTTTAAATAAAAATGTTTGTTTTCATTTATTTGAAAATTTACAAAATTAAAAATCCAAAATTTATAAATTACGCAAATAAACATTTCACATATACCAAATTTAAATTCAATTTTAACTTATGTCAGCTTTTGAGCTCGATACGGCAGGCAGTGTTTTGTAGCATCTGGGTTATTTGGGGGTCATTTTCTTGTTTTTAGAGATCATTATGAGAACAACTGTGGATCCTCCTTTAGAATTCACATGCTCATGATTTATTCATCTTTTAAACCCGACTTCAGTCATCAGTTCAGTTCATCTGGTTGAAGGTAAGATTTGTCTCTGTGATGTAACGTAAAGGTCAGCGGAATCCCACAGGTTTTATTTGTCAGTTATTATTTATGCAGACACACTCATACACACCAGGTTTACTCTCTATATGCCAAGGTTCTCCACCTCTGTTTCACCCGAGGCAAATAATGCTCATCTGTTGGAGTATGACCTATGTGATGAAGTGTGTAGGTGGATGTTTTTTACTTAAACTATACTTTTATCATAAATCTGTAGCACAGAATCCCAGTATTCATCCTTATTTATGGTTCTACAACATAAAGAACAATAAACTATTTATAATAATATGTCTATTATGTTAAATTATATATTTTCAGCGTTATGTGATGCTGTAAAATAAAAGTCGTTTACTTATTGTTTAAAAATACCAGAATTATCCTTTATTTTTTAAAAACGTAATGCTTTGTCTGAAAAATAAATCTTTAAAAATGCCTTTTTGTAAATGTTTAATGTTGGAACCAAACAGAAAGGTGAAGGTTTAAACATTTGGAAGTGAGAAAAACATTCACTTTACTGTGGCTGAAATGGAAAGAAACTGTTTCTTAGAAGGTTCCTTAAGAAACACACTTGGTTCTATTACAGTGTCAAATTTGTGGGAGCTTTTTAAAGAACCTGCATAGCTCATTTCTCTCGAACAGTCTTTTGGGTGGTTCCTCAGGCAACATAAACTGGTTCTCTGTATTGTAAATGTTGGATTCCTTGAGAAAACTATTCAGGTATTTTATTCCAGTTCTAGGAAGGTTCTTCAGGAAACCTAAACTGGTTCTTCCACTCAGTAGAATCTGTTAGATCCCTTTAAAACTCTTATTTAGGACATTTTTTCCTCAACATGTTTCTTAAAAGATTATTAAACTAATTCATTTGTACTGTATAATTTATAGCGTTTCTTATAAAGTCGATAAAATTGTTTATCTGATCTATATTTTTAAAAGTTCTTTGAAAACTTACTTTCTACAATGTGAAATGTGGGACCGTTCAAAAGATCTTTCAGTTTAGCTTCGTTCAGACATTTCCTCACGCAATGTAAACCGGTGCTTTAGAATCCATGGGAAGCCTTAAAAATTTTATACTTAACTAATTTGTACATTCCAAATATAAAAACAGTAAAAATGAAATAGAAACAAATTGAAGTTTATTTATCGCATACATTATTCTACTATTGTAGTAAAATAAATCCAAATATTAAAATTGTTAAAATATAAAAATTAATCTCTATAAATAATGAAACTGCAATTAAATGTCAAAACTCCAGATACACACTAATTTACTAAATAAACACTAATTCTAACCGCTCCAAATAATTAAACTTTGAAAATTGAAATACTGTAGCAAAATTACTGTAAGAAAAACTGCAATATTTTAAATATCTAAATGGTAAAAACTATCATTTCAATTATTAAACCTCAAATTCTATCCACTAAAGTCAAAACAGTCTGTACTTAAAATTGTAAAAATTAAAATACTAATTTACTGTGACTTAAAAAATCTGTTGAGTTCAAAGTATTAAAACATTGAAGTTTATATATAAATAGTTAAATTTGATTTCTCAATCCTAAAATAAAACACGGATAATAAAAGTCTTAGAAGACTCAAGAAGTCGTTTCTGTTTTCTTACTTAGCGATTTCTGAACCATCTGAATAAAATTAATTTAGAAACGTCTAAATGATGGTTTAGAAAAATTAGTTTACATTTTTATTGATGGCTGTTTAAGTTTATATGTCTGCATCACGACAAACGAAGTATTAACTAATAAACATTTATTAATAAATTAAAATAAGAGAAATTTATTTACATCATTATTTCGAAAGGTTTAAAAGCAGAATTGCATCTTCTGTAACAACTTTATAAACAAAAAACTTTTAATAAACTGGGTTTATATTCTTTGAAACTGAAATAGATATAAAACGCACATCGTCTTCTTCGTCGTGACCCCGCCACTCATTTCATGAACTGTTATGAATCTCATTATGATTAATGCTGGATGGGAAATGTGTAGTTTGATCATAAGTGAGCTTTGTTGCTGCCAATCGCGGGCCAAGAACTGTTCTGAGCAAACACACATTTATACAGTGATACACACTGAGGCGCATCACCACACACACACACACACACGTGTCACTGCTGCTGGAACCGGAGCGGCTGCTCAGTGAAGTGTACTTCTGTAAGTGTGTAACGCTGTTTACTTGTTATTCTAGTGCCCTTGTATTAATTGTAGCTTGTTGTGATGTTTCAGTTCAGAATGAAGAGCTTGTTGTGCTTGATTGTTGTAAGATTTAAGGAAAATAAAGAGAGAGATCACAGAGAGCAGAGTATAACGCATAATGCCTTGTTTATATTGTGTTTAGAATCAGATTAAACTCTAATGTCTAAGTGACTTTTATTAATTTTATAACTTAAATACGTCTTTTTAATACAAGATTCTTCACACAATCACAGATGATTCTTCAGAGTCATCGGCAGAACAGTTTCTTTCCCCTGAAATGTGTTTAAGCTGAAAATAACAGAGTAATGAATGTGATTTTATAATGATTAAATTAGTTATAAAACTATAAAATGACTTTAGAATTGGTTTACGATCTTTATTCCATGTCCCTCGGCTGCGTATTGGTTGGACGTGTCTTATGTAGCTGGAGATCTCGGTCTTTAAGAACCTTCCGTTGCCGTTTGCGATGCAGCGATCGCGTTCTGCCGTGCAGAGCCAGGCCTGGCAGCAGCGGGTAACCCTCTTAACCAGCGTGTGTGACCTTAGCGGCTCTGGGAAAGGCGAGAGCAACGACCTTGAGCCGAGCGATAGGGATCAGATCTCCGTTGTGTCTCACTGTACGGCGGATTAATGTTTTGGGCTTAATAAACATTTAAAAGAGACTTTACACAGGAAATCAGGCTTCCTTTTCATGACTTCCTTTGCAGGTGCTACGATATCAACCGTCTGAATTAATATTAACGTGCAGCAACTAAAGACGCAGAACGAATGGAAAACATTTGTGTTTGTGAGGTTGCTGTGGTGTGGAGCGAATATCGCGCTTTTTTGCAGAAATACCTACAGTGTTCTAAACTTGAACCTTTACAGTGTTCTAAACTGATTCTAAACTAACAGATTAAATGATATGGTGATAGTTTTAGCATTTCGGTACAGTAATATCCAGAACATTAAGGAATGGAAAAAGGTTCTATATGGATTTTAAGTGTCAGACCTTCAACTTGCCAAATGTTTTAAACAGACAGCCGGAACTTTTCAAGTATGGGCGGCTGTTAGATCATCATTTTATCTACATTCCCTTTACATAGGGAACAGAGATACTGTTTCATAGTTCCTTAAGTGGTACAACATAATGAAACCCGTTTATTATGGTTAGAATTGATTTTTAATATGGATTCAGATCCAATGCTGGTCGACAGAGAATATTTTTTTTCCTATACGTTATTTTTTGGGTTTGTTGGAGCTGAAGGTCACTGTAATGCTCTGTTTCCTACATGACTGTTTCTTTACTCCATCAGCTTTTCATTGACAGACAGCTACATCTATCGGGTCCTGAGTTGGAAACTAGATCCCATGTACCCCTTTTCCATCCACAAAACTCGGTGCTGGTTTAATGGCAATAATCTTGAAACAAAATCTTTCACCGAACTTTACTGCGAATGTAAAAGCAAGCAGGAAAAAAAGCTTCGAGCTCCTCTTTCACCGTCGCCTGTAAAGTACGAGTTTAATAGCAGTCTGAAAAGTTACACCACTTAAATGCAAACCCGTCTTTTGGAAGGTCACAGTCAGGTCAGACTGCCCCGTCTGAGTCTAGGACCAAATCGGACACAGTTCTGGGAACATTCTGGAACATAAGCCCTAATTCAGCCGTCTTAAACAAAACCAAATCCATCCAAAATGGATCTTTTAGAACTACAACTAGGATTTTTCGTACCGAAGCTGGTACATTTCAAACAGCTGAAACCTGAATGTTTGGTACCGAACAAAAGCAACAGTGGAAATACAAAAATAGGCACCATGGCAACGAGGACCTCTGGGGCTCCACCAGAAAGCTTTGCTGCCTAAACTGGAAAATGTAGTCCTGCAAAAAGTTAATGCTTTGGTACAGATCCTAAAAAGGGTTCTGCTGGAACCTTTTGTATTCCTTACTAGATTGAAAATAGATTGTTCACAAACCACTGAATAGAGAACCTATAGAACTTTCAAGTTTAATTGTAAACAATTAAATATTAAATCAGTATTAAGAAAATGTTGGTAATGGAGCTTGATAATTCGGTACTCATACCTTACCCATGTGTTCTAGAACTTGGCTCTTACATTGGAATCTGTTCTCTGTTACTTCTAGAAAAACTACTGATTATTGATCTATAATCCAGTATTTCCGGAGCTGGAACTCATGGTGCTCCTAAGCTTCTGCAATTAGTGGGTAATTAGAACGTTGGGTGCTTGACGGTAGCAAACGTTTGGTGCAGACATATTCAGAACTTTAAGTAACAGTAAAAGGTTCTATATGGATTTTATGCGTCAGACCTTTAACTTGCCAAATGTTTTAAACAGACAGATGGAACTTCTTTAGCGTGGGATGATTCTGTGTGATAATTGTTTCATCCACATTCGCGGGGGCTTCACATGTGCACCTAGGTACAGTTCCATAGTTCCATAAGTGGTACCACATGCAGGGGCAACTCGGAGCACATGACTCTGTGAAACTGAAGTGACATGGCATATGTGGAGGCCACCGCTCTGTTTGCCTTGAGTTCATATGCAGCATGTGAGCTGAGCTATCTCCCAGCATGCCCCTGGAGTGTGTGTGTGTGTGTGTGTGTGTGGTGGAGGAATAACTTCATGAAAGGGGCTATTGTGGGAGTCGTCGTAAGGCATGTTGCATGCACTTATAAGTCAAAGTGGGCGAATTTGCCCCATCACGCTGCAGAAATTCCTTTCAATGAGGGAATTGTGGGGCGAAACAGAGCGGCGGACAGAGATTGTTTTGCTTTTCAAGTGTCTCAGAAGTGCCACGTAAGACTCTGAATAACGCTCCAGTTGTTATCGCTGGGGAATGTGATTTTAGCGCGTCACTCACGCTGGCGATACAGATGGTTTGCATTACATCAGGGTGCAAGTGGGGGCTAGTGGAAAAAGTGATTTGTGCGGGCTGACGATGTGGCCGAAAAACCCGGCCCGGGAGTTACCCGGGCGAAACCAGGACGGGGTCACGGTGGGTCCCACTTTCCCTGAGAAGCAGGGCCGTGGAAGTGATGGCCACATAAAAGACCACCTCTGGAGTGTGATTCAGACCTCTGCATTTCAATCCAGACTGCTGCCTCTACTGCAACACAATGACGCCCATTCATGTCCTCGGTGCCTGTCTTTCCTCCATTCTTCTGGCTCTTAAGACCATTGATGGCTAAGTCCAAACGTGAAGAATTTCTCAGGCCGGAGGGCTTCCCCTCATGATGTAATATTTTGAGTTGGCAAAAAATACCAAGGTTTCATGCTCCACTGTCCATACTTGGCGTAGATACACAACAGCTGAGCTTGCCCGCTATTCCTTTTAATGGGAAGGACGAGTCTGACTTTGCCCTTCTGCCAGTGGGGGGCACAGTTGGAAAAAATAAGGTGCCAAAAAATAGAATCTGCGCTGGACACGTTTAAAAAAAAAAACAATGTCCCAGTGACGAAGCTCATGAACAGTGAGTGTTCAAAAGCTCAGCGCTGGAACCCATAATTGGCTTTAGTTGAATCCACAGGTGGAACGAATGGCCGCTGCATCTGAGCCTTATTACCATGGCTGCGATCGTCATGGCTACAGTCAAAAACCTAAAAGAATTATTGGTTACAATAAATATTATATTAATGGTCCTGATGTCATAATGGTCCTTATCGACGCAAGCGCATTTATTCCTGCCGGTCAGTGTGTCTGAGGGTTTTGCATGTTTTTCATGCATGGATAGTAGATAAACTGGGTTTGACAAAGTGGTTTTGCCACAGTGGATTGTAGCCTCCAATCATAAACAACTGTCATACGTGATCCACAGGACAGCTGCATTCAACAAGAGAGTGGGAACGAGGGATTAAAGGGTGAGAGAAGGATCTATTTTTGACTCTGCTGCATCACTCGTTGCTTCACGTGTCATAAATAGCATTATGCACACAATTATTATTACAGCGCCGTGCCTTCTGCACCCATTAAACATTTAATCTGCTCCACTGACGGAAGAGATGGACTTTGTAGTTTTACATTTACAGATTGTAGTCCATGTGTCTCTACATAATGTGGTGGCTCCTTACTCTTGTTTTCTGGTCAGGACCTCACAGAGCAGATATAAGTGTACAGTAGTAGATAAGTCATAGCACTACAGTGATGCTAAAGAGATGGTGGTGTGTGTGTGTGTGTGTGTGTTGCTTGGGTACAAAACACCACAGTGACGCTTCTAGACTGAAAAACTGGCAACATCCTGCGATCACTAAATAAATACAAGGACATATTAGCTACTGAAGATGAATCGAACTCCATCAGCACTACTGGGTCTGATCCACCCATACCCGCCTACCATGCCGTGGTCTCTGCAGTGCTGAGAATCATCCACCACCCACACACTGCTCTGTGGGGGTCCTGTAAAAGTCCTGAGTGTCAAGAACAGATTGAGGAAGAATACAAATTCACTACAGTCTGTAATTGTAGAACTACAAAGTCCATCTGTATGGTCAGTGGAGCTGATCGAATAAACAATTTAAGAATCACTAAGAATAATCTTTGCCTCCTCACACCGTCCAGACCATAGTGTTCTGTCTTCGGCATCACGTGTGCTTTTAAAAGAGAACCAGACTTGAAAATCCATTAGCCCGTTTTTTACTAGATCACCTTAGAGGTGACTCATTTTACTGGGTGTGTGTTCAGCCCCCACTTCGGGGAAAACGCTGGGGCTTTAGGCTAACCTACCCTTGTGGGGTCAGAAATTCTCACGTCAGCGCAGGGAGGCTGTGTGAAAGGCTGAGAGAAGCCTGGGCCGGTGATTACAGTGCGACTGTAGCCATGAGGCCGGATGAGTCCGTGGAACATGAAAACACGGCTCGCAGAACCTGGCTGCACATCTGGAAAACAGCATGGAGTGTTTAAGGGGCGACGTGTAGAGCAGGGATTAGGTTCAGCGAAATAGCGTTTATGATCACATACGATGTTAAGACGCACAGCGATGCCGTTATTCTCACCTCTGTTATGTTATTTAACGCCTGTTAGAAAAAAAACGTACGAACTGATTGGGATTCAGTGGTAATGATCTGCGGGTTCTTGAGGGAACCTGTGTATTTTATCTGCTCCTGATGAATGTGCTCATTTCTTATTGTACAATAATCACTGAAATTTAGGAGAAGGTTGTTTAAAGGTTGACAGGAGGAAACTCAACATTAACCTCATGTAAATGAAGGTCGTAGGGGTCCAGACCCAGGACTTGGGTCATTAAGACACAGTTCAGTTTATCGCTCGCATGTTTGGAGATTTAAGTGGAAACCAGAGAACCCTGAGAAAGCCTGCGCTGACATGAGGAGAACATGCAGGAAACTCTGGAGTGGAGAATCCAGAATCCAACCGGGAACCCGTGACAGAGCCACCCACCACTGTGCCGACCTCTGCTTAAAGTCCAATAATTACCCTTTGACCTGAAGCCCTGTTCTGTTGGGGTAGCCATCATTTCCACATTCAGCATGACTCCACCTATGGGCTGTAAAAAGCTATGTCCACGACTCCAGTCAAGGTCTTTAAAATGCTTTGGAATGATGGTGGACACATTGCTCTTGTCACTGGCCCCAAATCTCATATGGAGGACAGAATTAGCGCAGCGCAGAATGAGACTCTGTACCGCAAATAAAAGGGGGTAGATAGTGCAGAGTAGTCAGTCATGAGGGCTCCCCAGTCTGTCAGCATTGCAGCACTACACCCTCCTAATGGTGAGAATGTGCATTGAAAGTAAGAAAATATCACACACACACACACACAACTCTCCCTCCCCAAACCCTATGGAGATTAAGTTCCTGGTCTCTGACTCCCTGGATCTTCCCAGTACTATCACTAATGTGTTGTGATGTGATCCATCCTGTATGAATTGGCCGGTGAGGTGTGTGTGAAATGCGATAGTGATGAAGTCAGTGAAAGAGAAAGGGATTCCCACTCTCTCTGGCCCCATTCTACTTCTTTTCATTGAGACTTTCGTTCTCTCATTTTTGATTTGTATTTCTGTCTGGTTCTGGGGGGGTAGTTGCAGGGGGTGGGGGGGGTAAAAATCCTCGTGGAATTCTGTTGTTTTCTTCAAGCGAGCCTTTTCTTTGGTGGGAAAAAAAGCGGGTGTGAATGGGGAGGTTGGGTTCGAGTGTCTGAGGGGGAAATGCAGCGGGGCTCGTTCATTCAGTAATCACGGCTGCCGGCTTTTCTTTTATTGTCTTTTATTTTTAGCCAAATCTATCAGGCCTGACAGGAGCATAATTGGGGCTTAAGCTGCGCTCTCGAGCGCCTCGGCTGAATTTCCACCAATAAGCCTCGTTTGTTTCTCTTTCTTGCAGCGCGCGCCGACTGACCGGAGATGTCCGTGGACGTCAGTTGTTGGGCCGGCCTGCTGTAAACTGGCGTTGAAAAAGACATTTCTATCGGACGATTTGAGGTCAGTCTCCACCCGCTTCATTTCCTCCGGGTTTGATTGTGTGGAGGGAGGGGGGGTGCGATGCAGCACGGCTTGATGAATGAATGAGAGACGGAGCCAGGGAAGCATGTGAGGTAATGGATCTCCAACTCTCATTCACAAATCAGCGCTTGATCTCAGAAAGCATGGGAACATTTTTTTAAGTCTCATTCAGTTTTTCTGCTCGTGGTCAAGGAACCAGCTTTGCGAACTTAAAGTTCCCGGTTCGATTCCCGGTCCCAACAAGTACTATAAACCGATTCATGTTTGTGGGCAAACAGATCACTTTATTCTTGTAGTACCAACATCACAGTGTTTGTCTGTCTGCTCTGTGATGGACTGAATACCTGCTTCCTGACCTTTCCCTTCTCTTCTTTCCAAAGCTAAAGAAAAACCCATTTTCTACACTCAATTAGCACTTTCATAGGAGAACCAATCATAAACTGCTTAGTTCCTTCCTTTGCTCTTTAACAGCCTCAGGGTTTGACATGGTGTCACTGAGTTGCATTATAAATTCTGCTCATCAAAGTTGTACAAAGTGCTTGAAGGAGTTTCCATAACATGTTCGTCTGGTACCAACAATCACGCCACTGTCTGATTCTTCCTCATTTAGATGGCATCATGGACATTATCTGTATTTGTAGTGACATTTTTGCAAAAGCATGAGGTGTCTGGCTCAGTGAGGCTGAGGTCAGCGCGTCGTGCAGAACACTGGAAGTTCTCCAGACTAAACTGAAACCATGTATTTCTCCCGACCTTGGGACACTGGGCATGCTGGAACAGGAAGGGCTCTTGTCCCAAATTGTTTGCCCCAATGGGATGTCTAAAATGTAGTTGCATCGGCTTCTGTGTTGTCACCGTTAACCTTGACTGCTACTAAGGAGCCTGACCTGTGTTCGTAAGCCTAAATATATCTGGTCAACATCGAGCGAGGACTCCTGTTTCATGTCTTTTAAAAGTCTTTACGCTGTCTGGGAAAGACCATATGAGTTGAACCATATCCCCCTGCGGACCTCCGGATCTGTCGAGTCATGTGAGTTCATGTACACATTCCACAAGAGAGAAAGCGGAAGAGGGAGAGAGAGAGAGAGGGAGAGAGAGAGTGCATGAGGGAAAGGGAGTATGGGATGAAGGGAAGGGGTGGAGTTGGGCGAGTCAGGGTCAGGACTGAAGGAGAGAGATGGAAGGAGAGATGGAGAGGGAGAGGGAGGTGGCAGGCTCTCCAGTGGGTCTTGTATAAGGTAATGTCTAGTGTGAGTAAAGGGGAGGGACGTGTGCACCGATTTATTTTAACACACCACAGGCATGGGGCATGGGAGGGGAGGAAGCCAACGGTTTTTCTCTTCTACCAAGTGCGTCGTACACGGCAGCCAGCAGGAACGTAGCAAAGCAAAGCAAAGAGGGCCAGAGTCAGAGTCAGAGGCAAGTGTTCACCCCCACTTTGACCTATTAACCCTGCATGCTGCTGTCCGTGTGACTAGTCGTGTAAGCATGACCCGGCCGTTTCAGCGTTAAAGTCCAGCAGGCAGATTTGGGCGTGCGACTCCAGCTCTCTAAACTAGAGCCCTAAGATGGCCTTGTGCTAGCCAAGCCGCAGTGTCATGTTCCGTCCAGCTGCGGAGCTTTAGCCAGGCCGTAAATACAGCGCAGGATGACGAGATGAGTCATGCGTTGCAATCGCTGCAACCTGATCTACATCAGATGTCCTGCAGGTCCCAAGGCTAAAATAGCTTGCTGGAGGTGCAGTCAGGACAATACGTGCAATGATCTTCCTGCGCTTGGTGTTCAGGGGTACACGGCATGCTGGGAAAATACATGGACTTGCCGGACCCAACCGTGTGGGATGGAACCGCAAGAGACAAATAAAAGTTTGTATTCATATATTATCTTCTGCTCAGTCCTGACGGGGGCCGGGGGGGAAGGGTTTCCCATGCCCATCCAGAGGGAGAATGTTTTGGGTTAGGGGCAGATACACCCAGGACAGGGTGCCAGTCTTTCGCTGGGCACACACGTTGTGGAAACTGGAGAATCCGGAGAAAACCCATGCAGACACTGACTCCACCCACATCGGGATACGAACCCGGATCCCCAGTGCTGAAATGCAGATGTGTTACTACGACACCCAAATAAAAATGTAAAAGGTTTATTTAATTTCAGCAGATCAATATAATAAAAGCAATAACATACCACGCGTAGTGCCAGATGATAGCCCGACAAACAGAAACATACAGCAGGTGGCGCTGCTCTTACTACTGCGTGAGTGCCCCCTACAGGAAATGAATACAGAATTAAATAAAGAAATGAAACACAAAAAGGGGGTGCATACTGACTTGGATGTAACATTGCGTTTACTGCACTGTGACACTAGGGGGAGCTTCTTGTGATGAAGCGTCATGATCACGTAGGCACCGCGCACATCACGCCACCACCACAAGCACCACGTGCAAACTACATGACACAGTAAAGAAAAGGAAACGAAATCTAAGGAAACAAAAGGAAATGAAGGAAGCAGACAGACAGACGAATGAATCAGAACAGAACAGAATTTAAAGAAAGATGGACAGACAGACAGAACAGACAGTACATCTGATAATGAATCGCTGTGAGAACATCGCACTCGTCGTCTGCACTGATATTCCATCGGGAGATGTGAACCACTAACGGGTCTATGAGTATGAGGTTCATTAGCCTCTGGGAATGTCCTTGAGAAGGACAAGAGAGCTCTCCAGACACACCAAGAAGTGTTAAGTGTGTGTGTGTGTGTGTGTGTGTGTGTGTGTACTGCATGCATGATATAAAAGCAGGTTAAGGAGAAATGGGGCAGAGAGACATTCAACCCACTTTAATTCTATATTTGATCGTGAAAAGTGAAAGTCCTAAAAGTGAAGATTCAGCTGGTTGCCTGGAAGCACAAAAGAAATCGGGATGTTTCACCTTCACAGAGTTCAGGCCTCTGCCGCTCTCACAACTGCTGCCATTTCATTTTGTTCTTTAATATCCCGGGATTTCCATTAAAAACAAAATCAGATAAGAAAATGCGTCATTTTAATAAACACACGAGCGCAGCAGGACTGTGGAGGCATCGCCTGGTTGGACGCACCTGCCAAGTTCCGCCAGCAAATTATTAAAAATCCACAAACGCCATATGGCCTTAAATGTATTTACAGATTTTAACAGATGCCCTTCTCCATGAGAGTATTAAGAAATACAGCTGAATTCTGATCAACAGTCCAGTAGAGGAACCTTTCAGACTCCGTAAGAGACTGTTACTGTAATAATGCCGTGAGGTTGAGTTCAGGGTTCCAGGTTCCAGTGAGTTCCAATCTTTATAGAACTGGTTTGTGGACTGGAGCCATGTTGAGTTACCGGATTTTAAATATGTAAATAATAAGACATTTAATAAGACAGAAATATTTAACTTTCACTTAATTTTGTTTCTTGTCTTTACCTTTAATTTATTTTCCTTTTTTTATTTCATTTGCTTTCTTTCTCATTATTTTCTTTTCTAGAATTTCATTAACTTTCTCTAATTTTGCATTGTTTCCTTTTGTTTCCCTCACTTTAATTGTTTTCTTGCCCATAATTCCGTTTCCTGACATTTCCTTTCCTTAATCTTTATTTTCTTTCATTTTGTTTTGTTTCGTTTAATTTAATTTAGCCCTTTTGATACTTTCTTTCAATTTGTTTTGTTTCTTTAATTTATTTTTATTTTGTTTAGTTACCTTTAATTTCCTTTTGTATTCTTTTCTTTCATTTCATTTCCTTTCATGTCTGGTCCTTTTTATTTAAATCCATCTATTCTATTTTTCTGGTGAATATATAATTTAAAAATCAATCCTCCAATTCCGGCGGCACGGTGGCTTAGTGGTTAGCACGTTCGCCTCTCAGCACTAGGGATTCCCGTTTCCATGTTCTCCCCGTGTCTGCGTGGGTTTCCTCCGGGTTCTCCGGTTTCCTTCCACAGTCCAAAAACATGGATCAAGTCAATTGAATTCTCAAAATTGCCCCATATAGAGTGTGTATGTGTGAGTGAGTGTGTGCCCAGCGATGGATTGGCGCCCTGTCCTGGGTCTATCTGCCCGGCGCCCGAGATGTTCTCCCCTGGATGGGCATGGGGAACCCCACCGCGACCCTAATAGAGGATAAAGCGGGAGATGAATGAATGAATAAATGAATAAATGAATGAATCCTCTAATTCCAAAAAACATAATTAAACTCAGGGCGACATCAGGCTCCTGTGTAGTTCCTCCTGATCAAACTCTGTGTCCTTTTTTGGATATTTCTTTTTTCGGCTGTTCCTTTTATGAGTCGCCACAACAGGAAGATGCACATATTTGATTTGTCAAATTTTTAACCAGGATGCCCTTTATGACACAACTTCTTCTATTTAGTTATTTTGTGATTGACTATATAGTGTACTGGGATATTTAAATCTAATGGCTGGGACAATCTTTAAGATATCTGTCCACATGTCTTTAGAATGGGGGGGAATAAACTCCTTACTCCAAACTCACACAAGCACGGGAAGAACATGCAAATACCATACAGAATGTGCATTTGCACTGTTTTTATGCAGCTGCAGTGATAAAATATCAGCTTCTTATTCTGAAAGCTCTCGTTATTTTTTTATCTTCTTGAATAAGTTTCAGTTTCCAGTAGTCAGTGTGGCTCACTTATGTTCCTCAGTTAAAGCTGAGTATTGCTTCCTTTTTTCTCCTATCCTGTTATGTGTAAATCCTGCTTTGATGTTATTGTTTGTTTCGTGTTTGGTTGGATACGCTTTAATTTAGCAGCAGAACCACTTGCATCCTCAAAATGCAAGATAGATACTAGGACAGGGTTCTGCAGTACTAGATGAACATTACAATCATTTTTAGAGTCAATAAGGCTGTTCCATTTCCATATATCATGGCAACTAGAAACAGCATATAGCCAAATGTAAAATGTGTGCATCCTGCCAAACAGCCACAGTGTTCGGCTGGAGATTTTGCGAGGCCTGTCAGTTCCCACTGAGTTAAATAGCCAATAGCTGAATGGAGCCCCTTTGGGAAATGGGTTTCGAGAGCCTCTGGGGATGTAGCCAACATGCAAAGGCAAAGACGTCTCAACAAGGGACAGTGAATGGAAATACGATAAAGACAATGTGTGGAATACCAACCAGATACAGTGGCTTTAACACACAGTCTTTTTTTCCATGTGACTTGGTGGCAAAACTGATTTCATCCCAAAGCTCTATATATGTTGTATATATGTATCATTTCCTCTGACTAACACAACACAGTACCCCTTTTTCATTGACTATATACCACATCACATCCTCCTATACGTTTATTTTTAATGGCAGCCTCGGCTCCGGAGCTGCCGTCACCATGGTTACGACTATATGTGGCAACTGGCGACGCAGCAGATTTCTCACTTGAGAATGTGTGCAATCGTTCTCTAAAGACTCTCGCCCCAGCAAGGATCCTGTCAGACCCTCTGCAACAAAGCTTCTTTAATCATCAGTGTGCATTGGCCAGAATGCGAGATGAGTAGCTTTACAGGGTTTGACGGTCTCTCTATAACATACCACTTTATAGTCCTTTAATACCATCTAATTTAAGAATAGAAAACCGATTATTAATTACATGTAGTTACTATTTTTACGCCTGGAAACAAGCCCCATGTATTAAGTTGAGTGTTCCAATTATAATTTGATACATAATTTGTATATGATGTAAGGGGAGATAATAATAATAATAATAATAATAATAATATAATAATAATAATAAATACAGACCAAAATGTGATCCCATTGAAAAATCTGAAGTGCAGATTGTAATCCATGTATCTTTGCTCTCTAAACTAACTCAGCACCAGTCACATGGAAACTCCAAAATCTTGTGGAAATCCCCTCCAGATTACTTAAGATTGTTGTTTTAGTTTGTATAAAAGTCCCACAGAACACAAAAAACTAGCATGAAAATTATAGCTTGTCCTTTTAAAAAGGAGGTTTTTTTTCAATGTTTTTTTTTATTATTGTAAACTGTGAAAGTGACATGAATCACACCTTCATGCCGATGTAAAGACCCGAAACGTCTTTAAGACCACAAAAGATTAGTGCTGCTTCATGGACTTTCCTTCAAAATCACTTGATGCTGATACTTTGAAGTGCACTTATAGGGGAACATGGATGCATGGCTCTGCCCATTAGACGGAACCGTGAGGAGTCCAAACAGCTGGAGCGTGATTAGAACGAAAGAATGAAAGAACAAAACAAATACTAATTAAAACCCAGATCAAATCGAATGGATCTTTCCATGCTGCTGAATTCTTTACAAACATTTATAAATAAAACAGTTGTTCTGTAAAGCAAATCCCTCGTAAATTAATGACCTCATGACACGAGAAAATGAGGAGTTGTGTTCTTTTAGTGTGCTTTGCTTATTTCACTTGAACGCCGTGATGCGAACACATGGTTACACTTAACCAGTTAACTCCTGTTTGTGGAGGTTTTGTGATTCCTCATCTGTTTCCCCACGGCACAAACGTCATGACATGATGAGACGCCCTGCATGAGTGCCGTTTGTTTTCTGCACTCTCCCTCACTGTCCACTCCAGGAATTAAATTAGCACTTAGACTGCCGCTGATGACTCAGGACTGGACTTATCGACTGGAGAGTGAATTGAATACTGAAGCTCTGAGTCAAGGACAACGTGTCCTTCAAGCACCCACCCCCAACACACACACACACACACACACACACGCTCTGAAGCCTGTTTCTTAACCAGTCTGTTTAATAAAGGATTAATCAAACCTGGTTTAGGTTAACCAGATTGATCAGAACATGCTTCAGTTGATGATAATGAAAACCTCCGTACTTTCAAACTAAGCAGATGGCTGAAGACAAAGCAGAAGGGGCTAACTACTATTAATTCAGTTAGTTAAGTACACCCCCCCCCCCCACACACACACACACACACACCCACACACCTGTGCAACTGTAGAAAAGGATTATGTTAAGGATATAAGGTCAAGATAATGAAATGAGGGCAGCATGGTGGCGTAGTGGATAGCATTTTCACCTCTCAGCGCTGGGGATCCAGGTTCAAATCCCAATCTGTTAGTTTCCATGTTCTCCCCGTGTGCATGTGGGTTTCCTCGGGGATTTTCGGTTTCCAAAACATGGATTCAAGGTAAAGTGGCTGCTCTAAATCACCCCTATATTGTGTAGCTGTGTAAGTGAGTGTGTGCACAGTCATAGAAAAATATATGGATTTAAATTAAAATGGCTGCTCTAAATTGCCCCTATATTGTGTGGCTGTGTAAGTGAGTGTGTGCACAGTGATAGAAAAAAACATGGATTCAAGGTAAAGTGGCTGCTCTAAATTGCTCAAGGTAAAGTGGCTGCTCTTAATTGCCCCTATATTGCGTGGGTGTGTGAGTGTGTGCACAGTGATAGATTGGCGTCCTGTCCTGTCTGTATCTGCCCAGCACCCCAAAACATTCTCCTCTGGATGGGCATGGGGAGAACCCACCCTACGACCTGATCCCCCTATGACCCGATTACACGATACTTGGCAAGTTTAGAGACAGGTGTTTTATTTATTTGCCTGTTAATAATTTATATGATGGATATAATTCACATTTCATTAGGAACTTTCTTAGCCTGGATTAGTGTTAGTGGGGTGTAAAGTGACAGGTTTAATAAAACACACGTTCACTCAATCACTCTGTATCATTACTAAAGTGCCTCTTATTTTCTTCACACCAAAGTTATTGTCTGGTTGGCCCTAGTTTCCTGCGAGGGGCCAGGTCCTCAGGATGTTTTCGTTAGCCATGAGACTAAAACTGGACTGTTGCGCTCTTTGTCCCTCTGGGAAGTCTGCAGGAGGACGGCACAGGAACAGAAATCACCCTGAAGAAGGCAGCATGATGATGAGCTGTCTGAGGGGATGGACAGAGGGCGCTGCAGCGGGAATAATTCAGCATGTCTCCAGTTGTCTATTTCCATCTCTCTCTCTCTCTCTCTCTCTCTCTCTCTCTCTCTCTCTCTCTCTTTCTCTCTGTTGAATACATACCTTTTCTGTGTGGGGGGGGGGCATGGATTCTACATCACTCAGCCTGAATTCTTAGTCTTTGAATGAATGCTGAGCATACGTTTTCTTTTCTCCTGCACTCGGTGGTTTCGTTGTTTAGGGATATGATTCTTGCTCAGGGTGTCGGAGGTCCTGGGTTCAAATCCGGGATGAACCTAAAGTCGTCATCAGTTTGCTATAGCCATGGCCGAGTGTTTAAGGTGATTGGGGTCTTTCTGTGCAGGTTTGCATCCTGCTGGCTGCAGACTCATTAGGGGTAGCCTTAGGTTTGTGATTGAGAAATCAGCTTTGCAACCTGAAGGTCCCCGGTTTGATTCCCGGTAACAACATCCACTATGGCTAAAGTGTCCTTGGTCAAGGCACCTAACTGAATTGCTTCCAGGGAGCCATGTACAGGGCTGACCACTGCTGCAGACAGGTGTGTGTACTTCACTCAGTGTGTGTATATGTGTGGGTTAACTGTGGAGGACAAATTAGTCTGTGTGTAAGTACTGTAGGCAAAAGAGATCACTTTATCGCTTTTTTGTTTGTGTTTTGTGTTTTATTCATAATGTCTGACATGCGATTGTAAGATAAGTGTTAGATGTAGTCGAGTTAAAATATGCTGATTAATATGACTCGTAAAGAGTTATCAGAGAAGACAACAGCGGTGAGACCGAGATTTCATCATACTTCCTGTTTAACCGCTGTATACTGCAAAAACTGTATGTGTGAACATGGCAACTTGCAACATTCCTACCGCACATGGTCAGTTCGTGTGCATGGAGCTTTGCAGTATCACGGTTGTTGTTCCTCAGTCACTGTGCTGTTTCTGATCAAGCGCACTTGTAAACTAATACACTGCGTTATGCATCTTATCTCTATATAGATACATCAATAAAGCTTCAAATTGT
Organism: Corydoras sp. C115; assembly: GCA_019802505.1. NCBI lineage: Eukaryota > Metazoa > Chordata > Actinopteri > Siluriformes > Callichthyidae > Corydoras > Corydoras sp. C115. The sequence goes on along the minus strand of JAFMOC010000009.1, from coordinate 3,311,224 downwards.
TCTCTAGTTAATTAAAGATGTTATCTCGGTCTGTGTCTCATGCAGAAGTCTGCATAATGAAATGTCATCCTACGTCTTGGATTCAGTGCCACTCTTTTATATCGACTTTTACTATAAGAACGAAGTGGTTTGCAGCTTCTGCTTTCGATATTTCATTTCTCTTCGGTTGGGTCTGCAGCATTACGCTGCACTGAACCTGCTTGTGGGTTTTGGCAGACTCAGTACATTATTGTAAAATAACTCCTGGAAAACCATCCTTGATTCACTGCAGTCACATTCGGGATTCAGCTGGTTTGCACATTGCTCTTCATTTCGAGAGAGCCTCTGTTGACCACGGTGCAGTGGGAGGTCTTCACTCACACTTCGCTTGCGTGCACAGAAATTAAGCAACATTATACTAATGCAGATTATGTTCAACACACAGTTGTGAGGTGAAGTGGGAACAGTGCAGAATAAATATATTTGCTCTTATATAAAGAGTCTGAGCAACCCGATGCTATAGGAAAAGCAAGTCGAGAACATGGTGTTCCATCACCAAGACAACCATGAGCCAAATATAGCAATGATGTAATAGTCCGTAAATAACGTGCTTGTTCTCATATTTGTGGCACATGTGTCGAAGACTTCTGAAGACATTTTTCTTGAAAAATACTCTTATTTTAATTTACCGTTAAAGGATCAATTTGACGTATTCGTTGTTCGACCACAACATTCAATTCAATTTAACTCAATTTTAAAAATGCAGGCACAACATAATATAAAATTTAAGGTCAAAGGTTTGGACACACCTTTTCTTTGTTCCACTTTGTGTATGGATGGACTTCCAAACTGTGGTCCATCTGTCTGTTTTCTACAGTACATACTGTGTACTCTGTTCTCTAATGGTTAGAACCCCAATAGTAGCACCACAGAGCAGGTATTATTTGGTTGATGCATTAGTCCTATCACAGCAGTGTCACTGAGGTGTTTAAATGAAACTACAGCAGCACTGCTACACTAAAACCCCCCTCACCGCATCAGTGTCACTGCAGCACTGACAATAAACAATCCACCACCCAAATGATACCTGTTCTGTGATGTTGCTTACAGTGATGCTATAAGCACCATCACAGAACAGCCATGATGGACTTCAGTCTGGAATTGTAGACCTACAGGTTTTTAAGTGCTAATTGGAGAAATCCAATACGGTATTATTTCTAATTAGCTTGTTCCTTTCTGCTTTAGACTTGATGTGCATGTATACTTTGCTCCTACATCCTTTGCAGCGCATTAATTGACACTTAAAGGCTTTGTTCTTCAGACAGAAGCTTTTACCTTTTAATTTAAAGCTGCATTCTAACAATGTCTCGTGGTGGAGCGTCGAACAATGCAGCTAACAAAGTGGTTTACGTGTGTCAGGACCTGTTTGTGTGAACGTAGGTCAGAAAGAGGTTTAGGTGAAGTATGAGGCAGCATTTTTTAGCGTGCATGCACGTTCCCACACACACACACACACACACACACACACACACACACACACACAACACACACAAAACACACATACACCTCTGCATGTGTGTGCATGCGCTGCCTCCTGCTTCAGGAAGTCTGCTGCGCGGGAGACGTTAAACACTCAGTTCCTGTTTGGCGCATGATTCCACTCAGCACCGCAGACCACTGTACACACACATGTTCAGTCAAGCCACCCGATCTGGCAACGAGGAGGCCGGCTTTTGAGTTTTGCAGACACTTCATAAGACGGGCCGCCATCACTTGTCAGTTGAACCGCTGTGCGACCTCTGTTCCAAAACCCCAACTATTTCCCTGACGGGCTTCAAACCAGATCCCGAGCCCGGAAAAGCGAAAGCACAGGGCGAAGAGGGTCACACCTGACACACGGTGATATAAACACCATCATGACCGAATCGCACTTGACAGCTATGAGCTTCAGGCATTTCGATAACAGGAAATGCTTCACTTTCTGCCGCCTCGTTCATACATAAAGAAAAGTGTTTATCTCTCAGCTGTAATTATGACACGGCAATTACAGTACAAGCCATATATCCGATCCAAACCTAAAGTGGTAGTTAAAGTAATTGTGTTTCGGGAGAGCAAACCAGCAGGGACGGGTCCATTCGTTTTTGTTTTCTGAAATAAATGCCTTTTTTTTATTTTTAAATACAAAAAAAATGAAAGCCAAATTCCTCTGATGCACTGTGGAAACCTTGATACAATGTGTATCAAAACGTTTATGAACGTTTGTTTGTGAGATATAGTTAATGGCATGATTTTAAATTTATTGGCTTAATTACCTGTTTAATTATTTAATTACCCAATGTTCCAGCCCTTTTAAAACGAAGCTAGATTACAATAAACCGTTATGTTGTACGTTAACGGATTACTAAGCCAGTTTTGTTCTCCTGATTTTAAAAATGCAGTATTTAAAACATCTCTGCAGTAAAATGATGTTGCTAAACTTGGAGGTTAATAGCAATGCTGCTGCTAATGTTTAAGGACAGCTAAGTTTAACAGCCATTGTTCTGTATACAACAAGAGGCTAATCTCATGAACCAGTGTCATCTTTTGATTTATTCTTGTTATGCCGGTCTTTCTTGGCTCGTTGGCGGCATCTGTGCTGCACCTTTGAGGGCTGTCAGTCAGCCAGCGCCAGTTTAAATATGATCACGGTTGACATGCTAAACTACTGTAGACTAGCGTAGCTCACAGTGCATCCTTGCGTTGTATGAAATAAGAAGTACGTGCATTGCTTGAATGTCAGATTATGGTGAAAGGGAAGCTAAAGATTGCACAAGATTTTCTTTTAATACAAACAATCCGCAAACAATCAGTGGATTCAGAAATCGATGAGAACTGAGGCACTAAATCATTTAAATCAATGTAAATCCTATACATTCCTTCCAGAGACCAGAGTACAAACCAAAAACAAATTTCACAGAAAGTAAATGTAGTGTTTAATACTAAAAATGGAACAAAAAAAATGATATATACTTTTTTTTATCTATATTTTTATAGAAATATACTAATGTAAATATGAAATCATCATTTAACATTTAACAGAACAGCGTTCACATTTCCTTCTTGTTGATTGATGCAAATTAATAATAACTTTTTAAAATATTATTTCTCTGTTTTGTAAGCACATTAACGCTTTTTGCTTTGGAATTTAGTGTTTGCAAATTGTCAGTGCAAGAACTCGAACCTTATCAACAGTGTTCTACCTCAATCAGGATGCAGTGCTTTACCCTTGTCTGTGACAAATTTTCTCACAAACCTTCGTGCATTGTTATTCAGGAAGTTTGTGTTTATTAGAAAAAGGTAGGTCATGAAAAGGTTTGTGGAGAGGTATAAGTCAGCAAGTTTTTCAAACCACAGAGTCAGCGTTAATATCACAATGCAACTGGTTACATATGATTAGTGTTGACGACAATGGCATTAAATAAACTGCCAGCTTTTAGGATCCATGCTTCAATGCAATTCATGTGCTTGTAAGTGTCAGTTATAATCCTCATTTATTAATATTCTTACATAGTATATTTGAATTACTTTTTTTTTTTTTAATTATTATTATTTTGGTTTTATTGCACAATAGAAGGTGTAATTAAACAATAAAACCTTTAATTTGTTTATTTTGTAAAACATGTATTTTTATATTAAAAATATTTAAGCCTTAGAACCATAAATCAGTAAGTTATGCGTTAATTAAGGACTTTACACCCCACAAAGTTGTGCAGTGAATCTGCAGATGTGGTTTCAATTTGCATGCCTTATCACTATCATGGAAATACAGAGGCTGAGCAGCAGCCCACACTCTGAACTATTCTCCTTTTTTCTTGAACGTATGAAATGTTATGGAGGGTGGCGAAGAATTTCCATTGCATGCTGTATCGTCATGTCTCAGACGTCATGTCATCTTTGGTGCTTACACTTACTGGTTGTTTGAATCCGGTTTCGAGGAGGGTGTACCAAACTTGGTATTTTAATTTGCGTATAATTCTCACCAAGAAATGGATGTTTTTTTTGTGTAGGAGTGCAGGCAACTTTACACCGTATCTACAAAATAATGTCGACAATTTTCCTAATTGGTCATGTATCATCATTAGCTTCATCTTGACATTTAAGACAATCACACAGCTCTAACTGCGGGCTGACAAATGTCTTTGCCAGTTTTAGCAAAATATTCTAAGCAAAATGATGAAACAAAATAAAAAGCTGTGAAAAAATGTCCATGCAAATAGATTTCACTGAATCAAAAAGTTCATTTGAAGATGATCAAATGTCCACATTCTCATTTGCAGCAGTTCTGTCTTGTGGACACTGTGGATGGAAGCCTGGTAATCACATAGCCATGGAACTCCAGTATTTCCATTGTGTCCTCCCTCCTCCCCTTCCTGAGCTCGGCCACGCTCTCGGTATTGTTTAAGCAGGTACGCCCTTGCCGAACTGCGTCCTCTCTGACCTTCTTCCCCTTGAGCCCCACAGTGCGCCGGGAGGCAGACCGCGGGAGCAGAGCTCTGTGAGTGACTGTAAAACACTAGTCAGTGAAATACAATGTGGATGGAGGTTTTAGACGTTGATGGATTGCTGTGTGCTGTTGTCCTGAATCAGAAAATAAACAGCCTGACGTTCACCTCACTCAGCTGTTTCATGAGGGGGAATTTAGTGTCGCTCAGGGGTGCTCATGGAGGCGACTTAGCGAATATAATAAATCCTGTCCAGGAGCAACAGGATGTCCAGGGATCTATTAAGCACAGTTTAACCTACACTTGTTACTTTTAATCTTTTAATTGTGTATGCATTTTACCCAGACCCTTTAATACTGTCTCTTTATTATTGAGTCTTTTTCATTAAAAGCTTCTCTTGTATGTTTTTGAAGAAAATGTATGTATTTATTCAGACCACCTAAAATGAAGTGCCCTATTTCCTCTGTTTCCATCTAGTGTCTTTTTTAACAAATGCTTTTTAAATAGTTGATCTAGAACAAAACAATCATAATAAAACCTTTTGAGGTTTAATATACTAATGTGCAGTTTACAATTAACATACACCTTTATATACAGCATATAACATCTGTTATATGTTCGTTGGACCCCCTCCTCATCACTGACTGATGTTGCCTCCTGTACTGGTTTTGCAGGGCCAAGGTATTTAGTAGGGCTGAAGTCTAGGCTTGTGACTCTTTAACACAATAAAATCCCTTTGCTATAGAGTTGGATGCATATATCTGTCACTTTGCCCTTTAAAAATGTCATAGGTGTCCAAATACAATTGACAATATAGTGTAGAAATGCTGTGTAGCACATTTCTTCAGGACAAACAGAATAGTAGTAGTAAAGTAATGAACGATGCCTTTAATAAATACTTACTGAAACACAAGATAAAATTCTTATCCTTAGTAATTACGCCTACATCACCGATGTGTTGGGTTAAAGCTTAGACTTTGATTCACTGAAGTACAGCTTTAAATCAATGGCATGAAATGCCTTCGGGAGACCCTCGTAGAGAAACGATAAATTTGCTTGTCTGGGAATAATCCTGGTCCATGGTGGGGGGATTAGTAGCTCTTTAACTCTCTGTACTGTCCTTACAAGCTGGGTCCCACGTGTGTCTGCTCGCAGACAGGTGATAAATTATGGCTTCTCGCCTTATGTTTAGATTAGACTATTTTAGGAATGTCTTCGCCTTTACCAGGTATAAGGATGTCTGCTCCGTTTCCAGTGTGGCATGCTGATGTCTGTGTTCCTCGCTCGGAACAAAGGCTCCTTTCAGATCTTTTTGTACTGATGTCGATTCTTTTTTAATATAAGTGACACGGCCCTCTTTGACCTTAAAACCAGGTGTTACTTTACTCATGCCAAACCCAGTCGTGCATTAAGCTCATTGGGTGTTTGATGAATACCTTAAGTTCCAAACGTGCAGAGCTGGAAAAGCCATGCAGCATGTTGTTTTCACTGCTAACAGAACCCGATGTGGTCGGAACGGTTTTTCTTAAACTCCAGTCCTGCTTTGCTTTGACCTCAGTTAAGCACATTTAAACCACCTCCTCTCTTCACGTGGATTTCTGTTCATTCACTGTGGGATTATCAGCATAGAGATTCAAACAAATACACAAACACAAAGCAGAAGCCTGTATTAAATGGAATTGTCTCCATCACTTTATTTAGTTTGACTTTATTGTCATGACTTTACTGTTCTGAAACAGAACAGAATCTATCAATTAGCCTCATGCTAAAATTAAGTAGCTGTCTTCCACACTTCCTACAGCGGGATTTAACATGTGGTCACCTTAAATAAATCCTTAAAGTGGTCGGTAATGGGAGAGCATGCTGACCTCTTTGTGCAGAAACACAGGTTCTTTAAAGATAACTGTGATTTGTTTAGCATAGCATGCAGATTTAGCGTAGCACAGCATTTCCTTACAAGCAAACTGAGTCTGCTGTCTAGATAAAGTGTAGATAAAGTTTCATTCATTCATTCATTATCTTCCGCTTTATTCTATATTAGGGTCGCGGGGAGGGGGGGGGTGTTCCCCATGCCCATCCAGGGGAGAACGTTTCGGGCGCTGGGCAGATACACCCAGGACACCAGGGGTTTTATGCTTTTGCTCCAAAACATGCCTCACCTCAAGAATTTTTATGTGCACATGTACCAACATGGAGCACAAATGACAAATAAACTTGAAACTTGACAGGACGCCAATCCATCGCTGGGCACACACTCTCACACAGACACATCTGTATAGGGCAATTTGGAGAACTCCATTGACTTGATCCATGTTTTTGGACTGTGAGAGGAAACCGGAGAACCCTGAGAAAACCCACGCGGACACGGGGAGAACATGAAAGCTCCACCCAGATGGGGATTCGAACCGGGAATCCCTAGTGCTGAGAGGCGAACGTGCTAACCACTAAGCCACCATGCCGCCCTGTGTAGATAAAGTAAAACATTTAATTTTTGCGTCTTTCAGAATAGATAAAATGGTTAGATCACTTATTTTGGGCAGCACGTGAGCTGGTAAACACTGGTAGAAAGTGAAAATGGATCGGCTTTGTTGCACGGCAGGTTGGGTCTTGAATAGAATGGAGTGTGTACAGTGTGAATCTGGTTGAATTCGAGTCGAGTCGCTGGGAGAATCATTCATGCGGTGCGCTTGTGAATTCATTACCAGGCTTGTGGAACATTCTCTGACTCATCTCTGGCATCCGCTGCAAAGTGATGACTCAGAGCGGGAGGCCCACATTTCAGACTCTGCTTTGATTCGGTATTCTCGGCACAGGCACGTCTGCGTGTGTAGGGGGATGAAAGAGCAATTTTCTCTAGATGTATGTGTTTCCATGCTCAGGAATTTTGGTGACAATGGTTTACCACACTTGCACGAACAGGGGTTTTATGCTTTTGCTCCAAAACATAACAAGATAAAAAAAATAATAAGTATTAGACAAACCCCCTGAGACCACCACCTTCAGACCGCCAAATGTATGCGCGTGAAGTTTTCCATGCTCGCCCATGTGTTTACGAGCGCATGTCTCTGCCCACGTGTGTTAACGTGGGTGTGTGTGAGTGTTTATTGTGTATTTATGAGCCATACAAGCTGTTGTCCTGTTAATGGAAGACACCCCGTTTTTCCAGAGCTTCTCTTAGAGGCTAAATGTCCTGTTAGGAGCTTAGAACTTTTATTAAAGTCTAATCTAAAACATGGAATCTATTTATTCAACTCTGAAATTAACTGTGTGTAAATATCTGATAGAGAAACTATATATAAAACAAATCAATTTATATATAAATTATAGACACATCTCATCCATTTTTTTCTGAATGTTTTAATGAAAAAAATAAAATATAATATAATTACGGGCGGCACGGTGGCTTAGTGGTTAGTACGTTCTCCTCTCAGCACTAGGGATTCCCGGTTCGAATCCCCATCTGGGTGGAGTTTCTCCCCATGTTCTCCCCGTGTCCGCGTGGGTTTCGCCCCCCGCGACCCTCATATAGGATAAAGCAGAAGATAATGAATGAATGAATGAATGAATGAATATAATTTTTTCTCTCTCTCTATCTCTATGTATAGTGTGTGTGTGTGTGTATGTGTGTGTATGTGTGTGTGTGTGTGAGTGTTTCCTCTATAAATCCACACTGTTGCTTTGATTACCATGACATTTAACATACTCACTTTTGGACCCTGTAGAGGTTTATAAACTCCAACCACCAAGAAGCAGCTCAAGGGGCAATCTTATGTTAGCAATCTTTAACTGCGCACCCTGCTGCTTGATGCCTAGATGTGTCAGTGTGTTTGCTATTGTGATGCTGTGATTCATGGCTGCATTTTTTTTGCCATCCTGTGCAATAAACCAATCAGCATGTCACTTGCTTTTAATAGCCTAGTACAGTCTCAGAATCAGAATACTTTATTAATCCCTGCGAGGAAATTGCATTAATTGCAGTCTCACTGGTGTATTGCTATTTATACAGCGCAGCACGACCAATTCTGCATAAATGAACATTTACACTATTTGCAGGAAACAGGCTGCAGAGTGGGTAGTGTATACAAATAGTAAAATATTTATATTTAAGGGCATGGTATAAAATAGTTTTAAATGACATTCTATGTACTTTAACTAGTAGGGATGTTACACAGCTGTATCAGCAGGCTGACTATTATTTAGGCCCATCAGCAACTTTGCAGACTTTCCCCACCCAGAACCAGACTTGCATTTACAAGAATGAAAATCATGCCATCCTTCCTGCACATTTACCTTAATGACTTGTTGGAAAGAGAGCACACGTGGACTGAACAAAGCGAAAAGTGTGAAAGTAGCACTGCACCGAAGCTGCGCTCTCCTCAGGCGACCTCACATTACCTGGGATTCATTCAGAGAAAGTGCGCTATGACTCACCAACGAAGCATTACATGCAGGTGGAGGAAGGTTATGAAAGCTCGTCACTTTTAATAAAGCTGGGCTTCGTACAAGAACACCTGTCGTAGCCCGTTGGAAGCTGACTAAGCCTCCAGTCAGCATGCCAGCTCTGAACATTCCTGTTAGGGAGGCAACTAACATGTATGCACATAAACTTTGTGTTAAAACTTGGGTTATGGAGATTCGATGCCACGTAGTTTTTGGGTGGCAGATGTAATTCTTTCAGTGATATAAAGATTTAATCTAAGATTGCCTAGAACTTATTTTTTGCTATACACGGTACACTTCTTATTTTAAAAAAAAATCTTGCTTAATTATTCCATATGGGCAAAATGGAACACATCATGTAATATATATATATATATATATATATATATATATATATATATATATATATATATATATATATATATATATGTGTGTGTGTGTGTGTGTGTGTGTGTGTGTATGTGATATATATATGCACATATGTGGTGTGCAGTTGCGCATGCATGCTCAAAATTATGATGCACACAGTGAATTACAATGTGATTTGTGTTTGCACGCAATTATGTTTGCCATTTTTGGGCCTACAGTAACAAACAAAGTCAGGCTCTAGAGAGCGTCCTTTATAATCAGCTTATTTTTTCTCTGGTTTTAATATTCTCATCGATTCATCATAATGTTCAAGAAAGAAGCAACATTATGTTAATTAAGTAATTACTTTAAAAGAAACAACAGACAGAAACTGAAAGTACAAACGAGTATTTGCTAAAAATAAAAATGGCTGCACCAAGCAACATGTTTAAGTGCTGATTTAAGAAACAGAATAAAAACATTATGTGCACCCTGTGTATATATGTGTGTGTATATATATATATATATATATATATATATATATATATATATATATATATATATATATATATATATATATAACCATTTTAACACAGGTGCTTTAGCCTGACCTCAGTGGTAGTATTCAAAGCAACAGGTGAACCACTGAATTCCAGATTAGAAACACACCCAGTTAGTGTAAGAACAAGCTAAAATTGGCAGCGACTCCAAAGACGCTGGTGAAATTCCTAGCTGACAGGACCGATGCTGTTATAAAGGTGCAGGTGTAACCTGGTATTAAAAGAAGACATGACACATGCAACAATGTTTTTGTGAGAGATAATCTCTATTCACTTACTTTGCATTGATTGCTTGCTTTGCGGGCAGTGCAGTTCAACTGATTCATTGTTCTGTCTAATCAGAAGGAAAGGTGGTGTCACCAGGGCACTTTCTTTTTAAATGATGGCATCTGGTCTTATTGAATTTCTAGTAAGGGAATGTACCTCCTGGTTGGATGAAAAGCAAGCAGATTAGCAAGAAAGCCATGTCAGCTGCTGAGATTTGGGGTATTAATGAAGTTCAGTAGTTCTGGTTCACAGCATTGGATTGGCTGCTGACAATGTTAAGGTGAAATCAGAGTCAACTGCAGCGTCTTTATGGTAAAATCATGCTGATTTGTATAACGTGTACATAACCATTTGAATAGTGGGAAACATAGATTCTGATATTAGCATGGTTGTTGGCACCAGACAGGCTGATTTGTGCATCTCTAAAAACCTTCCATGCAAAACGTTGTAGATTTTATTCAGTTGTGTAGTAAAGAAAACGTCCTCCAAATACAACAAGCTTACAGACAACGGCCAATAATGACAAAGGGAACCTGAGAATTGGCAGATTATTCTGCGCTGTCAAAACACTGAGGAGGAAGCATCTTACACATTGAACCTTCAGGCTGATGGGCTACAACCAGGGTACAAATTATAGAATGACAATTAGGAGGGTGGAGTTTTTCTTAAATTGCCAGTGTATTCTTGGTCTGAGTATTGGAATCCATCGCCTTATATTTTCATTTATTTCTTTTCATTTTATTCTTATCTCATTATTGCTTTTTAGATGGAACTCACACCTTGAGATCACGTTTCCTTCCACCTCATGTACATGTGGGAATGACAATAAAGTCTTCTTGATTGCTTGATTGTGCCCCTAGTGGCAGAAAAGGTGCACTTCCACTATGTTTGTTGACGTTTCTCCAGCAGAATATAGGATTTTATGACCCGCTCTTCCGACCACGTTATAATCATACCCCTGAGACAGATTTATGTCTGACAATTCCGATTCTAAATTTGATTCTAAATTTGACATGGATGTAAACCTGAACGCCAACTTTCCAGCAGAGAAAGCGTTGGTCGCGCTGGAAAAAAAACCCTCACCAGACACTTCATTTCTGTAAAAATAAGAGAAAATCTCGAAGATAATACACCAAATATTAAACAAACGATCCTTCAGTCAGCCGGCGACCGTCCCGTGGCTTTATCTTAGCAACCTGTCCTCTTTCATCCGCGTTGTCTGAGTCACTGCAAATCTGATTACAGCGGCTAAAATTGGGCGCTCGCACAGTAAGCCACCTCCTGCACAAACAAGCGAGAGTACACATGTCCAGGGAGACTCGGTCAGTCCGTCTGGATCGGGCTACAGGGAGTAATTTGCTGCCTGTGGGAGAATGACCTCAGACGGACACTCTCACTGCAATGCCGGATACTGGGCATGGTCACACACACACACACACACACACACACACACACACACACACACACACACACACACACACACACACACACACACACACACACACACACACACACACACACAGTCGTGCACTCACAATCCTGTGGCCCGTTAAATCTATTTACTATTGGTTGGCACTAACTAATATAAACTTTGCTTTGCTCTGGTACTAGTATGTTTAAGACTTTCACCAAAAATATGTGAACACTTTTCTACATCTATTCTATTATATTTTATAATTTTTTTTTTTTTAGTACTGAGTAATTTCTCCTAGTTTAATGCTAGTTTTAATGCATGCTGGCTGGTGTTCTTGTCGAATTCCCTTTCTGTTCTGGGTCTCTTTTTAATATAGCTGCACACAGACCATTAGCAGAACCTCTGGCAGGTGCCCCTGCCACACAGCGTTTCTCCAGAGAAAACCCTTCCAAGGTTTTTTTGCCCTCTTTGTGCTCGCAGTGCCAGGAGAAGTGCTGATGTCATGTCAGCTGGCCAGTGGATGGTATAGTGACATCACCTCTGTGGGTTGTTATTTTCTTGTAATGCTCGATTTTCCCTCCGACGTTGGGGATGGCAAAGTGTTTGGAGATGTTATGATGTAAGGGATTTTCTGTCTTCAGAGTTTTCAAATCCGCCAGTGTTTCATTTTACAGCTAAAATCCATCAGTGTTAATGAGGTCATGATTCGTCTACATGATTCTGCGCCATCTACAGGGATGCCCTTCGCTCCGCGCACGTGTGCTCACTTTACTCACAGTAGGCAAAATAGATCACTTTATCACTCGCAGGCCAAACCAATAAAGAGGTTTGCAGGAGGAACAAGAACCCTACAATAAAACTGATGAGTCTCTACATAATAGGACCAGCAGAGGATTTTTAGGATGGTTGTGAGAACATGGCGTTTTCTGGTACTCAGCCGTGGGGTTGAAGGTCGGCATTCGGCCATTGGAAAGTTTGGGCTGAAATGCTGAGCCTTGCAGGATTGCATGCGGATGTCTGTAGTGACCGGAGGCGGTTGGAGACAGGGCCGGCCCAACGTAGCATCTGAAACCGCTGCGCTGCTGGTTCACCCGTCTGCAAATAGCAGCGGCTTGTCTGACTGCCTTCACCTCTGAGAGGCCTCCTGCCATCCTGTCCACAGAGAGCTGCCTCTTTTCTTTTCTTCGCTCTCTCGTCTGCCTCTCTCTCTCTCTCTTTCTCTCTCTCTGTTTCACAGCTTTATCTGCAGCTCATTCCGGCGCTTGGTTTTCAGTTTCTTTGTGGTATTGGTAAAGCAGGTCCATGTCTGTAGCTCTCTTTCTCTCTCTCTCTCTCTCTCTCTCTCTCTCTCTCTCTCAAACACACTCACACACACACACACACACACATAAACATCACAGCCGTTTAATGAAGCAAACTGTCGAGTAATGGCTTTGTGCAAGTGGTTCAGAGAAACCTAAAAACTCATCTAGGTGAGGTCTACAGAAATTTACACACACACACACCACACACACACTTGCGCACACACACATACTCACACACACACACACACACACACACACACACACACACTCGCACAGCCAGCTCGGAATCTATTCTGGTCTCATTGTGGGTGCACAGGACTGCTATTAAGCCCACTTTACTACAGCTATGTGTTTGACCTCTCACTCTTTCTTATTTTTGGGCTCACTCATTCTCTCTCTCTCTCTCTCTTTCTCTCTTTCTCTCTCACACACACACACACACACACACACACTTTTTTGCATTATAGGGACTTTTCACAGACTTCCACACCTTGCGTTGTGCTCTAGGGTACTTGCTGTAACAATAAAGGGCCTTCCCCAAACTGTTCCCACCAAATTGGAAGCATACAGACGTCCTACTTGTGTCACGAGGTGCTTGATTTTATACATGGGACTGAATGAAACACCTGCATTTAATGATTAAGAGGTGTTGTTCATTGCCATCAACCACGTAATACAGTGCCGGTATCCTAGCAACGCTAGGAGGAGGGTGGAGCTGATGGCGATGGACAGTAACTAGAGGTAAATGATGCATTTCTTTTACAAGCCCAGATATGTGACTCAATCTTCTGGGACCAGTTGCGAAAATCCTTTTAAATAACATTAAATCTGTGGTGTTAGAACCTTAAATATTTTGGTGCTTGAACATCGTTACGGTTGCATAGGGTCTCATCCTCAGATCTGCAATTTACTGCTGCTGGAGCCAAACCGGGTGTTTGGAGTGAACAGCGGTTTAATGCGGTGTGATAATGCGGCACAGGGTTCTGTGTTGATGGAAAAGCATTTTAACAGATACCTCCCCCTCCACCTGCACCACCACCCTTGGTGCAAACACAACGAGACCTTCAGCATGCTAGATGGAATCTTAACAAACTTTACAGCTCAGCTCTCTCCGCCCCTTATCAGCGTCGACCGTTTCAGCAGCGATAAGAACATCTGCCCGTGAGCAGGACTGTTCACTTCGAAGGACAGAATTAGCAATGAGGGGTGCTCGATCGTCCTCCGCGTCTCGTTTGTGTGCAGAATGACAGGAAGTGGTTTGGAACCTCTCTGAGGTGTGGGTGGGGTGGCTTGCTCGATCAGTCTCATTAATATCTGGTTTGGAGATTTAATTTAATGCTGTTATGCGGATTATGAAGGATGCAGTGACTCAGATGAAACAGCAGGCTGTAATCGAAGGCATTCGATTTGACTCACGGCTTCTGTAAACGTGATGCCGCTGCAGTGGAATGAATCTGATTCAGCGGCGTTCAGCTTGGATGGACGATGATGCGTTTGTCCCCTGCTTCTGATCATCTCAGCTATTGGCTGTAGAACAATGAGATGTCCACCATGCTGTTTCACTGTTTTATCACCTTTAATATCACTGTGCAATCAATCTTTTTAATCATTTGCGGGACCTGAACAGGTGCGTTATTTACCACCTACTGAGCGTTGTCCATTCCTCTACACCCCTGCTGCACCGCCCCACCGGCTGCTTCAGGATGTCCTGGAGATGACATACTGCAGGATGGGTTTTTGAGTCGGTGTATTAGGCCCGAATCTGAAGTTCATTCATTCCATGTCACACTTTTAGTGGAACCTCCAGCAGGTGCATTAAATGCCTTTAATTACTATGCCTTTTATCCTTGGTCCACCCCAGCCACAACCTTCAAATATATGAGGTGGCATAGTGGTCAACACCTTTGCCTCTCAGTGTTGGGGTTTCAGGTTCGTATCCGATTCTGGGTGAATTTTTCATGTTCTCACCATGTCGGTTTCCTCTGGCTCGCTGCTGTCACCCTAAACTTCAAATTTAACCTACATACAACTTAACCAACTTAAACCTAAGAACCCCACCAACATCAAATATCTTTTTCATAATTTTCCAGGTGAAACAAAAAGTCCTGAATAAAAGTCTATGTCATCCTAAAATCCAATAGGTCATTTCACAATATTCGCATGAGCTGCGTCTCATGAATTGGGTCTCACATTAGTATAACCCAGATTTCAAAATAAGGCCACGCTCATCAGTCGGGTCCCAAACGTCCCGAATGTCCCCAAATGGGGAGGCATTCACCAAAATCAAACAAAGCTTTCAGTGGGCAGAGAGCTTCTACATCACAGCTGCACTCGATAAGGTTACGCTTATCTAAATATTTCCATTGTGTGTATGTGTGTGTGTGTGTGTGTGTGTGTGTGTGTGTGTGTGTGTGTATGACATATAGAGAGTTTTCTCCTCTCGATATGACTCAAACTCGTGTGTGGATATGTGCTCACACGCTAAACCCCAAACCCACAGTGTTTCTCAGTTGCGCAGGTCGGGATTCTAACCTTTCGATTGGTAACGGCGACGTTCACTCCAGACGCTGACAGAATGCAAATTTTGTCTTTGGCATTACTTAGCATCGGGGTGGAGGAGACAATTATGGTATCATTAAGCAACCTGTAGGCTTTGACCTTTCATGTATGTAAATGAAGAAACAGGCTGAGTTCATGTCCCTGTGACCGATTAAAGAAATCCTGAAGGTGTGAAGTGGACTGGATCCGTCCACGAGTCTTGATTTTGTGCATCTTGGTTTTACAGTCAAACTGGAACCACCTAGAACCCATAATGTTAAGACGTAAGTAAATGTACTAATATGTTATTACGATTGAGCAATATATTAACATTTATAAAATAATTTATTTAAAAATGTGTAAATTCCATCCTTAAATCTGATTGGCTGAGCCGTGTGTCCAGCCATGACATTATTAACAATAACACACACCTCTGAGCGCTTCACAGTCGTATCAATGAGTGAAAGACATTATTTTAAATCATAAAATACAGATTAATATAAACAGCAAGCCGATTTACGATGAGCATTAATCCTGTGCCACAAGAGAGCGTTTTGTTAGAGAAACCGGTATTCTGTTACTCAGCGATGAATGTTCGCTTTAAAAACCGGACTCCATTACAATGCAGAAGACATTTAGAAGTTTAGAAGAAGTTTATTAATAATTTTTGTTTTCAATAAACACATTTATGAATCAAACTTTTTTTTTCATTATATTGTGTTTCATGAAAGCAATAAGACACTTGAGGTTGTGTATTATTGTAAATTTGCGTCAGGCCTATAACACATCTTTACGGTGATTTATTCCCAATAGAACTGTCTCATCTTATTGCTTTCTTATCTATGTATTTGCCCATAGCACTGCCTCTGTAGCCCACAACGTGGCAGCCTCAGGTGCACTGTGCCCCACTGGTTGAGAATGGCTTGCCCTCACTGCAGTCACTAAGCTAAGACTTAATCTTTACGCCAGTCTGACCTGTTCCAGGAGAGTGTTTTGTTTTTTTTGCGGGCGTCCAGGTCGTTTTATTAAAAATCCCACAGCTGGATTCGTCTGTGGTTCTGTTAAGATTCTTTAATCCTTCTGCTTGAACCCGCTTGTCAAGACCATTGAATAGATCCCAGTATCAAAAAATCCTGTATAATGCATACGAATTCAGCAAACAACTGACTAGACATGACTTCAGAGTCTGGCTTACGACTCATCTTTGTTAGACTGGATCTTCCATAGAAGGAGGATTTGAAAGATCCACCAAACCTTTAATAAACACTGTGGAAATACCACGCGTGAATGCAAGCCAAGCGTTTGAGGGTGGAGCCTGCGTCTTTGAACCGTCCTGTAATGACATCACAAACCATAATTGAACACCTGCTGTGGCGGAGTGAGGTGTGCACCGCGACATGTGCATGGGCGTACGGGATCAGTCATCAGTCCAGGTGCGCAAGCCGCCCGTATCGTCATGCTTCTGAGGGGTTCATTCAAGTGGTTCCAAAATTTGAGGAGCCCTTCTGAAATATTCACTCACGCGCATGTGCAGTCATGCACTCGCGCCGTGTGGGAGTGCAGAAGTAGGCAGATTTGTGTGTCACTTCTTTCCTATGGGGCCATTTTCCATCAGTCTCTGCTTCCTGTGCTGGGTTTGAGGCTTTTGAGGCAGGAGAATGTTCTTTCACTCTGTGCTGCAGCTTCCTCATGTTTTTGCTTTTATTGGGTTCTGTTTCTTGGTGAGCTTAGCGTGGACTTGCCTGTCAGCGCTTGTGTTCCTGCTCGTTTGTCGGGCCGCAGGTTGCATGCATATTGAACTTGCTGGTGAGACTGACGCTTCGCTCGGGGTGAGGATTATCTGCCAGTTCGACGACCAGATTATGTGGCTTCCTGTCCCCTCGACCTGAGGCGAGGATTTTTGAGGATTTGGAGCAGTGAGACACTTAGTATGAGAAGAATTCAGCTCCTCACCTGTGCTAGTGCACTTCTTGAGGTGGACTTTTCAGTCTGCCAGGCGAAAACCGGTAGCCTTCACCACAATTACTGCAAAATACATGGTCTAATACAGGAAGGTGTGCAGAAGATCCAACCGTCCATTCATGTTCATCCAACGAGAGCTTTTTGCAGCAGAATAACCAAATCACATTCACTTTGTGCAACAGATTAGGACCAAATTGCCACCACAGCTAGGGGGCTCCACAGATTTGACTTGCAACCAGACTTGGGTACAAGTGCACATACACATACACCGCTAATGACTAGGACAATATAATTTATGTGATTAGCAATCAGCATGTCTCTGATTAGTTCTGATTAGAACTAGGTGTTGTAGGATCTTTTTTGTATTAATATTATATAAAATAAAAGTAATTAAGCCTCCTGTGTCTATATTACACAGTTCGAACTTTAAATGCATGCAGGTTAAATTATTTGGGATCTGACTCCATAATGATTGTATATCAATCGAGATGCTGAAGCCTCAATAATAAAATGTAACTTTTAATTTCCCGGGTGCTTTCTGGACTAAGTGAGTTATGCAAAAATTGTCAGGCTGTGTGTACATGTTCTGAAGCTGTAAACAGAGGTACGACGTTGATGCACAAGGTATAAATAATTAATAAACTTGCCAGAGGTCAACTATTAACACGTTTAGTTAAATTAATTTGATTCATTCACTAAAGCACGAGTTGAACTTATTTCCACAGTGTGCAGTAGGGTTCAGCTCCAGGTCTGTTCTTTGAAGTAAGACACACGTGTGTTCCACATCCTTCAGTGGAACGTAGTGCCCTTTCGTGAAGGAACTGATAAGAAGATGAGGCTCGAGATCCTTCCAGTGGTTTCGTGGCCATCAGCATCATCATCATCATCATCAGCAGCAGCAGCAGCGCATTGTTTTTGTTCCAAACATGCAGCGAATTTTGCTCATATATTTTTTGGTGTAAACCGTGAAGATAAGAATGTGTGTGCGTCACATGTTCTGTCTTTTACCGTGTAAGACAGGCGTATGAGTCATGCTGCATTCTGACCCACAAATGTGGGAAGTCATGATTCACCCAAGCTGCATTTAACCTCTCCGGGCCAAGCATAACCACCCCCCTCCCTCCCTCCCCCCACCGCATACAAACACATACATGCACACACACGCAAAGCACAAACCGTGACACCAGGCGACTTGTCATTATTCTCTGGAGGGGTTTTTCTGAGCACTCTGTCTCTTGATGCGATCGAGGGCGACGTGGACTTTTTTCTCCCTCACATCTGGAATGCCTCAGCCTCACCAGACGCCCTTGCCCTACCCGGAGCGCATGGGACAGAGCGATACTGCGAGGTTCGGAGGTAACTGCGCATCTGCATACCTGTCTCTCTGTGACACTCGTTACTCTGTGCTGGGCTGAGGTGAAGGAAGGAAGTGGGCCTGTGCTGATGCAGCTGGTACAGCGTGCATTAGGTAGCAGCGTTTGAGGTTGTATTTGAGTAGAACATGAGTTTTGCCTTCAATAGCGTTTAACTAAGAAGCACCTCATTGGATACCGCTGAAATTGTGCGCTCTGCTCTGTATACATATGACACCAGACGGGTCATTGTAATCTGTACAGATCTCTTTGCGAGTCTCTACATTAATGGTAAACAGGAATATTTTTTGGTCAAAATATAAAATATACAGTTGTGTGTAAGTAAGTACGGGCAAAGATTCTGTGTGCAACGATGCAATAATTAAAAAGCAAAATGAACAGGACAGATGATGTGACTCGCAGTATTTTAAGTGGATGGATATCTGTGTTCGTGCTTTAAAGGACTTTCGTTACACACCATCCACCATCCGAGTTCATAAACTTAGCAGCAGCTTTAATTGCTGTGGAGGTTAATGTGCTGTGAATGGCATCGTTCTGCACTCACTGTCACCGAAGTGGCGCCTGTGTGACTTGTCCTTGATCGTTAATGTAGCTGTTGAAATTGAATTTGAATGGTCTTTGAGATGAAGTGCAGACACCGGGGCTTTTCATGGGCAGTTAATGCTGTAAGCTGCCATTGATTCATTTGAAGAGTCCAAGGCTACAAATATGTACAGCATGCTGCAGCACAATACAGTGTGTGTTTGTGATGTGTGTGTGTGTGTGTGTGTGTGTGTGTGTGTGTGTACACAGGTGCTTTTACAGGTACAGTATACATGCAGGAGAGATGTACTGCATAGCATCAATAATGTGGTGTGTTTTACAGACATAACAGATGTGGCTCATGGGACTTTGTAGTTTTACAATTGCAAACTGTAGTCCATCTGTGTTCTTTGTTTTTCTTAAAATGAACCCTGTTGGTTCTCTGTTCTCTATTGATCAGGACCACAGGTATCATTTGGGTGGTGGATTGTTTATTGTCAGTTCTGCAGTGACAATGATGTGGTGAGGGGAGTTTTAGTGCAGCAGTGCTGCTGTAGTTTCATTTAAACACCTTAGTCACACTGCTGGGATAGGAATAATGCACCAACTAAATAATCCCTGCTCTAGGGTTCTGTTGGGGTTCTGACCATTAGAGAAAAGAGTACACGGTATGTACTGTAGAAGGACCACAGTCTGGAATTATAGAACTACAAAGTCCATCTTTAAAGTAAGTGGAACTGAACTTGGACAATAAGTGGTACAAAATGGGGGCGTGTTTAAATGTTTGACTCATACTTATATTTATTTATATATATATATATATATATATATATATATATATATATATATATATATATATATATATATATATATATATATATATATATATATTCATAGCAGTTAGCTTATAGTGGCTTTTTGACTCCACAGTTCAAAGCCCTGTGTTGGTGTTGGAAGAATGCTGAATATGTGGCAGGTATGAGCAGTGAGGCCTGAATGAAGTCTTGACTATGAATGAATATTTAATAACGTCTCAGGAGAGACGGCGCTTGTTCTGCGCTGCGGGCTGATGACCTGATTGATTTCTGCTCCTGCAAGCGGTGCAGGATTTATTTTCAGCCGAAGCCTGGCTGGAAGAACAAAGGCACCCGAGTCCTCGTCACTTTTTTTCAGCGGCAGGAGTTTAATGATGCGTTCACTTAATGTCGCTCTGATTAACAGAAATCAAAAGCGAAAGTTTTTAGATGTGTGAGGTAATGCACCAATAACGACATGTCACAGAAATCTGGTTTAAATCCGTGATCTGCTTAAAGTGCATTTCTGATGTTTAATTTCCCTTCGGTAGCATTGAGAAGCGCAGCTGCAGTAACTGATGAGCGTAATCATCAGTCTGAAGGACGCTCAGACTCTCATGTTGCTGCAGAAGGGACTTTTATTGTGTGTATTTTTAAATGCAGGGTATTTTAAAAGGCCATGTTGACTCTAATCTGCTGATTCAAAGGTAAAGCAGGCTTCTCAGATCCCAGACGCACTTGTGATTGATCATCAGCTCGGTTTGATGGTTTGATCTGATAAGCTCAGTGCGTTGACATCACACTTCAGCTGCACGCTTAACACAACGCTGATGTTAATGTGATACTGTAGAGCGATTCTGGCTCAGATAAACAATCCGCTGGGTTGAAGATCAGCTTTGATCCCTTATCTGGATCTGTTTGGAACTCTGACACATGTTAGCATCATGCTAACTGCCATCATCTGCATTTCTCTGGTCATGCTGGAAATCCCCATTGAAATAAGAAAGATGAGCAAATCAGTTCCTCTGATACACTCTCGCTGTTTCACTCTCGCTTCCTTCTTCCCTCACTGTTGAGGCAGTATTCAGATGCCTGTCTGTCTGTACTTTATCCTGTATACTGACTGAAGGTTGGTCTGTCTTTGCTTTGTGTGTAGACATGCTGGATTTCAGCTGGTAAGTGGCATCACATGGTCAGAAAAGCATAGGCAACAGATGCTGGCAACAGGCAACAGACATAGGCATAAGCATAGGCACCAGACTCTGTGGCGTAAATAAGAAATACAAGGCAAACGAAGCAAAATTAATAGAGAGCTTTGCCCTGTTGATGCTGCCCGGCCGCTCTTCATCTCCCGCTGTACATTGTTGTTGTTATTATTCGCCTCGTTGGCGTTTGCCGTCCATTTTGCCAACAGTGAGATGGGCTGATGAACAAAAAGGCAGGGGGGACATGCTGGTCAATGGTGCCACGGTGGCATAGAGGTTAGCATCTCCCAGAGCAGGGGATCCAGGTTCAAATCCCAAACTGTGTGGAGTGTCCAATGTCTCCCCATGTCCATGTGGGTATCCTTTGGGTTCTCTGGGTATCTGCCCAGCGCCTGAAACATTATGCCCTTGATGGGCATGGGGAACACACCCACGACCCTAGTACTGTATAGGACTAAGCAGAAGTTGAGGATGGATGGATGCTGTGGTTGATCTTTAGCCCCCTGTATATCTTTAACCTCCAGTCTACTGTACACAGTACACTGACTGAACCACTTCCATTCCCGCTGAGATCCGAAGTCCTGAGCAGAACTCATTCATGGCACTCCTCATGCTGACTCTGCCTCTCCAACAAGAGAGGGAATCGATCGACTCTAAACAGCCTCGAAAATAAATAACGCAGCGTTTATTGTTTGGGTCTGTGCTGGTCCTCGGACCGTGATGATGCTGCATCAGCGTTGCCTTAACTACTTGCCCTGAATCACTGTTATAGCATGTGGCCAGTTTAATAACACTTTGATTACTGCTCCAGAGGATTTATTGAGGATACGTTCTCTCTCCCGGCCTCACACGGCACCGCACGGCACGGCACACGCCCTGGGTGTCGATGGAAAATTAAAACGTTCAATTTCCATTTTATTTTTCCCAGACTTTGCAAACTGTCCTGACCTTTACGCAAACAAGAGCACTGGGTTGGCACGTGGGTGGTGCAACCACTTAAGAGAGCAACACAATGGAAAATGTTATACCGCAGTGATGAGCTCCCTCCTTTCCTACAAGTGAATCTTGTCGCTGCAGTCAGCAGCAGAACGTATGGGGTTCGCATCACACTGAAGCATGAGCTCGGATTTGGAACCAGCCGCAACCTCTGCAAAGATTCAGCATTTACTGTTGATCACAGAGAAGGTGGGGTTTGGTGAGACTGGAATCAGAATGGCTCTGCGTGAACGTTCTGTGATCTACACGCTCATTAGACTACTTTAAGCAGTAATTAGGCAGCGGCAGTAATTAGTGAGTAATAAAATAAATGGGATTTCAAGTGATTAAACAGAGGCCTGGTTGTAATATCGGGTGGAAATTCCACGTATGAGACGTGTGACTAGAAAAACACATGCTGATTATTCTGCTAATTACCAACGAAAATCTCTGATTAGCAAATATGATTCAGAAAACCGGGGGTTTATTCAGCATCTGCATCCCGAAGAGCTGGGTATCAGTGTGGCTCTGCGCTGATGATGACTTGGACCCGTCGCCATCAGGTTGGTGGTGGGTGGTCCCCAGCAGTCCGGCGGCATTCACTGTTACAGCTTATAAAGATTGCACGCGTTCATCAGACGGCAGCGTGTCCATCCATCCATCCATTACCTTCCGCTTTATCCTATATTAGGGTATCGGGGGGTTCCTCATGCCCATCCAGGAGAGAACGTTTCGGGTGCTGGGCAGATACACCCAGGACAGGGCGCCAATCTATCGCTGGGCACACAGACACACACACATACTGTACACACTATATATGGGGCAATTTGGAGAATTCAATTGACTTGATCCTTGTTTTTGGACTGTGGGAGGAAACCGGAGAACCCGGAGGAAATCCACGCGGACATGGGGAGAACATGGAAACTCCACCCAGATGGGGATTCGAACCGGGAATCCCTAGCGTTGAGAGGCGAACGTGCTAACCACTAAGCCACCGTTCCGCCCTTGGCGCCGCGTCATGTGCGTTAATTACTTCAGGTTAAAATTTATGAAAGGTACAGTCGGAACACAAAAGGGCCTTTCCCAAACTGTTACCAAAACTCTGGATTTTATATATTTGTGCATGTGACATCTACAATTATTGATGACGAGGCGTCTCATATCATCACTGGCTGTATGGTCTCAGCAGTCCAGCGTTGCATTACAGTGCCTGTGTTTGTGACTTGCACAGAGCGCCACCCTAATCCCGCGACCTTCAGGTTGAAACGAAACGTTGGATGTTGTTTGCTCTTTGAATGTTCGAGATGCCTTGGAACTTAAATAGCCCTAAATTTCTGACCCCATCATCATATCAAGGGTCTCATTGATGCAAAGTGAGCAACTCCAGATGAAGGCAGTCTTTATAGGACCATAACATGCATAAAAGACGCCCTGCCCGCGGTCAGCATGCATAATTTATAAGATCTGCACAGCTCCAGACCTGTGTCCTAACCTTCAGCGGGAAATCAGCTCGTGCTAAATTACTTATCAGCTACGTTCTCTTCATATCACAGCTACCAACCGAACGACCCCCGGAACCCTGGAGGTCCGACTAGAAATAAATCAAATCAGTTCCCGTGATCACCGGTAACACGCACAGCCGCCCTCCCCTCCCCCCCCAGAGCACGGCATCTTCATGAGTGCGTATATGTGGGAGAATTCTTTGTCCACCTCCTCCCCCCGCCGGCGGACTGTGACTGAGCAGAGTGCTGCTGACAGAACAAAGCAGATCCCACGTGACCGACATCAAACACATGTGGCATCACTCCTCGCGCTCTTCCCAACCCCCCACCAGGGATGCCATGACAACAGCCTCCTCGGTTCTGTTTCAATGCAGCAACCCCCTACCCTCCACCCGTCATCCCCAACCCCCTTCCCCCCTCCCCTTCCAGTGAGAGCCCAGTGATGTGATGATGTGATCCAGCTTAGCACGCGGCACTGGGACTCCTCTGGAACAATCTTAATGGCTCATTACATGCCGGCACTTCACACTCGTCGGGGCCAAAATGCCCACTCACTAATGCTGTCCTCTCAGCCGGCACGCCTCACTGTACCAGAACCGTTCTAATTGACATTTATGCGAGTGCATGACTGTGTGTCTGGGTGCCGGACTTGAGACAGCTCTTAGTTTACATACAGCGTCTCTAAAATGGTCTATTAGCTAATAGCGTATTGAGCTAAAAGCTTCCTGATAACATTCTCTGGAATGACTCACACCCTCCGTACGATGTTCTTGCTGTAGAGGCAAAGGCAGCGATACACATTAATACCATGTGATTATATTACATCATAATCAAAATCACACCTTCCATCTGTACTTCTAATCCCCATAACCTCCATAATGCAGTATCTGGGTGGGTTTCCTCTGGGTTCTCCTGTTTCTTCCCACAGTCCAAAAACCTGGACTCGAGGTGAACTGGATGCTCTAAATTGCCCCTATATAGTGAGTGTGTGCCAAGAAATAGATTGGCGCCCTGTCTGGGGTGTATCTGCCCAGCTCCCGATATGTTCCCCCTGGATGGGCATGGGGAGTAGTGTAGCATTAAAGGAAAGATAATAAATGGATGGATGGAATCTTAAACTCCCACATAGCCACTTTCCATATGCAGTAGCCCACACCTTTAAAATGTAACTCAACACGGTGGGGAAACGATTGTGATTGGTCCTATTGGTAGCATTGCATTTCCTGCAGTTCCTTCTTCTGCATAATAGACGGTGAGGATACACCACAGACCGAGCATAAATGCATTTACACAGGTTATATACAGTACATAACTTATTTGCATAGGCTATGGCACAGGTTTTGCATAAAGCCTCAACAAAACTATAAACCCTTTATACAAAGAGTGGATCTGAGATGATGAAGATCATCTTTTATTCAGAAAAACCCTTCACCATCTGCCAAAAGCAAAGCTGCTGCACTCCTTAGACGGCGGTGGGAGGTGCAGCAGTAGGAGGGGAATAAAAGAGAGAAATAGGACGGGTGGGGGTCTTAACAAACGGATTAAGATTTTTGCTCACCAGCGTGAATTGAGAAACCAGCACCCACACAGGATGCTTACTTCAGCCCCGTTCCGCCTTGTTATTGAGCAGCGGTGGTCCCAAAACAGTCAGAACAGTGCGAACGCTGCCATCATCCCGTGTCCTCCCTCGAGCCGGAGAGGCAGAACGTCTAACACCTAACGCGCCGCCTTGTTGCTCAGCTTTGATCTGCTCTCACAAAGCCGACAAGCAGCGACTGTGGCGAAAAAGTTTCAAGATGCCATTGGCATTAAGAGAACTGACAGTGAGGGAGAATTGAGTGGAGGGTGGATGCATGGGGGGGAGGCTTTGTGAGACTCAGCACTTCTGATCAGTGCAGCTTGAACCCCAAAGCGCTCGTTTGCGGTGTGTTTGAGTAAAAGTGCGTCGCCCCGGCATTCCTTCCCCGATGCCGGTCGGAAATGCTCCGGCACATTCCGCAAAAACAACGCCTGTGTTTGGGTTCAGACGGAGCTGGCGACCACATCTGGAAACATTATTCTTGGAAAGACAGCTAATTACGCGTCCCACACAGCATGGAGCGAGTTAGGGGGGAACGCGAGCCGAAAACAATAATTGGAGAAGCCAGACGGACAACTGCTGCGGGAACCGGGATGCCGAGGCATCTGAGGAACGTGCAACTGAGAGAACCTTCACAACTGCTCTGGAAGATGAACTTCTGCATCCTGCATGCTGACGTGATACAGAACGTTACACACCCACCTGCTAAATACCTGAATATAACCAGATGGACAGAAATACTGAATATCATGCCTCTTATTCAGGTGTTCCATTGAATCCCATTAGCACAGGTGTTATTCAAACACCTAGCCATGTCATTCAGATGACTGTATGCTTCCAACTTCATAGGAAAAGTTTGGGGAAGGCCCTTTGCTGTTCCATCATGACTAAGCCCCGGTGCACAAAGCAAGTGGATGATTCCAGAAACTGGTCCCTGTCTTTGAGATTTACAATGAGGAGACTGACTTTGCTTTTTATATTCATTCATTCATTCATTATCTTCCACTTTGTCCTATATTAGGGTCGGGGGGGGGGGGGGGGCCATCCAGGGGAGAACGTTTCGGGCGCTGGGCAGATAAACCCAGGACAGGCCGCCAATCTATCACTGGGCACACGCACGGACACGCACACAACCACACTGTATATGGGGCAATTTGGAGAACTCAATTGACTTGATCCATGTTTTTGGACAGTGGGAGGAAACCGGAGAACCCAGAGGAAGCCCACGTGGATACGGAGAGAACATGGAAACTCCACCAGATGGGGATTCGGACCGGGAATCCCTAGTGCTGAGAGGCGAATGTGCTAATCACTAAGCCACCGTGCCGCGCTTTTTATATTAGTCTGTATTTTTTTTATTTATTTATGGTGCATAATTTAAAATAATGTAATGTATATCACGCATTGATATGAATGTGAAGTGCTCACTGGTGTGTGTTATTGTCACTGATGTCACGGCTGGACGAATGGCTCTGCCAATCAGATTTGAGCGCCTGAAATACCGGACATTCGGGACGCGTTTACTCCACTATAAACATCATTAAAAACTTGCAGGAAGCCTCAATGAAGTGACTGTCGACGCCCTGAAAAGCTGTGAGTGGCAGTCGGTTGAAATTCAGTGTTGTTTCTGCATGTTAGTCAGCAGAAAAGCTCTCTGCCTGCTATCTCGAAGCCTTTCTGCATGTTTGGTCTAGAAACACTGTCACAGCTACAAATAGAGCCACCACAAGCTCTCTGTTTGTGTTTGTCCTAGTTTTTTTTTCCCTTTTCTTGTCTTCTTCTTCACAACCACAACACTCCACCGCCCTCCACCTCCCACAACTCTCAAGGCAGGCTGCAAGATTTCAGCCCTGTGGTTTTTGTCTTAAACTTTGTGTGAGAGTAGAAACTGACTCGTGGGCCTCTCAATTTTTTTGCACTTCAGGCAGCAGATCATGACCCAGGGACGTTGGCACCAAGGGTCGGTGCTAGGTCCTGCACAGCCTGCTGGAAACGAGCAAATATCCCGTAGACGTGGCATCAGAATAAGACATGGCTCTCTGTCTCGGCAATCGCATACTGCTAGGGTTAAGTGCTCCTGAAAGGAACGAGCTAAAACAGGTCAGGATTGCTTGAGGGGGTGTAGCGCCGACACGGGGGTTCTAGAAATTAGCGTCGGTTGCAGAAAGCGACCGGGTGAGGTAGCTGATTAGTCATACCCAAATCATGGCAGGCTCAAAATGACTACATTGTGTGGGCCAACTTTTGAAAATGACTTTAATATCAATGTAACAGTGGGAAAGGGCGACTCCATGTCAGCGCCGATGGGATTCACATTGCTGTGGGGTTCCAGGTTCCTGATACACGGCACATAGGGCAGCTTAAAGACTTTCTTTTGGCTTCACCATCAAACAATCCCAATGCCTTTTTTTTCTTGGCAGCCGCTGTCATCGGCTGGTTCTCTGCCCCCCTCCTTTCTAATTCAGAATGGTATCTTGTAAATGAGATTTTCTGTAAAGCACATTACGTCTCATCCCAGGCAGCAGCACACATGCTTGCTGGCTCACCGCGTCGCCACAACAATGAAATGCAAGTTAAAGTATTCAGTAGTCTGTGTCCTTCTGTGAGGAGATCTCCGAGGGAGGCTTCACTGCTCAGATGTTGCTCTTTAAAGTCTCGGGAGGCTCATTCGTGATTCCCACATGCAGTTTGTCACAGATTTTTCTCTCGCTGAGAATAAATAGTGTCACATCAAATTGAGACCTGAGATATGTGTGAGTTAAAGGAGACAAAAATGAGAATCTGAGGAGATATTCTTCGTGTTTTGTTCAAGGATCTTACCTCTCTTCTCGTTATCTTAAACTTAATTCTATGCTGGTGTCAGGGGGGGTTCCCATCGCTGGGGGGGTTCCCATCGCTGAGGCAGACATGTTCGCCACTGAGCGCACACACACACACACACACACACACACACACACACACACACACACACACACACACACACACACACACACATATATATATATATATATATATATATATATATATATATATATATATATATATATGTGTGTGTATGTATGCGTATATATATATATATATATATATATATATATATATATATATATATATATATATATATATATATATATATATATAATTTATCAGCGATGGATTGGCGCCCTGTCCTGGGTCTGTCTGCCCAGCGTCCAAAACGTTCTCCCCATGGGCATGGGGAATCCCACCGCGACCCTAATAGAGGATAAAGCGGGAGAATGAATGAATGAATATTTATTTATTTATATATATTTATGGGCAGCACGGTGGCTTAGTGGTTAGCACGTTCGCCTCTCAGCACTAGGGATTCCCGGTTCAAATCCCCATCTGGGTGGAGTTTCCATGTTCTCCCCGTGTCCGCGTGGGTTTCCTCCGGGTTCTCCGGTTTCCTCCCACAGTCCAAAAACGTGGATCAAGTCAATTGAGTTCTCCAAATTGCCCCATATAGAGTGTGTGTGTGAGTGAGTGTGTGCCCAGCGATAGATTGGCGCCCTGTCCTGGGTGTATCTGCCCAGTGCCCGAGACGTTCTCCCCTGGATGGGCATGGGGAACCCCACCGCGACCCTAATAGAGGATAAAGCGGAAGATAATGGATGAATGAATATATATATTTATTTATAGTGTTTATACAGTGCTCATTATTTGTATTTGTATCTGTGGGTGTTGTTTGTGTTTGGTGCACAGAGGACATGGAAATTAAGCAAAGGTCTGAACTGTTATTTTCTTGATTCTCCATTAGTGTGCATATTTGTGCACGTGGGAGTATGACTGAGGCTGTGTGTGTGTGTGTGTGTGTATGTGTTTACTGTTTCCGCTCTGTGTGGTTGGAAGATGCATGAATGCTCTTTTGAATAGTCATCTGAAATGTCATCTGCACATTAACTCTCAGTCACCTGGAATCAGGGCCTCGCGCAGAAAAGGCATCAGAAGTTCGATCCTGAGTTTAGGTGGCTGTTCAAAAGCTCGTACTCTGACCCAGCCGCTGGAATGAAATGTCATGATCCAGCGCATGAATAAGTATGCAGGTTCTGAAATTCTGAAAGAAGTGGGACGATTATGTGTACTATCCCGTCAGTTGTGTACTCGGATTGATTTTATTTACTATTCTTCCTGCTAAACATTAAAATCTGAACACATGAGGAAATACGACCAAGGTTTTCGTTTAAAAGCTGCTGTAGTGCTGCAGGAGGGACGATACATATACAAACCTGCAGCATTCTAAGTGTTTTTCTCTCATCTCTGACAGGGTGTGTGAGGTATGTCCGTGGATGAGCAGCCGGAGGGTCCGATGTACGTGTATGAGTCGACAGTGCACTGCTCCAACCTCCTGCTGGGCCTGAATGAGCAGCGAGAGAGCGGCCTGCTCTGCGATGTCACCGTGCAGGTGGAGGGCAAGCAGTTCCGCGCCCACCGTGCCGTGCTGGCGGCCTGCAGTGGCTACTTCCTACAAGGCCTGGTAACACACGGAGACCAGGAGCACGTCTTCACCATGCCTGACCAGGTACGATTCATCAACTGTTAAAGCTTCTAGTGCAAATATTTCAGAATATACAACTTATGTATTATCCATCCATCCATTAGCTTCCGCTTTATCCTATATTAGGGTCACGGGGGGGATTCCCCATGCCCATCAAGGGGAGAACGTTTCGGGCGCTGGGCAGATACACTCAGGACAGGGCGCCAATCTATCGCTGGGCACACACTCATTCACAAAGACACACTCTATATGGGGCAATTTAGAGAACTCATTTGACGTGATCCATGTTTTTGGACTGTGGGAGGAAAACAGAGAACCCAGAGGAAACCCACGCGGACACGGGGAGAACATGGAAACTCCACCCAGATTGGGATTCGAACCGGGAACCCCAAGCGCTGAAAGGCGCACGTGCTAACCACTAAGCCACCATGCAGCCCCATATGTATTATATAAACAAAAAAAAATAGAAAGCTGCAGAACCTTTTACTTCTGCACATCCTTCCGTCTAATTCCTACTTATGCATCAATTTCACTCCGACACCCAGGCGTGGGTGAGAACATCAGGAAAAGTGATAACTGTTGGGATAGGGTGGAGAAAAAGACAACGCCGTGAGCAGTTCGTCCTCATCTGCATTAATAGTCTGATATAATCGAGTTGAGGTTTGAGTACTAATGGCTGAGAGGTCAAAGGAATTCTGTGCAACCCATGATGTTGGACCGAGTCCCATAAGCAGCATTCTAATTCACCCCTAGGTTACAGTCATTGCTCTGTACAAATGTTCTCCCCCTACACCCAGATCTCTATTACGTCTGCTCAGACATGCTGGGATAGGCAGGTTTGGCCGCATCATCACAGGAGGGCTGCCTGCCTCCTTTGGTCATATATCGGATTTGAGTCATTTAACCAATCGAATCGAAATGACTCACTGAATAGACTCCTTTGTGGCTGTTCTTTTGTGCCGGCTGATCTTTTATTAGATGTGGAAAGCGTTTAATAAGACGGAGGCACTCAGTCGGCTGTCATCTGATTCAGCTGGAGGTTAAGGACACTAAGTAAAGGGTCAGGAGGAGCCGGCGAGGACTTGCACACTGCAGACGAAATGGTGAACAAAGACCTCGACACTCCATCCTTCCTCTGTCCCACGACCCACCGCGCTCTCCCCCCTGCCGCGATGACCTTGTTTATTGTTGAACGGAAAGGGCCGCGTTGTTGGTGACATCATCTGTGTTAGCCGGCTGCAGAGGAGAGCTATTGACCGGCTCATTGTTGTTTATCTGATTTGCTGAAAGAACTGAGAGAGAAAGACAGAGATCAAAGTGAGAAAGACAGACAGACAGAGACAGGGAACCAAAGAGAGAGAGAGAGAGAGAGAGAACAGCTCAAACTGCTGAGCATTAAGCATCGCATTTGTGCTGGACAAACAAGTTCCATGGAGGCTTCACCTTACAACTTACAGGAGTTGAAGGTTCTGCTGCAAACATCTTGGTTCCAGATATCACACCTTCAGGGGTGTAGTGGGGTGCGTGCTTCAATGGCTCAACACAATATTCCAGACTGTAGTGCATCTGTTTGTGTTCTACAGTACATACTGTACATACATTCTCTAATGGTCAGGTCCCCAATAGTACCACCACAGAGCAGGGATTATTTGGTTGGTGCATTATTCCTATCCCAGCAGTGTGACTGAGGTGTTTAAATGAAACTACAGCAATCAACAATCCACCACCCAAATGATACCTATTCTGTGATGGTCCTGACTGATAGAGAACAGAGAACCAGCAGGGGACTAACAACAACAAAGAACACATATGGACTACAGTCTGTGATTGTAAAACTACAAAGTCCGTCTAAATGATAAGTGGAGAAAATAGATGATGGAGCGAGAAGGGGGTGTGGCCTAACTTTTGAGTGGTACTGTATGTGTGTGTGTATACACAGCTGTATGTAGAGTGGATGTGCAGTGACAGATGTGATGTATCAGATCATTCGGGGGGGGTTGTTCAGAGATGTGTGTACAGTAATAAATATAATTAAGAGGAACACAGATGGGTAATCAGCTCAATCAGGTCACAGCAGCAGGGTTCAACTGGAGAGGCATGGAGGAGATCAACCTGGTTATGGAGGGAAATTAGCGGCAACGGATGACGTGCTCTTTACTCCATCGCTCGCATTTACTCCTGATTGGTTTTGAGCGTCGCCGCTCGTTATGAAAGCCGTAATTCAGTAAAATAATATTTAACTCGCTGAAATCATTTGCAGCGAGCTGTTTGCTTAATTTACTCAGCCTTCCACTTTACCGAAGAGCGAGTTCATTTGGATAATAAGCTGCAGCCGTTTAACCGCCATTAATTCCGATCATGCTCAGACTCTCATCACTCTCACGTTCACGTCCCGCTAACACCTATCCCTTCTCTTTTTTTTAACATGGTTTTGATAAGCGACTGTGAAAGCAGAGCTTGTTAGTTATTTCACACAGAATCTGTCTGTCCATCTACATGTCTGTCTGTCTGTGTATGAGTGTGTGTGTGTGTGTGTCTGTCTGTGGGGGTCAGATCCACTCAGGGCAAAATATCGCTGGGCACACACTCACTCACACAAACACACTCACACACTATCCATCCATCCATCCATCCATTATCTCCCGCTTTATCCTTTAGTAGGGTCGCGGGGGGGTTCCCCCATGCCCAGAACGTCTCGGGCGCTGGGCAGATACACCCAGGACAGGGCGCTAATCCATCACTGCGAACACACTGACTCACACAAACACACTCTATATGGGGCAATTTGGAGAACTCAATTGACTTGATCCATGTTTTTGGACTGTGGGAGGAAACCGGAGAACCCGGAGGAAACTCACGCAGACACGGGGAGAACATCGAAACTCCACCCAGGTTGGGATTCGAACCGGGAATCCCTAGTGCTGAGAGGCGAACGTGCTACCCACTAAGCCACCATGCCGCCCCACACACACACACTATATGGGGGCAATTTAAAGCGGCCAAATCCATGTTTTTGGAATGAGCAAACTGGAGAACCTGGAGGAAACCCACATGGACATGCTGACCAAGTGCAGCCCTTTAGTGGTTGCTGTCAGCTTCAAATATGGCAGCAGGACACATTTTTTAGGATAAATGGCTCCAAGGTTCAGTGGTTAGAGTGTTGGGCTATCAGTCTAAAGGTGGGGGGTTCAAACCCTATGGTTAGGGTTAGGGTTAGCTGATTTGGGGTTGGTAAAGTATGTTCTAGAACCTTATTTTTCATATTAGTTCTGAATGCTTTAATTTCAGGTTCAGTGAAACTTCAGCTGACATGGTTAGAAACTTTTTCTAGCCATGGGGATCACTGAAGCAAAGTGCTGATTGGTGCAGGTGTGGCGCTGTGGGGGCCCTGCTCATAAGAGAACAAATAAAATAATGCTAATAATACAGAGAAACAGATGGACTACAGTCTGTGATTGTAGAACTACAAAGTCCATCTGAATAGTAAGTGGAACTGACGTAATGAAGGCAGAAACAAGGAGGTGTATCTAATAAAGTGGCCGCCGAGCGTATTTCACTGGCGTCAGCCGCTCAGAGATGATTAAAAAATGACACTTTGATCTACCTGCTAATCACTTTCCAGGGAAACGTCATCAAAGCCACAGCAAATCTGCGAATCCTCTCTCGTTAGCCTGACCTCACGCTGGCAGGTAATTAGCGAGGTATGTTAGTGATTAGCGCTGGTATTGATGACGAGCAGTGAGTGAGTGTGTGATTTGCAGGGAGGATGAGGCCATGACTCGGTCACATGCTAAATAAAGGCTAATCCGTTTCTGTCTTATCCAACAGGCAGGTCTAATCTGGAGGCGCGTCGCAGTGTTTAGAGCGCTAAAAAAATGAACCTCCACGTTATCAGAATCAGGTTTATTTGTCACATACGTAGATATACATGGTACAGCCAGCAGTGAAATTCTTTCCAGAACCCCACATAAAGTTAAATTTGTTTAAAAGGATAAGAAAAATAGAATAAAGAGAAAATAAAATTAAATTAAATTTAACTATATATTTACAGGCGGCACAGTGGCTTAGTGGTTAGCACGTTCGCCTCTCAGCGCTTGGGATTCCCGGTTCGAATCCCCATCTGGGTGGAGTTTCCATGTTCTCCCCGTGTCTGTGTGGGTTTCCTCCGGGTTCTCCGGTTTCCTCCCACAGTCCAAAAACGTGGATCAAGTTAATTGAATTCTCAAAATTGCCCCATATAGAGTGTTTCTGTGTGAGTGAGTGTGTGCCCAGCGATGGAGTGGCACCCTGTCCTGGGTCTATCTGCCCAGCGCCCGAGACGTTCTCCCCTGGATGGGCATGGGGAACCCCACCGCGACCGTAATAGAGGATAAAGCGGGAGATAATGAATGAATGAATATATATTTACACTGTGCAAATGGAATTATAAAAGTGGGTTGTGCTTTTATGTGCAAATAATGCAGTGCAGGGTACAAGTTGTTTTAGTTATGAAAGTGTTGTGGGTGGGATTATGTTCGTTTAGTCCTGGTTCAGGGTCCGAATCGCCGTTGGGAAGAAGCTCCTCCTCATCCTCTCTCTGTTTGCCTTCAGGACACGAAAACGTCGTCCTGATGGCAATAGAGTGAAGAGCTTGTTGTCAGGATGACTGAAGTCTTCCACAATCTTTTTGGCTTTGGACCAGCACCACTTCCTATAGATGGTCTGGAGGTCTGGAAGTGCTACTCGGATGGTGCGTTCGGCCGAACGTACCACCCTTTGTAGTGACTGTCTGTCCAGATGGGTGCTGTTCCCGAACCAGGTTATGATGTCCCCTGTGAGGATGCTTTCGACGGTGCAGGAGTAGAAATTCTGCAGGACCTTGGAGGGCAGCCTGAAGTCTCGTAGACGTCTAAAGTGGTAGAGACGCTGACGAGCCTTCTTTGCCAGCTTGTTTATGTGGCAGGACCAAGATAGGTCCTGCGCGATGTGCACTCGAAGGTACTTGAAGCTGTCTACCCTTTCTACTGCAGCGCTGTTGATCCTAACAGGGTGGGAGCTCCTCGTCTGTTTCTTGCTGTAGTTCTGTTAACATGTGTATGTTTATCAACGGCCTGAGTGCAGAACTCTGAGCCTCGGCCAGGAATGAGATGAAAGTCGGTCCTCCCAACATCGGTTCAGGGATTTTCGGGATTTTCAGACACAGATTAAGCCTGATAGCTGTTCCGGTTAAGGCTTAATTATAGAAAGAAGTCCCCACACCGTTTGTTTGTGTGTGTGTTTGCATAGTAGGGTTTGTTTTCCAGAGTGCGACCCCTGCTGAATTCAGCTTGCCTCACACACGTTCAGAGGAAGTCCTTACCTCGGGCACGAAGAGGACGCGACCTCTCTCAGTCTGTAGTCTGTTGTAAGCTGCAGTCTGGAGGGATTACTTATCACACTGATTTAATCCAGCCAGCTCACACTCCTTACGGCGCACGTAGTGGACTCAGCCTGCGTAACACGAACACTCAGTGTGAACACACACTGAAAATTACAACACAATCATCCTGAGTCAGAATCAGCTACATTTAACCAAACGTATGTGGACAGCGCTCGGGTTCGAACCCATGTTCTCCCCGTGTCCATGCTCCAGGGTTTCCTCAGTTTTCCAGGTTCTTTCCACAGTCCAGTAACATGAATTCAAGGTAAATTGACTGCTCCAAATTGCCCCATATAGTGTGTGTCTGTGCCTGTGTGAGTGAGTGTGCCCAGGGATGGATCGGCGCCCTGTCCCGGGTGTCTCTGCCCAGCACCCAAAATGTTCTTCCCTGAATGGGCATTGTGAATCCCCCCCTGAAAACCTAGTCCTCAATGACATGAGATGAGGTACTATGAAAGTACAACATTTTCATAGAGAGAGGTGTCGCGTGTTTTAGTGTAATAATAGATTTTCAAAAAACTGCTACTATCGTAGAAGCTTCCAAAACTGTTTTGTTTATATGGCTTTAAGAACGTTTAAGAAACTTTTCCATTATTAGTACGTTCTATTTTGGAGTGGTTGGGTTCTGAATGATTCGATTCAGGACTTAGCTATTTGGAACTTAGCTGTTTCTTGGATCTGAGTCCCAATGCATTTTAAATCTAGTCAGCTGTGTGTGTGTGTGAGTGTGTGTGTGTGAGAGAGAGAGAGAGAGACCTAAGCTTCAGCATAATCCAAACCTTTTTTGTTAGAATTCATGACATGCAGGATTTCTAGGTTCCCTCTGGAGGGTCAGGGTTGGGGTTATGTGTGAATGTGTGCATGTTTATCAGTTCAAGGCTTTAAGCTCTGACATGCTGGATGTGATTATATGTCCGTGTGTGGGGGGTCCAAAGCATTCCGTGAACTTTCTGAAGTGGAAAGGGGGCTGTTTCTGAGTTCTGCTTGTTTTGGCCCAATCTGTGAGAATCCTTTATCTTATATATTCATCTTTAGGTAGATATATGTCCACTGTACTGGAGAAAAGGATTGTGCAAACATTGAACAGGCAGTTCTGATGTTTACAGACAGCAGGAGAGATTAGAAGGATATATATGGAGGTCTTTGTCCTCTTTTGGAGTCTTGGATATTATTGTGACACTTTATCCATCTTTTAGGAGTATTGAGTAGCCTTGTCTCTGTGCAGACACCATGGCGTTTATTCCTATTTATACAAATGTTATCAGCAACAATATAAAGACACACCCCTTAATCATGAAATTCAGGTGTTACACTGAGTCTTATTGCTGCAGGTGCATTTAATCGAGCACCTCAACATGCTTTTAAGACTTTGTGCAAGCTCCAGGTCCAGTAAGTCTCACTCACACAGACACACATACTTTATAGGGGCAATTTACATTATTTATTTATTATAATATTACTGCTGTACAGATTCATGACCAACACTTTAAGGATGCATTAGAATGCAGATTGCAGTTTAAACGCTTACTGTCTGACCTCACATATGCTGTAAAATTTGCAGACTGTTAGGATGAGTTGAAGCTATGGATGTTGTTTGAAGTGCAACTTCAATGCAGTCCCTATGCTTGTCCATCTACTGTACACACACACACACACACACACACACACACACACACACTCAGGTCTGTCTTTGTGTGTGCTGTAAGTCACAGATGGTGCAGGCTCTATAGTGATGTGTTGCTGTGGGCTGCAGCTGCTGATGTCAGCAGAAAGCGGATCCAGCGTATGCTCAGCACTTCTCCTTAAAGGATGAGAGCCCCCGAGAAACGAGAGAGAGAGAGAGAGAGAGAGAGACACTCAAAGGATCTGGATTTCTCCCTGTATCTTGGACTCATCCTTTCTTTTCTGTCCGGCTTTGATGAGGTGTCCTGTTAGAGGCACTAGCCTCTCAACCCCCAACCCCCACCCCAATTCCATTCGCTCACATGCATACATACACACACACACACACACACACTTTATGTGTGTGTGTTAGCAGCCTCCCCTCGACGCTGACTGATCGCTGCCGCTGGTTTGCCCCAGTCTGTGCTTTCACACTCTGTGTCTGTGATGTTCCCGCCGTTATCTTCCCAAACCCAGAGAGACCTGCCTGCCTCACTGCTCTTTATTACGCGTGATATGTGTTTAAGTCTGAAAATTGTCATGCAAATTGAAAAATCCTCTGGCACTCTGCAGGGCTGTGATCTTTAGTTCTCGCAGTTTGCTCGAGTGCATTTACAAACAGGACCGAATGGGGTATTATAATCCTTTCGTAATGACATCA
This sequence comes from Corydoras sp. C115, assembly GCA_019802505.1. Taxonomy (NCBI): domain Eukaryota; kingdom Metazoa; phylum Chordata; class Actinopteri; order Siluriformes; family Callichthyidae; genus Corydoras; species Corydoras sp. C115. Next base: position 3,273,747 of record JAFMOC010000009.1, on the reverse strand, counting down.
TGCCAAACCAACTTTAATCTTCCTCTCTGCTCAGCCTGAGCAACACACACGTATGTAATCTCACCCATGCACACTACATACTACAGTACATACTTATATGGTGCATACATGCAAATATCTAATCTAGTTCCTTTACACTCATACTTGTTTGTTTTTAAGCACCAAATACTTGATTTAAAAATCACTTTTGTCTGTAACCGAGCTGTGCAATTCATTTTCCTAATGGGGGCCACATGAAAAACCAGGTTCAAACCAAAAGGCTGAACTTAATTAGAAAATAAACGCAATGTACTCGTTGTACGGCATACAGTGGACACCATAATACACCTTCAACATCTATTTTGTGTGTGGTTTGAATAATTTATTGAATTTCCCTGAGCCCTGACTTCAACTTGCATCTTTACATTGACCTCAGGCAGGCTAAGCAGGGGCATCCAAAGGGCCGGATGTGGCCATGGGGCCATCAGAAATTAAGAAATGATTAAAGTAAAGAAGTACTTTATAAAATGCATCCATACGCCTTGCTGTTATCTATCAACTGAAGAGGGTGTGACTCTCAGTAATTGTATTGCAGTTAGTTTTGACCTTGGCGTGATTGTTGGTACCAGTAGCGGCTGATCTCTCGAGATTTTACGGCTGAAAGTATGTTAGAATAAACTAAAAATGAAGGAATAAACAAAAGCAAAATTCAAGGGGTTTGTATTTTTCACTGCACCCTGGGGTTCTTTCACGAGTGTCATTGGAAATCAGGTATTCTATGAGTAACAAAGTTTAAGGATCATACTCAGTTACTTAGCTTCTTCTGGGAGAAGAGAGAAGAGGTCTGAGAGCTCGGTGAAGTTGCGTTGCCAGAGAATTTAAGTCATCTGTGTGAAAAACAGATCTTTGTGGGAGTTAAACAATGCAGGCCTGGATCAAAGTTGAGGAATTGTATTGTGTCTCTGAATAGAGAAGTAGCAGTGTGTGTGGTTCACTGGCACAAGACTCGTCCAGAACATGACTCATAACTCGAGAGAGAGAGAGAGAGAGAGAGAGAGAGAGGGCAATCAAAGGCGTTCAATACAAATCAATTTCAGGTCTAAATGTGTGAACAGCTTCCTCAGGTGTTAACATTCAGGGTGTTGCATTCCGTCCCGTTGTTACAGGTGAATAAAAATCAGGGAATGCATTTTGTCGTATGCTTTACAATTGAGGGGTCTGATTCGGGAAAGGTCATTTTTCCGTCACGGCATGACTCTGTCTCATTACACAGAGCAGAGCACAGAGTCCAGATCTCGTCCAGAGGATGCAAGTAAGATCCTCGTCTGAAAACAGTGTCTGATCCCATAAATACTTTTCTGGATAATTCCACCAAAGTTTTACAGACACACTCCAAAATCTTGCAGAAAGGCTTCCCAGAGGAGTGGAGGCGGTCATCGCAATGACAAGGGGAACAACCTGGTATTAAATTCTCTAATTAAATTCACAATGTTTATTAGGTTTCTGTAAGTGTAATGTGAGCATCATACTAATTTAGGGTGACTAATCAATGTTAGGCAGCACACACATATACACTGAGTGAAGAGAGCAGTATACATGGTGCAAGTTTAGGTTCCTTGCCCAGGGGCACTTCAGCCATGGTACTTGGTGGTACAGGAATCGAACCCTTCAGGTTGGAAGGCTGTTTTTTTTAACCACAAGCCTTCTGCCCCATGATTCTTTGTAGCAGAGGATTGTTTCCTTCATCTCCAGTTTCCTTCATCTCTAGTTTCCTTTCACAATTAAGATACATGCTGATGGGTATGTTGGAGATACTAATTGCCCCACTAATTGAATTGCTTGTAATTTACAAGAGAGGAAAGACCCCTTGGTTATTAGCTCCTTATCTAGCAAGTGGGTCAGGAAGATATTCAGAGTAGAATACTTGGAACGATAGCCTCTCCCCCTCCGAAATGCTCTACATGTCATGAGACAGGATGCACCAGTTAACTAGTCCATGGCACAAAGAGGCCAGTTCAGGACGAGGGCTGGAATGTGTTTGATTGTTGCCTGGTGCTTTTATCAGAACACTCTCTGCTGATGCAACCTAAGATTAACTAGACATTTCCATTGTTTGTTTATGGTCATTAGAGCTGTCAGGTTGCCTCTGCACACCCCAAGTACCCAGAACAATGGCATTGCTGATGGTAACATTGACATTTTCTACTGCGTTGTGTGTGTGCATAGGTCACTGCGAGGGGCTTCGCTCCATTGTTGCAGTTCGCCTACACAGCCAAGTTGCTGCTCAGCCGGGACAACATTCAGGAAGTGATCCGCTGTGCTGACTTCCTGCGCATGCAGAACCTGGAGGACTCCTGCTTCCGTTTTCTTGAGGCGCAGTTGCGAAGTGAGGAGACCCTGCTCTGCCAAAAGATGCCCCCAGAAAGCAACCACTCAGAAGATGAGAGTATGCAGGCCGAAGCGTCGGCCGTGACTACAGACCTGCCCCAGACTTGGTCTGCCTCTCCACGCTCTCGCCATCACTCGGACGCCCTCAGTACTGTGCAGCAACCGGACCATGAACGACCGGTCCCAGGAGTTGACTTCCCAGACAACCAAGTGGATCCAGAGGAGCAGGGGAACTCTGACTTGCCACGATGCCCAAAGTACAGGAAGTATCAGTGGGCCTGCAGTAAGCACAATGATGGCACCAACGACAGGTCCTCAAACACAAGTAGTACCTCAGGTTTCTCAAGCACACCACTAAGTGGGCCAGTTATGTCTCAGATCAAACAGGAACCACAAGAGGGTGAGGATGAGCCCATCTCGTTGAGCTTGTCAGGGGACGAGGATGATGGCAGGATCACGGACAATGGTGCGCCCAACATGGAGATGGATGATGGAGGTCTGTTCAAGCATGGCAGCTCAGATCTGACCGACACTTCCCAGCAGCTTTTTGCCAGCAGACTAGCCAGTGGCCATGGCAAAGCAAGTACTCAGGGAAAGGATAAAAAGGACTACAGAACCTCACAGGTGCCTGTGGCCTTCCCCAAAGACACCGACAGCTTCTCCACAGGACTGTCTCTGAGGTCGGCATCCTGTGAAGGAGTCTGCAAGCAGGAGATCGAGTTAGACCGACGTAGCGTCATTTTCTCTTTGGTCAATTGCGAGAAGCCATCCACGCCTGCTCACTCTTACCCAGGTGGCAACTCACTGGACAAGGAGCTGGTTGACCACTTGCCTAAGGATCTGGTGGGTGGCAGCCAGTCACTTCCCAGCGCACAGCACTTTTTATCCAGTTCAACTTCCATCGAAGTGCCAGCGCTCCATTGTCGACCAAGGCCCAACACCAGCTGCCCCGTGCCCATTAAAGTGTGTCCGCGCTCACCGCCGTCAGAGACGCGTACTCGTACCTCAAGCTCATGCTCCTCGTATTCCTACGCTGAGGACGGCAGCGGCGGCTCGCCTTGCAGCCTGCCTCAGTTTGAGTTCTCCCCATCCCCCAGCTCCAATACGATCCGCTGCATGCCAACCGACCCACAGGAGTTAGGCACCGGCAACGACGTGCTCTTTGGACCAGCCAGACCTCAGATCAAAAGCGAGCAGGCGTACGGTACCAACTCGAGCGACGAGTCTGGATCCTTTTCCGAGGGGGACAGCGAGTCCTGCCATGTCCAGGAGCAAGGATCAGAAGTAAGTGACCTCAATCAGCTCACAGTCAACACTTTCACAACATCTGCTGATTTGCATTCTGTTTTTCTGAAAATCCCATATGACAGAAAGTTTGCCACGACATCATCCCAGCTCCCCCGATGATTTACCCCGGGTTCATGCAGTAATTTATGACGTGGCAGAGACCATGACAACAGCCAGTGTGTCTCCACAAAGCTCTGGATGTGATTTACAGTGATGTTGTCGCTCCACAGTAAGCTGCTAGATATTTATCTGCAGTGTGAGAAGCAGGTCATGTGATAAGCTAAAGGAGCGCATTAGCACCATCGCTGTGGGTGGTAGTGTGCAGGGCAAAAGCTTGGTCATGTGACACGGGAAGCTTCCAGATGCCTGCACAAGGTGTTTCTAATAAGGGGGTGGCAGCCCACGGGGGCTGTGATTGGATACGGCCTTATCTGATTTTTAGAGCCAGAGAACAATCTGCATATAACCTCCAATGGTGGACTATAATCTGGATTAAATGCTTATTTACTTGCTGAGGGCGGAGTCTGGGTGAATGCACGTCTAAGGATTCGCAGGGTGTCGACTGTTGATCGTTAAGCACAGCTTCTTATTGGTATTTTGGGATGTCAGTTTGTATCATCCAGGCTCCCAGTACACAACTTTACAATGACTGGAACCTGACCCAGAATCAGCTGATTGGTGAAAGTTTCCGTGTTCAAAGCATTAAAACATCCGGACCATTTGTTGGTGAATGAAGCTATACTCTGTGTGGAATCTGCATGTTTTCTGTTCTCTGTTTCATCAGTGGCTTCACTCCAGGTTCTCTGGTTTCCTCTCACATTCCTAAGATTGCCCCAAAAGATGTTCATTTGTGTGACATTGAAAAAAACGTATGGCAAAACGCGCAAAAGGAATGTACTAACTCTACTATTTATTCAAGGGTGTTTTTTGGGTGGAAATAAAAAACAATCAGCATGTTCCGTGCTGTTAGCTTTAAGAGCCGGGTGGCACTCTGACTTTGGTGGATTGCTATTTCAACGGTCCAGCTACCTGGACTCAATAAAATGACCACATGATCTAGTTTGCCTAGAGTGATTACACACAGAGGAGTGTGTCCTCCACATTTAACCCATCCATGTAGTGAAACTCACACACACACACACACACACACACACACACACACACACACACACACACACACAGGCTTGGAGTGGTGGGCAGCCCTCTACACGCTGCCCTAGGAGCAATTAGGGTTAGACACCATGCTCAAGGGCACTTCAGCAATAAAATCGAACCGGGGACCTTCAGGTTGCAAGGCTGGTTCCTTAACCACAGGCATATGAATGCGCTGGTCCGTGGTTCTCTGTTACTGTGAATGGAGAACACACAGTGTAGTGTAGAATATGTATCTGCATTCTTTCTACAAATGCAGTCAGATTTAATAGCGGTCTACAGTCTGTAATAGTAAAACTACAAAATGCATCGATATAATGGGCGTAGACATAAGGAGGTGGAGCTAATAAAGTGGGTGGTGACTTTATAAAACAGTAATGTGTTTAGGATGCGGTTTCAGGGATGCTGGCGTTGTTAAGCAGCTCTCTCAGCAGCGTTTTGCTTTCCGTCTGTCTTGTCTTTCTCTTTCTGTCTGTCTGCTCTCGCTCTCCACAGTTTGCATTGCTCAACGTTCCGTTCAGGTTCATTCGGCGGATGAAGCAGAACAGACGAGCCTGATGTTTGTACAGCGCTTCGTTTTTATTAAAAGACATCAGAAGGAAAGGTTCTGCTTTCAGATGACCGTGCCCGAATAGCACGTGTGGGGGCTGGGCAAAACTGGCACGTCGCCACGGCAACGGCCGCCCACTGAAATGAGGCAGCTAGTTTTGGCAGGTTGAGTCACAAAACGAGTTGAGGGAAGGGAGAGGGGTGGGAGGTGGGAGGGGGGTGATCTATCAGAGATGGCACATCAACACTCAGTCAAATCGTTCATGAAGAACCTGCAGGAGACGCTACACCCCTCTGTAATGCTGACATCAGGCTCTGCTCAGTAAATCCAGCACCTAACGCAAATTATATAAGGAGGAATTTTAATTCTCTAGTGTGTATTACACGTACATTACCATATTCATGACCTACTTTAGTGACAGATGGTACATTACTGAAGCCTCTTACACTATATAGCCTTCTGTAGTAAGAGCTTTCATTTCCTATAGAGCCGTTTCGTCCAATCACCCTCATCTCATTTCGTTTCATATATATTAATCTAAACCAGGTTAGATATGATACTGTAAAATAATAAATAAAAATGTATATTATTTGTTGTAGATGTATAAAAATGTATATGTTTATGAGGGACTATTGTAGTCATGGCAACTGTTATTAATGCGGGATTACATATAACATTTACATTACATATAAATATTCAAGTGTTTTATTTGTCATTCCAATAATATGATGTGGTGTACAGTATACATTGGAATGAAACAACGTTCTCTAGGACCAAGGTGTTACACATAACAGCAACTACACAACCCAACATGAACCCGACATTGCACACGTGCAAAATAAGAATTTCAATAAGAAAGTACGAGACAATAAACAGTACAATATACATTCAAGTAATGGGAGGGAATAAATAAACAGTAAACATTAAGTAAATGGGAGGTACCAGTGCAGGTGGCCCCCTAGTGGTGTGAGCCACAGATGCAAAGTATGTAGTAATTGTGGTAGCTGTTGCTCATAAGGGATTATAATAGCTGTGGCATGTTCTTTATAAGGGATTAAAGTAGTTCTGGCAACCATTGTTCATAAGGGATTATAGAAGTTGGGGCAGCTATAACTTTTTTATGGATTATGGTTACGATTGTTTTGATCAAAATACACATAATAAATAATATAGTGTCCTGATTGGCTGTCATTTGTGAATAATCCCGGACCTTGTGCTGACCCGTCACACTTTAACATGCTCCCTACATGACCTCCGTCACAAAAACCTGTCTGATCTGATGACCGTGGACCGATCTGATGCTCGTGGTTACCGAAGCATGTGCTCTCACATCACTCAGACGTCCGGTCTCCGTCTCCACCTCCTTCTTTTCGCTTAGCATTCAGCAAACAACAGGAGTGGAGATGATCAGCCACTCGGCCTCAGTGTGTTTACACAGCAAATGGTAGGAGAGCGCAGAAGAAGGGGAGGGGGATACGTCACTTTAAAAATAGCCTCGCTGGAAACAATGAATCCAGTGAGGGAAGGAAGTTGTTAAGGCCGAGCCGATTCTGGGTGGCTGGCGGATCAGTGGCTGGCGGATCAGTTGCTGGCGGGTTTTTCGTGCACTTTGCACCGGAGAACTGGACATGAAGGGATCCACCGCCTGGGGGACCATGAGAGGAACTGGCTATGGAAGGCATTTCGGTCATGTGCATGTGGAGTCATGACCCCAGTATGATGAAATCTGACTGATGATGATAATGATGATGATGATGGTGCAGTAGCTGCATTATTATGGATGCACCATCATTCTGAGTCTTTCTGATCTGATTCAGATTTTTTAATCCATGTTTTTGGCCTGTGGAAGGAAACTGGAGAACCTGAAGGAAACCCACACAGACATGTGGAGAACATGGAAACTCCACCCAGATTGGGATTCGAACCTGCATCTTTAGCATTGAGAGGTGGATGTGTTGACCACTACACCTTATCAAAAGCACTTAAGGTCCCTGGACCCTAAAACAGAAGAGGGTTCCATAAAATCCTGACTGTATCTTGTTCGTCTTATTGCAGTTGATTATTAAAACTTTTGAGACTTTTATTAAACACATCTTTCAAACCATTTAACCTCCTTTTTTTATAAAAAATAACCCTTAACCACTTAATCACAGCGCGCAATAACAATCACTGCGTGGGAGTGATCAGAGAGTGCAGGCTCCTCATTTAAACAACAGAATTTAACCCTTTATGCCACTGAAGACTTGGAGGAAGTGAGACGTGAGGTCGATTGCGCTCTGAGAATTCTACAGATTTCTCACTATGAGCCGACTGTGGTCTCTTTATTATTGTGCCACCGCTCTTTTGGTGAAGACCTCAAAACCGCCGGATAAACATTCCAGACAACTTGTGAGTGTTGGGTTTACAAACAAGAAAAATGAGGCATAAACAATAACGTGCTGCTGATGGTTGCAAGGGGCCTTCCCTAAACTGTTTCCAAAAGCTTGGATGCAAACGCCTGTCCAAAATCCAATGCTAGGTGCTTGATCTGATAGACCTGTAGCAATGGGATGCGCTGAAGTGTGTGACAATGTACTGTTGTTAAAAGCGCTATTTACATAAATTAATTTGTTAAATTGAAATTAATGACTTTCCAGCACTTGCTTTGCTCACTGCAATGGATCTTCCCCAAACTGTTCCCACAGAGTTGGTGGAACACCTGCCCAAAATCCATGGCTTGAATTAAACACCTGAATGTAATTTAAGAGGAGTGTCCCTATACTTTTGCCCTTTGTTGTTGCTCTATCACTACTCAAATGACCAAATCTTTAATAAAGGTGAGGTCTGATGCACAGGGGCTTTAGGCAGGTGGGCTAACACATAACCTCCTTGCGTCCTCATAATTCTCCATTGGGACTCTGAACTGGGAAGTGGTAGAAAAAAGTGGGCCAGAAGTCTCCAAGTAACAGATGAGACCTACTTTCCAAGTCTAGACCCATTTCAAAAGACAAATCGCTGAGAGTCTGGTTAGAACCCAGAGGGAAGCGAGAGAACCGGGTCTGTGTTTATGAGCCCCACTGGCGTTCACTGTCATCGCACGTACTAAATACAGACGTCGCCTGACGTCTCACTCCCGCTACACCTTCATCTCTTCTTTCTCGTTCCACCATCTGTCTACTAGTTCCAGCAAGATGATCTTCCTCATGTCTAATTTGCAGAGGAGCCGCCTGGAAATTCAGTGACCAGAAATATAACCGCTGCAACAGCGGCCTCTTGCGGCTGGTCACCGTGTCTACAGTAGTCAAGAGGAGTTGAATGAATATGGTGACTAGAGGAAAAAAAAGTTCTAAATCGTGTCAGAAATTTGTAACTCTTCACTGCTATCAGCTGCGTTCTTAATTCTTACAGCCCAGATATATTTATATACATTCTTAATTATTGGGGAAGTCGTAGGTCTAAAAATCCCCGGCTCGATTAACGATTGCTGAAGTGCCCTTGGGCAAGGCACCTAGCCCCAATTGCTCCCTTGGCGCCGTGTACAGGGCTGCCTACGTGTACTCGCATCAACAGTGTGCATATATGTGTGTGTTTCACTGCATGGATGACTTAAATGTGGAGAACAAACTCCTCTGTGTGTGGACACTGAATAGATCACTTTTTCACTTTGGATTAAACGGCTTTAGAGTGCGTTCAGAGAAGGTTTCGCACTTTTCTTTGCCCAAGATCTTTGTCATTGTTAGGTGTGTGGAGAGTGTTGTCATTCAGTTGTGCATCTGGATAAAAAGGTGAGCAGTAAGATGCTAAACGGAATTAAGTTCTTGGTTAATAGTTATAACTCTGGGCCTCCAGGGAGGTGAGACTCTTTGCTCGTAGGTGGTGCTTCAGGGAAAATCTGCCAGAGTGAAAACGGTTACCATTAGTTTCTTAGCAGAGAGGCGACCATGCTCTGATGCTGGATCCAGTACGACCTGATTCCTATATTTATGTAGGAGATGCATGCACTTCGGTCGTCCCAGAGCATACACCCCACCAGGGCAACATATTCCGGCTCCACCCCATTAGAAGGTCAAAGAATGGTCAGGGATCTCATGTTCTGTTGACCTACATGTGGAAGATCAATTCTGTCAAAGGTTTGTATCTGATTCTGCAGTCCACATCCACTGGTGTGATGTGAGCGTGGCAGAGTGACATGGTGCAAATCCTAATCCTCCATTAGCGTCACACTTGTCTCACACACTTGTCTCACACTCGTCTCACTCTCTTTACCTATGGCCTCAGTTACCCCTGGGTAGAAGGAAGCCCCTTGGCTCCCCGATGAAATCAAGTCCAAAATGTGAGCTTGTAACATAAATGGAATGTGACGCGGTGGTTGTGTTTACGAGCGTCTGTGTGGGTGTGTGTGTCATACAGTCGGACAGGATGCCAGTCTCTGTAGTACTAGCTTGTTAACAGTTGGGATTGCATCCTCGCCCCTCTGCACTAATCACCCTGCAGGAGAATGAATCAGAGATGGAGGACTCAAGCAGCCAGCTGGGTTTTGCAACCGGCTGCTGTCTGCCTCCGCCGCGATGACAGATGGAGGGATGCTTGCTTCCTGCTTGCCTGTCATCTCCAGCTCACTTATTCTCTGCCGCACTTGTATGACCTGTGATGGAATGAAACCATCGTGGTGTGACGTCGCTAATCAATTTTGCCTTGTCACACACTCAGCTGGGCTTTCTGACTCGCTGTTGCCATCTTGTGGTGTAGTTATGAATGAAAACGCTTTTTAAATAGAGTCATGAGAAACCCCTTCACCTTCAAAATGATGTTTTGCATACTGTACTTTACACACAGAGGAGTGTGTCCTCCACATTTAACCCGATATTCAGGTTACAATGGTTTCTTAACCTACGAATTTGGTCAGTTTTATGAACAATGCATGTGCACATTAAAGCCATTTACCTTGTTTCTCTGCCCCCTTACTGCATTGAATGCTCATGGCGTCTGTCTGATGTCTGTTTGTGTTCCTCGTTGCAGATCAAGCTTCCTTTCCCTGTCGATCAAATCACGAATCTTCCACGCAATGACTTCCAAATGATGGTGAAGATGCACAAGCTGACGTCGGAGCAGCTTGAGTTCATCCACGACGTGCGTCGCCGCAGTAAGAACCGCATCGCCGCCCAGCGCTGCCGAAAGAGGAAGCTAGACTGCATCCTCAACCTGGAGTGTGAAATACGCAAACTGGTATGTGCTCGCAGTAGTTAACTTTACCGACTAAACGAGTGGTAAATGTGATCACTGATGTCCTCATTGTCCGTGCGCATGTACAGGTGGGTGAAAAGGAGAAGCTGCTGACTGAGCGGAACCAGCTGAAGGCCTGCATGGGCGAGCTGTGGGAGAATTTCTCCTGCCTCTCTCAGGAGGTGTGCCGGGACGTCCAGCTGAGCCCGGAGCAAGTCCAGTCGCTCCATCATTACTGCCCTGTCCTTCGTCCCTCTTCCGCCGATCCCGCATCCCCCAGCCGCCAGGCTCCGCCCACCCCCAGCATCGACCTCACAACACCTGAACCTAAATACGTCAAGTCGTCCGCTATCAGCGACGGGCATTTGGTACCAGCATCAGCCCAGTGCCATTTAGGCAACGGGGACGGGGAGGAGACGACGACTGGCTCCGTCTACCTGGAACAGTCCAATCAGACAGTGACGGTAGACTTCTGCCAGGAGATGACCGATAAATGTACCACTGACGAACAGCCGAGAAGGGACTGTACCTAGTGACGGTGTATCTGTTTTTATCTTGACAGTTGTTTATTATTTTTATTAGTTTTTTTTTATTGGGTTTTTTTATTATTTAATTTTGGTGCATCTTTTGACAGCATCCCTCAAACGCCAACGGGGTGTTAAGATGATCAACCTCTACCAGTGTTCTATGAATAGTTTCCTTTTTTTTGTTTGTCCCGTTTTATATATTTATGTATTTTGTGCGTTGTTGTTATTTTTTTTTTCTTTTGTTCGTCTTTTTTAACGGTCGACACTACAGTTGTCTTAACAGCAGCAATACTGTTACTCCAGGTTTTCTCGGGCTCAGCTGTGGCTGGAGCGTTTCATCGAAGAAAAAAAAAAAACTTGCAATGGTGCTTTATTCTTTTCCCCTTTTTCACTGACCTCTGCCATTACAGTCCACTCAAGGGGATAGGCTCCACACAATGAAGCCTCCACGGACCTAGAACCTCTTTCTGTGGTTTTTTTCCACTGCACAAGTGCCAAAAACCTGAAACATGCCTTTTTCATTGGCTTCCAGTCTTGTCCTAATAGTTACAGTTCTGCAGTTACCTCTGCGGTATAATGGGATCGCCACCTATTTGATTTAACACAATTTAATATCGAGTTCCTTCCTGCAACCCTCGTGGAACCGGCACTTCTGAGTGCACTGATATGTGCACCACCTTCAACATCTATCTGAAATCGAACCCAGGACCTTCCTACTATGATGCAGATTGAGTCAGCATTTATTTACTGAGGTCTAATGTATTCAGGCTGTTACATCTAATTCTGTTCTGTACAAAGAACTGTGGTTCTACAGCTGAGAGAAGAGACCTTTTTAATTATTGTACATTAATTGTACGTTAATTATAAAAGTCTACGTCTTTATACAAGAAGCTGCTGCATAAGTAACACACTAACAAACATCGGACACCTGAGCGTTTCGTGATCCTGATTAATTATCTGCATCAGGGAGGGGGTTTATCAATCTGGCAACCTCTGTTCAGACAAGTTTTATGAAAGTCTAAGCTCACCAGTCTGAAGGAGAACGAGTAGAAGGGACTTAGATTTAGAGAGTGATGCGCACAAAGAATCTCATCTTAAATAATTAATAATTACTCTATAACAATACACCAGGCGTAACTGCAGGCATTTTGCTGTTGGTGGGAAATTAACCGAGACTGCTTTTTGATTGTGCAGTGGAAAAATGTCCTTTCATTTCTTTTCTTTTTCTTTTCTTTCCGTATCTTTTCTCAATCCCATCCTTCACCTCTCCCTCCCAGCAAAATCACCAGTGTTAAACTCCATTGGTGTCCCATCTGGCTGCGAATGCTGTAACACTGCTGATTTTACTCCTTACCATTTCTCCTTACCATTTCTCTCTTCCTACCTTATCACACACTCTGTGTAATCTCCTCTTTCACCACCTTTGTGGCTCTGCGCCACGGCAAATTCAAACTCAGGAAATCATTTGAATGTTCGACGCTAGGAATCCACGACTAGGACGCAGTTGATGTACATGACAGAGTTTTTTCTCTCTTTTTTTTTTTTTACAGCAGCTAGACTGTAAATGTTCATATGCAAAAAATATTCTGTGTCACAGTCACACATTTGTAGTGTCTCCACAGGACGGTGTTTGTACAGACGTTTGTATTGAGTGGAAACAAAAACATTCCTCTATTGCCTTTGACAGCACTGAAATCGAGGAGGATGAACTAAGGAACTAAAAAAAAACACAATTGGATTTGTAGAACTAGTATCTGCTACCTGCTACTTACCCCCTCACTTCAGCAATATCCTTGTGTTGGAATGTTTCTGGTAGTTTCTGTATAAAGTGCTTGCTGGGCGGAATGTGTGTGTATAGGACAGAGCATGGCGTATTAGTGACCCTGTACAGGTAGCGCTTTGGATGTCGTCTTTTTTTCTCTTCTTTTCTCTCGTTGCTTTGCTTCGTCATGGTGTCTTTTCGGTTGTGAAAGGAAAACGGTTGCTTGTTGCTGATTTTCCTGGTTGAAGTGAAATGGCCTGCGACGGTGCTCCGAAACTCAGGAAAATGGCTGGCGCCTTTTAAATTAGATGCCAGAAAAAAAGTCTGTAGAGCAGATCCAGGCATTTTAAGGCCAGAGGGCCACATCTGGATGGGACAGGGCATAGAGTATAGAACAATACTTAGGGTGTGTGTGGCTAGAATTAGGGCAATAGGCAGTAATTAAAGGTAATTAATATACCTAATAGTCAGTGTGCAGCTTATATGAGATGGGGCAAGACGTACAAAGTGTAATGGCAGCTAAACCAGCTAGCAGTATTGTATTTCTCATTTTTCTGCCTCCAGCCCCTTTTCACTCCTCTCACTGCATACATTGACTAATTATTCATCTTATTAAGGGGTGGCAGGTGTTTTTTTTTTTTTTTTTTTTTAATCTTGTCTGCCTTTCTGCCTCCCGTTTACAAGCACCGCCCACGTCCCAGTCCTGCATGATCATATTAGTTTTTAATTAATTACTGCCTATTAGCTCAGCCCACCACAGTGAACACAGTATCTCATGTGGCCCTTTGAGAAAATGACCTGCCTGGCTCTGTGACTGACACTACGGACAAGTCAGCTTTAGTGGTATGAAAAAAAACGTTGGATGGCACTTTTTTATCTGGCATCTTTTTTTAAAGGGTGTACATGAACACACACACACACACACACACACACACACATACATCCAATATATACTTATTTCATCCAGAGCCGTGTGCATGCCATTAGGATTTTGCCCCGATGAAATGTGAAAACAGTGACTCCTGGTAGAACCTCAGCTGTTTTGTCAGTATTTTAATATGTGTGTGTGTGTGTGTGCATGCATTTTGAAAAAGACTCCACAAATACCTACTTTCAGTGTTAAATTTGTCATCGCCAAACAAAATCCTTCTAAAGCTGATAGACATAAAAAAAAGTTTGTTCAGAAACAGGGACATGGTCACGAAGAGATCAGTTTACCTTCGGACCGGTCTTTGTTAAGGCACTTTTTATCTGAAATCCACAGTCAAATCAGCCATGCTCCCTCGTAGAACGGATTCACGTCACAGTCATCTGCACTATACAGAGTACTTGAATCAGTTATATAAAGAGTTTGATAGAAAATGAACAGGATTGAGTCACAAACAAGAAATGATGTCCAAATTATTTTAATTCATTCATTTCTGCTTAACCCTATAACAGGGTTCCCCATGTCCATCCGGGGGAAAACCTGTCGGGCACTCAGCACACCCAATACAGGGCGCCAATCTATCACAGGGAACGCACTTACACACACACACACACACACACACACACTATATTTGCTCTTTCTCTCTCTCCCACAAGGAATGTTGTCTGATTTGTCTCCGATTCCACTTTCTGATTTATTAAAATTCTAAATTCCAGTTAAAGTGACTGTGAATCCAAACAGAGCCTTGTGCCGGTTTGGACCGTGATCCCACTTAGGGTTACACTTTTGCGCACTCTTTTACCTTTTAGCACTTCCCCGAGGGTAGATTTCACTTTCAGACCCTAAAACTCTGAAGCCGGAGCACTTAACTCGTGCACTTAAAAGTGATAGGAATAAGAAAAGCGCATGGATGTACAAGTTGACTCAGGATCACATCAAAAATGTCAAGACCGAATTCCCAACACACTGCAGGAAATGTGCCTGCTCACATTTTAGATAATCTGTAGTCTTATAAACTAAAACAGAGCTCTGGCTTTTAAACAACATAAGTTTGTTTTTGCTTTTAAATGGACATTTAACAGCCATTTAAAAGCAGTTGTGTATTTGCCTCCGGTGTATATTTGTTAGATAGTTATATTCTGATTGAACTGCATGCTGCCTGTGTATTTGAAAGTTTGTTTGTTGGGTTGGCTGGGAATTGTAGTTATTTAGAATGTGGTTCCTTGCCTTACAGTTCTACAGTTCTCAGTGATAGACGTTAATGTATCAAGGAATCACATTTTTGATTCAGACTCGAAAGTGCTGTTTAGTTAAATTCAGCAATATCAATTAAGGTTTGGAATTTTAACGACCAATTTTAAAACCTGGAACTTTTCCTGAGTAAAATCATTGTGCATCTAATAATAAGTAAAAGTACAGAACATAGATACTGACCTGTGGTTTGTAGGAAGTTGTGTTTGTTTGATGGCTACCGCTTTGGTGTAGCTGCAAGAAATTTGAATTTTTGATAACCCCCTCCATACACACACACACACACACACACACACACACACTCACACACTTATACTGGAAAGAATGCTCCATTTCTCATGTGTCCTTTTGCTTCTTACTTTGTTGCTTGATGCTTGGCTGTGCTCTTACCCCCTCCTACTTTTTTAAAATATTATTAAGCAGTATTTACCATTTTGAAATTCGAATCAGGTACAAGACAGAAACTAAAGATTTGCGAGGTCCGACTGGACGTTTGTGCGCACATATGCAAATCATCCCTATAAATGAACGTTTTATTTACACTATGTGTTGTTGCAGTGAGTTAGGAACTGTGGAATGCATGATGCTCCACTAGATAAGCACACTTTCATGGTATGAGTAATAATGTCTCTTTTGGGGTTGAATGTTTCTTTTGATATTGTCGGGAAAAACAATGTCTTTTGATTAAAAAAAAAGAATAATGTCAGGCCTTTTGTCTTTACGGTCTCCAGTACGATTAACACCACCTTGTTGTCCTCTCCTGACTCATCAGAGCCTGTTTAACATAAATAATGGATATTTAAAAAAAAAAAAATTCCAAAACAAATTCAATTTCATTGCATTTGGCCGTCAGAGGAGAACTAGCCTGATGCTAACTACTTTGATTGCAAGCTGTTTATCAAAGCAGCTTCACCAAATGCTAGCTAATCATCAGATACAATTCAAATCAGATTAATATCCAAATTAATGAGTAATAAATTGCAATTTGTTTTGTATTCTAAACTACTTTGTCACTTACTGCTCGGTAGTTTCAGTATGTAGCTAGCACACTGTAGCCGCATGCTATGACAGATTTAAATATTGACTCAACAAACTGGTCAAAGGATGCTTTAAATAAATTATGTAACTCAACAAAAGTAGTTCTTCTTGTTAATCTCTTCAATAGGCCACTGAAATTGTGCAGTTTTTGTTGGGAGGTCGATAAGGTTGTGTTAAACCAAGTATTTAATAGCAGAGACTGTTAATTATCTTGAGTGTGTTTTTCCTTCCAATCTAACGAACTAGCATTTTTATCAAGACCCGAATCATTGCTGACCTTAAATAAGTTGCGTTCGTTCATTTCTTTGTACCCGCCTTGACATTTTTCCATCTGCCAGCTCGAGGTCGTCGTGGCGCCTGGCCGATCTCCCTGTTTACCGAAAACCTCACGACTCTGTTAAGCTCAGCCGCTTTATTTTTGTTCCGCTCTATGCCGACCAGCATCAATATTATATTATGTTATATTATGCATGGTCTCAACAGCTACATACTTGCTCTTGTATAATGTCTCAGGGTGCGTGCCAATGATGTTTTATTTAACATTCAGTGTATTCAGCTTTTTTGTTCTTTAACAAAATGTATTTAACAGAAGCTGGTAAAAACATGCTGCTTTTCACTGCTCAAAAATGTCTTCGGGTAACAAGCTAGTGGGCCGTCAACCCCTTTTTCACTTCGTAGATTATAAGCTAAGTTAATAATGAAACGCAAAATTGATTTGCACAAAGCTAAAAAAAAAAAAACTAAAAAAAAAACGGGGTTTACAAATTAAAAATGTCAGCTGTTAACATGCAGCTTCTAATGCAATGTTTAATTCGCTGTTGCTGAGTTTAACTGTTATTAACACAAAGTACATGCACATGTGCTCATATTAAGCTTCTGTTGAAATACCTGTTGTATTTGGTTCGATTTGTTTGTGCTGCTCCTCTGAAACATTACTATGAGCTGCATCTGAAATTGCGAACTGAACTGTGGGTAGTGGTTTTGATCTAGTACTGTTCACCTGGTAAAGCAGTAGGCTCTTTGAGTAAGCGAGTATGCAGTAACCATGCAATCTCATATATATTATGTGCACCTCATTCTTTGACCAGCACTGTAAACGTTCTCAAACTTAAACTTGTAAACAGTCCACCCCCCACGTTCTAATGGTTTTCCTTCTCAGCTGCATTACATGATTTTACCCCACTATACAATGCCTACTGCATATTCAGACACACTACTCATTCTCACCTGCTGCTTTTTGCCTGCTATCTAGCAGTCAGTCAGTTAGAATGCGATTTCGGATGCAGCCATCGATTTTGAATAGGAAAATTAGGAACAACGATAAAGAAAAACGAAGGACACTTGAGCAGGTTAGACATGGAGGCTGAACTCGTCTGAGGAAAAACAGCAAAAAAAATGTTTACAAAGACAAGGTGACATGTTTTTACGAGTCTCGTCGAACTCGGCGTGTATATAGTGATTGTGAGTTCGAACTGAATAGCTAGGTTTAGTATTCTTTTTTCATTTTTGTATGTTTTGTAAACAAACAGACGTTAAAAAAAATATGACGAAATAATGTCCTTTGATAACTATGCTTATTTCTTCAAATTTGTCGTTTTCACCCGACGGGGATGTTTCTGAGTTAAGACGAATAGAAGTGCACCTCCAACTCTTTGCCTTAGAACTTGCCGAGGCCATAGTTCACCTTGACGTGAAACGTGTGTATGCAGGGCCCCCCGGGCCCCCCATCTCTCGACTAGCAGAGCGGACTCTCTCTCACTCTTATCTACCTGTGAAATCCTTCATACCTCTCATAACTGGTCAACGACTGTATCAGCGAAACCACATCAGGTGTTTTTTCTACATGCTTTTTACACAGATTATTGTATTAGTAGATTTCGGTGCATCATTTTTAATGTTATAGATCTTTGGCTAGAAGTTTGTTTTTACTTTTAGTCCTGTTTTTGTTCCTTGCTCGCCCCCCCAACCGCCTCCCTCTTACCTTTTTTTCTAGTTGACAGTTTTGTGTTAATATTGTCGAGTTGGGATAGATGTTATTTGCTTATTCTGTAAAGTTTTTATCTTTTCTTTTCTTTGTTTCTAAATTCTACATGAAACCTAATGAATTTAATGACTTAACCATTTGTAAATATGGTATTGTGCAGAACTCATTTTCATGCATTTCAATTGCTAGTGTTATACAAATGACACTTTTTTCATGACACCATTTCTGTTTATGAAATAAAGAAACTTATCATGAATCCATGTGTGTGGTTTGGGAGTAACATGTAATAAACTAATCACCTTCTTCTTCTTCCTTCTTCTGAAATGTGAATTAAGTAATTTATAATACATTACGAAAAAGATTATAGACAGTCATTTTCTGCATAACTTTAATACAAAATAATCTCCATTTTGCTTAAAGAGGCACAAAGTATGACTGCAATTAACATGTGTGTCAGGTTATTTACAAAGTACTGGGATTCAAACTGCAAAAGGTTCTGAAATTTGCTTGTTCAGCCATATTTTATTCTGTAGTACACGCTGCATTTTTAAATGTGTGAACGCCTCAGTTGGTCATCCTGAAAACATTCACCTATTTACCACCGTGACGCCTACTGTGTATTCTGACATACTAGTGAATCTTGCCTACTGCTTTTTTCTACTATGTAGTAAACAGTGGGTGATTTAAGATGCAGCCAAGCACTGGATTTCATATTCAGAGACTCTGATTGGCCCTAAAATATCATGGCTAAGTGTTCCCAAGTGGCTACAGCAGTGTCTTCTTACTAACAGAGAAATGCACGAGTCTGTTGAATGAAACAGTAATTAACACTAAATATGAACGTTAAATAAACATACAGTCAGTGGATGCAGGGAAAATGGAAGATGATCCAAAGATGGCAGTGAAGCTGGTGCTTCGATCCACCCTCAGCAGGGGTCACTTCTTCATGATGGAGGACAGTTCCAGGATCATGCCCTAAATGAAGAAACAAACGTCAGATTCTTTTGCAGTGTTCCAAATCATTTACTAATACAGATATCATAATAAGGTATCATATATTTCCTTGGCTCACTATATAGTGCACTTCAAAAATCCCACAATGCAATACTACATACAGCATCGCACAAACTGTTGGTTGAGAAACTTTATATGAGGTGCTGTTTTCTGACCCTAAACTTTAAGCTGAGATATTTGCAAGTATCTATAAAATAATACAAAAGTGTGTAATGTATGGTCCTCTCAGGGGTGCGGCTATCAGTCTAAGGGTTGAGGGTCCAAACCTCTTAAAACAGTCCACCAAAGGGTTGCTAATGTGGGCCATTGAGAAAGGCCCCTAAAGCTTCATTGCTCCAGGAGGCTGACCCTGATTTATTGTAAGTCCCTAAACATGTTTCGTGTAGTGTGTAATGTATGGTCCTCTCTTGAGAAGATCCAGATCAGAAATGACTTAAGTGTTTGGTGTCTGCTGTATATTTGGACAAATATGTATTTGCAGATGTAGTTATTGAGATCTGTATAGTTCCTTACCATAGACATGCGCCGACCGCCGGCAGGTGGAGGGGTCATAGCAGGACTATCATCCTGGCCCAGTCCCTCAGCCACCGACTCAGAACCACTTTTCGACATTGGACTGTCCGGTTCACTGGCCAGCCTGCTCTCAGAAAGTCCCCGGGACATGAAGCTTGCTTTTCTATTCGTGGGGTAGTGTTCTGGCGAATCACTCTCCTCGCTGACGTCATTGCACGTGCTCACACGGCTCTGCTTACGAGCAGCTATCTGAAGAGACGCTGGGATCTCTAAGCTGCTGGCTCTGAGAGACGCTCTAGGTTGCTGACCGACGCTTCTCAACGGGCCAACGTTATTGGGTGACAGGTCATCACTGCTCGATGACTGTGCTCGGTTGCTCGGTGTGGGACGTCTCTCAGTGGCCCCCGGGTGGTGTATGGCATGGAAGTCAGGTTTGGTTGTTGCTTGTTGTTCAGATAGAGGAGGAAGGCCACTGTGTGGTGGTTCTGAGTTTGGTAAGTAGGTACAAGTGTCAGTCTGCCCGTCCGGAACCAGTTCTGAGGACGTCTGGGTCACATGCACAAACTTCTGTGGAAAGGAGTTAGTGAGGACGCATATCTGCTGCACCATGGAGTTTTTCTTTGACCTGCAAATGCTGTCGTTATCGGCGGGATGCTGGCTTCCATAGATGCTCTGTTTGATCGTTTTCACTCCCAGGTGGAAGATCTCTAAAATATTTAGGAAAAGCGAAACCCCAGCAATGACCAGCATGAAAATCATGAAGACGCTCTTCTCAGTTGGCCTGGACACAAAGCAGTCCACAACATTGGGACAGGGGTCCTGATCGCACTTGTAAAGCGGGGATAGTCCGATACCATAGAGGACATACTGACCAATGATGAATCCCACTTCCACCATGGACCTGGTTATGATATGAAAGACATAAGTACGAAGTAAAGATCCTCGCAGGGGGGCCTTCCTGACCTTTTTCTGCTCCTCCAGTTTCCTCAGCTCCCTCTCAAGTCTTTTGTGTTCGTCTAAGATGCCTTCCACCCCTTCTAGCTCCACCTTGAGTTGAGCTTTCTTCTTGTGCCTCTCTTTCTCCAGTGCCCGTAGTCTGTACAATGCGTGGCCCATGTAAACGAGCGATGGTGAGGACACAAAGATTATCTGCAGAACCCAGTATCTGATCAGGGAGATGGGAAAGGCTTGGTCATAGCAGACATTCTTGCATCCTGGCTGCTCGGTGTTGCACACAAACTCGCTCTGCTCATCGTCCCATACGTCCTCGGCGGCAACTCCAAGCACCAGCATTCGGAAGATAAAGAGGATGGTCAGCCAGATTTTTCCCACTATGGTGGAATGGATGTGGACTTCCTCTAAGATGCCTCCCAGAAGGTTCCAGTCCCCCATGGCTGGTGTAACATATAGTAAAGTTTCGCTTACACTACTGTGGTGGTTCTCCTGCTAACAGCAATGAATTGTTCCTCTCAGAGAGATTTCAGCCGATGGGCTCCTCTCTTGTAGCATAGCTTTGGTGAACAGCATCCTCGCTCACTGTACTCACTGAATAAGGGTTCTATTGATCGGTGGGTGGCTGGACACTGACCTGAGGGGAATATCTGGCACAATGCGGTCACAGACAGCAGAGGGGTTAAAAGAGGAACACACATCACCGATATACCAGTCCACATGGACTGGATTATTATTGTCTGTTAATTTACAATACAGATGTGGGGACCATATAGTCATACTGTCCAAAGGTTATTGATTTATTTGGGAAATAAACACTTATGGATCTTTTACAAGTAAAACTACCACCCATATTTTACAGCTGGAAATATTTACCATCAAATTTAGGCTTTTTTGGGGGTGTGGGATTTTAAAATGTGTTTTGTAATAAAGAAGTGGTTCTGAAACCTGACTCCTGGAGGCCTAATGCTCTCCACCTTTAGTGTTTGTTCTGCTTTAAGACTTCCACCTTAACTCGGTAATGAGCTGATTGGTTGCATCAGGTGTTGAGTAGATTGGAACTGAGAATCTGACAGGAAAACCTCCCTGAAGAACTGAAGAGGTTCCAGCTCAAGCTGAGTCCGAAGAGGTATTGTTTCCAGTTTGAGAATAATGAGCTTGAACACTCATTTTGTGCATTATTGACCCAAAATAAACATTTCAAACAACTGCTGAATTACATGGAGAATTTATTTGGGTCAGAAAAGACATCACACCCTGATGGATGGAAGTGTTTGCCTCATTATATGGCGCCAGCTAACAGAAGACCATTCATGTCATGTACAGACTTCTGCTTGAGAGGAATCGGGTCATGGACAAGAACAAAAGAGGTCAATGCAGCCAGTGGAGGACTGGGATTTACCTTAATGAGGTACTTTTAATAATTACTTCTATTGTATTTAATCAGGCCAGTTTATGAGTATAATCACCTTAAAATGAGTCTGAATGATCTGTTGGTTCTCTGTATTGTTCTTTAATGTACTTTATCATGTAGTGGATCAGGTTTTAACATTGCAGTCACACTGACACATCATTTTTACATTCAGTCAGACACCTTTATCCAAAGTGACTTCCAATGAGAGAACAATACAAGTTGTGATTTAAGGAGGAAACAGCTGAACTGTGGTATTAAGTCAGTTGATCTGGGTTTTAGTGATATTTAGCCGCTTCATTGAGGGCATGTGTCTTTGTCCTCATAATGATGGAAAAAAGTGCAAAAAATATGTAGTAATTCTTCATTGGTGTGTTTTGGGCATAACGTGTAATAAACCAATAAGCGTGTCATATGCCGTCCATTTAAGAACCAGGTGGTGCTCTGACTGGCAGATTGCTATTTCAGAGTTAGCTAGTACAGCTACCTGGACTTAATGTGCTGGGAGCAAAAAAGTGAAACCCTGTCTTCTCAAACTAAAATCCATTTTTTTATCATGTATACATCAGGGGCAGTCATTAGCTTTGATTAAGTAACCATTCTTGTGACCTGAAGGTCCTGATCTCACCTACTTTACAGTATTTTGACTGAAATGCCCTTTAATCAAGGCCCCTATCTCCAATTGCCCCCCCCGGGCACCATGTACAAGGCTGCCCACTGCTCCGAGCACATGTGCTTACTTCGTAAGCGTGCCACTGCATGGGTTAAATATGGAGCACAAATTCCTTTGTGTCAGCACATTTTGGCAAAATAAATAACTTTATTGTTTATCAGTCATTCGCTGCAACAAAACAGGATCCATGAGAAGCCTAAATGAGAAAATAAGACCAACAAGTAGAACAGACTACAAATAAATTAACTTTATTTATTAAACGTGAAAAAGTCTGCAATTTACAGTATTTACACAGGATTTTGTTAAAGGAGAGAAAAAAAAGCAGACCTAAATTAAGGCCATTTTCCAACCAGAACTTTAGATACAAACTAAAAATTATGAAAGTTATTTAGAAATAAAACCTTTACAAATGACTTTATGGCGACCTTGATTCACTGATGAAGCAACACACTGATGGGGAAGTTCCCGTTTACAGAGATCATTACACTGTTCATGAGGTGACACTGAGTGTCGGTCTGTAGTCCTCGTTATACCCATATTTAGCAATCTGGGTCCGAGCAGGGACGGCAAACATACATGTAGTTTCTTTAACATGATCTCAGTCATGCTCTTTGGTGAATAAATATGACCAGGACCTAATGTGTTTTCTTCTGTGTACATTTATCTCCTGTACATCACTGGAGCCTCTGAATTATGAGGTTATTTAAGAGTTGTAATAAGAATATTGCTACATGTGAGACATCTTTACGCTACGGCAAAGTGAGGTGGGGCAAGGCGTATCACTTTATAGATGAACAAAGAGTGATGTTACCAGAAAACAGTAAAGCAATATTAGCATTAAGACCTCAATGACCTCATTCTACAGACGGTCCAGTGATGTAGAAAAGGAAAACGCATCAGGTTCTGAATATATTTGCTCACAACAGAACCTGGTGGAGGCGCATTTTTTTGTTATTATATATCCTGCTTTGACATCACGACTGCAGTGGTCTACAGGTTGTTCCACCTAATTCAAATCAACTACGCAGTTTGTCAAGCTGTAGTATTATGACATTATAAAATGGTTTTCCCCTTTTGCATGTTAGCAGCATTAATTGTCCCCATCATGGTGTCTCAAAGGTTCCAGTCAGAAAATGTTTCTGGCCTGTAAGAACATGCAGACTCCACACTGAAAAAGCTTTGGATTTTGGTTGGTCAAATCAAAACTTGGCCCTTCGGAGTTCTTTTCTGACTGTTCTCGTTTAACTCACTAAACCCACACATCAGATCAGATCAGACATGTTTCGATTGCGGTGATGTTAGAGTTGCCAAATATCTCGTAATAATACTGGAATTTTAGTGGGAAAAATATATGACTTAATTTCACTAAAACAGAATTAAGATAGTAATGAGGGCTGATGTAGTATCGAATGTATACATCAAGGGCTGATGTAGTACTGGTACCTTAATTTAAAAAGTGCACCATTTATGACCACAACCCTGGTTGATGCAATAGATTTCAATGACTCTACCTGCATAAAGAATCATTACTGCTTTAAAAAAAAAAAAAAAAAAAAAAAAAAAAAAAAAAAAAAAAAAAAAAAAAAAAAAAAGACCTTTATATTCCTCCTTAAATAAACAGTATGATTGAACACTATGATTATATGACCTGTTGATTGAACCTGGTAACAACGTTCAGTAAAAGACTGAAGAGCAACATAAATACACCGTCTTTTCCATTTGCTGGTGATACTGTACAATAAATCAACAAGATTCCTAAACAGGAAGCTTCTCTTTATTCCCTGTGGTATCGTCTGGTTCATGGAAGCACAATGTTGTGGTTTCAGTTCTCCAGCTTCTCTTTCTTCTTAAATAGTTTCATTAGTTGGGTGAAGCGCTCCTCGATCTGTAAGTGAAGATGATTAGCACTTTAACGATTCTAGGTCAATGATACAATACCCCAATTACTCCCCCAATTACAGGAGGCAACATAAATCACATTGTGCCTTCACACAATGTTGAGATCTACCTGTTCCTGGGATTTCCTCAGTTTGGACGACAAGGCAGCAAAGGTCTTAGACGAAGGCCCCTTCATTTTGAGCTCGACAAGAATATCTCTATCTTCCTCCCTTCAACAAAAACAAGTTCACTTGATTTTGATTCTCTGTATGGAACGATGATAAAGCAGTTGGTGACAGAAGCAATATGTACGCACCTGGTCCAGGTCACCACCACTTCTCCTTTTTTCCTGATTACATTCTTGGCAGAGAGACTGTTTGGTGATGCCGGAGGGGTTGGGGTATTCTTGGAAGTGGTCTTCGAAGCTTTGATCCTTTTCTGCTTCGGGGTTTCGTGGTTGTCTTGAGATCTTTCTCTTCTGGAACGTTTTGCTTTGGGTAGTGAATGATGCTTCCTGCGCTTTCTGGTCTTCCTATGGCATGTGTGCTGGGTTGCAGGGGTAATTGTATCTGAGACAGGAAGCTCACTGGCAGTTGTGACGGTGGTGGCTGCATGGGTCTGAGGATCCGAGGAAGCAGGAATGACTATGGTAGGAGTGACCTTAGTGGCAGTAGAAGGATGAGGTAAGGTAGCACAAATAACCCCAGAGGTTCCTGAGACACAGGAGGGCGCCTGTGGCGGCATAGTATCATGTTCCTGGGTGGTTTTGGACAACAAAGTTGGCCTCCCCCCCTCATACACACTAACAGCGGAGGTGACCTTATTTAACATTTGAACATCACTGTCTGATGATTCTTTAGTTCCTATTGATGTTAATGACTTGTGCTTTTGTTTGTTCTCCTCGGTTAATCCAGCTGCTGTATGTCTAATCCGAACAACAAAGTGATCATTGGACCTCTCTGTGACCTCAGCCTTCATTGGCACATTTGGTTTAAACTGGAACGCTGCCGGATCGGAGGCCCGCCAATCTCCACTCGACCCACAGCTGGAGTTGTCCGTATCAAGAGACAGGTGGATGTCCTGCTCTGTGGCATCTTCACCCTCGAGCAGCGCATCCTCGCTGTAATGGGCACTGATGACCTCACTGGGCGTCACGGACAAGGGTTGTCCATTCACAGGGTTCAAGAAACTCAGGTGCCCGTCAGATTTCAATGGCGAGGGTATGGTGAGGGACACGGCCAAATCCTCAGCCAAGACCGAGTAGGTCTGCTGGGAACTGGACATAGTGGGGCCAGATTCAGTTGGGAGCGTGCTCAAGGGGACCTCTAGAAGACAGTTTTCGTCAAGGAGAGCTGGATTCAGCGACATCTGGAACTTCTTCGGAGAAGCAAATTTATAGGGAGATATGGAAGTCCATGTGGTCACGACGGTCTTGCTGGGCGTCATGACTCCAAGGAGACTCTCTCCAGAGAGACCCTCTTTTCGGGGCGTGTTAGCAGGCCAGCTTTGAGGATCACTTCCCGAGACAGAAGCCTCCAGAAGGTCCGAGCCCTGCAGGAGGGAGCGGAATATATCTCCCATTTGAGAATCGGTTACTAGATTGAAGGTTAAACTGGACGTCTGCTGCTCCGTCAGTATCTCAAAGTCTGTTCTGTCTTGCGTTGAGCCACCTTGAGTCAGACAGCGGGCGAGGGACAAGCTTTTCTCCGGCAAGAGGGCAGTTTCCTTAACTACGTTCTCAGAAACAACCACTGGTAAATGAGATGGTTGTGAATCCAGAACATTGGTGGCTTCCTCTATAACCACCTTGATGTTCTTTCCACAACTGCCAAGACCGCGGACCCTATAAGGCAAGCTTTGATGAAATGTAGTAACCTTCTGCTGGCACTCACTCTGTTCTCGGACGTTGATGGGTGGTTGAGACCTGTTTTGGGCCACACCTAGGGGTTCTTTGGGTTGTATCAAGCGGTAATCTGAACCCTCCTTGGTTGTAGAACTTACCGCTGACCTCTTTTTGGATGGCAGTTTAAATTGTGAAAGGACTGCCTTCAGTTCCTTAAACAGGAAATCCATCTGTCCGTCCACAAAGTTCCACAGCTTCTGCTTGAGATCACCGGCTTGCTGCTCGAAGATGCGGTTCACGATGCCGTTGCACGAGACCTGACCCATGACCGTGCAGATGATCTTATTCAGCTTCGGTTTGATCTCTTGTGCCTGGGAGCAAAACAGCGCGAAGTTGACGTTTTCAACGAATTCGGTGAAAGACGCCAGGGACATATCGACGATGGAGCAAAATGCCGTCATGGTGACGTTTTTGTGGAGCTTCATGTACTTCCTCCTCAGCTTGGATCGAATGTACGACAGCATGTTCATAAAGTCTCCACAGGTTAAAACTTTGGCTTTGGGCGGAATGGTGACGACTTTGAATCTCCGCTTGCTGGAGGTGGGACTTTCTTTAAAGACGGGGGTGGTAGTTTTGGCTTCATCGTGATAACTCGGCGTAACACTGGATTGTGCCTGATTTAGATGCTCTAGAGTTGCCGACCTGGGACTTCTCGTCTGGGTCTTGGGGGGTGACTGTGGTTTGCCTGGCGGACTCTGGATGACGAGAGCCTCATCCTCATCAGCCTCGCTGAGTATTTCCCCCTCTTCGAGTTCAGCTTGGGTGGCAGTAGAGGTAAGGACCTCCCGCTGATCTGCCTGCACAGGGAGCAGGACGGAGGAATTTGGACGCTTATTCTCTTTGTTCATTTCCATCTTAATTGAGGCCTCATCAGTCACAACAGTGGAAGATGAGAAATCTAATAGGAGATGGAAAGAAAATACATCACATGGACCAGTACATATTTATACACACCTCTCTCATAACATGAAGGCAACCAATAGAATACTGAAAGAAAACCTTGAGTATACTGACCTTGATTAAGACTTCTAACATGTTGCTCTTTTCCTAATTGTTGTTGCTCCCCCTTCTTCTGGCGCACAGGGCTCGTAAGTGGACTTATAGCTTCTGGTATGACTTTAATGTTGCTCAAGGTCCACATCATGGAATCGTCATCATGTCCCATGATGGAAGTGATGTTCTTGCTGCGCTGCATCTCTGTGGAATCAGGTTCAGAGGGGCTGGACCGTTTGGGTGGAACTGCCTCCTCTTCAGTGACATCACAGTCGGGTTCTCTTTTGTCAGGGTTCTCTTTTGTCAGATCACATGCCAAAGCCGCAGGTGACTTGTTAACCGCTTGTACATCTACACAATCAGCCGGGGCTTGAGAAATGATGTCTAGCTCCTCGGTACTAGAAACAACTTCAGTCATTGGGGGGGTTGAAGTAATGGAGTGTGTAACTGAATTGTCAGAGGTGGAAGAGGATACCTGTGGAGGAGGCTCTTTATGAAGCTGTGACATTGAGTTGAGTATCTGCTCAGTTTCCATGTGGTTTTTCTCAGGAACGCTCTCTTCAGAGGCCTCTTGTTGCTTGCAATTGCTGTTGACTGCAGGAAAAGGGGAGGTTCCCACTGATTCAGGGAGATCCATAGGCACATGTGGGTTCTCTTCTTGTGGTTCTGGAGTTTTTGACGAGGTCCTATTTGATCCGTCATCTGAATTCTTCGAGTTGCGCTCCACTTCTTGCAGATTAGTTGGGGATTCAGAGAGCTCTTTATTCAAACTCCCTGCAGCCTCAGGTCCCTTCACCTTTACTTCTGTCTCTACATGTTCTGTAGGTGGCCCTTTAGAACTATCATTCAGAGTACACATTGTGTCTGTATCGATGGTTTCAGGCGGCTGAGTAGGAGCCTCGACCGTCGTGGATGGGAGTTCCTCCTCGATGGACTGTTGACTGTCTCGAGTTTCATCAATGACCTGGAAACCTTCAAGCGCCAACATCTCTTGATCCTGAAGCAAATCTTCTGGGGCTGAAGATGCCAGAGGCGGGTCTTTAGCCTTGTCAGGCTGACGTTGTTTTTTTATTGGCGATAGGGTCAGATTAAGGGTTTCCATGAAACTTAGCTTTCTCTTTGGGCTACTTTCCTCCATTGTGGTTGAAAGGATAGTGCTGCTGCTGAATGTGGCTGAAGGTGGTTTGCTTGCAGGTGCATTTGGGTCATTTTTATTGCCTCGGGATTTTCCAGGTGGTACGAGCGCCTCCTTGTTCTTCGACACCCTGTCAATGCTCATCCTCGGTTTTTCCTTGGCGCTATTGCAATCTAAGCCTTTTCCGACCTTGATGTCATCATGACTACGGGATGTCTTACTCTTATGCTCCTCAGCTCTACCAGAGCTTCTCCTTTTCTCCTGACCCTTCTCTTGGTTTTTCCTTAAATCAAGTTTTACATGACTTTGTCTGTGTCCATGGCTTTTGTCACGTTTGTCTTTGTCCTTTAAATGTTTCTCGTTGGTATCATCAGCTCCTTTTGTGACTCTTTTGGAAACATTATTTGCACTTAGAGCATGTTCTTTACTGGTTTCAGACCTGGTGCTTCTTCGGTCATCTCTAGAGTCACCAGGTCCACCTTTATCCCTACTGCTATGCTTCCTCTTCATCTCATGCTCCTTTGCCCCATCATTTCGGGTGCTTCTTTTACCTGAACTGCTGCCATCGTCTTGCCTCCTCTCCTCTTTCCGGTGATGCTCCTTGGTCAGTCGACCGAGCGTGGACTGCTCTGGACAACTCTTGCCACCTTCACCACTAGTCCCCTCTGTCCTTTTGCTTTGTCTTTCTTTCTGATGCCTGTGTCCCGTTTCTTTCTTTCCCTCTTGCCGATCTGGGTTTACTTTACTCGGCTCCTTCGATGGCTGTGATGTGGATTTAGAGGGGGAGCTGTGGGGTCGAGAGCTGGGACTCCTCGAGCGCCCAGATCTCAAAGATGTGGCTGGTGCCTCCAGCTGCTGAGCCTGACTTTGATCAGATACTGAACCTCTCTGATTTTTCGGTGTGGAAGTTTGGGGCTTTTCTGAGTCGACCATGTCTTTAGATTTGCTGACTGCTAAACTTCTTGGTCTGCTACCCTCTTTGCTGTGAGACGCATCAGTATTGTGGAGATGTTTGTGATCTTGTGCCGCAGAATAGCTCTGGATCAAAGAAGGCGACTGCCGTAGCTCCATAACAGTCGACTCAGCGGTTTGTTTCAAATGGTTAGGTTCATCTTGAAGATGTGGGGTCTTGGGTAATCCCTGGCTTTTGAGATTTAAGACGCCCTTGTTGGTTAAAGTGCTGGCTGGACTTGTGTTTATTCTGGAGATATGTAACCCACCCTGACCTGGCCTGTAAAAGAAACAAAAATTACAGATGCTTATAATGGCGTGAAATTTCATTCAATTAACAATGCAGCTTCAGAGAAGACAGTACCTTTTGCTCAGTTTGCTGATCTCTTCATCCTTCCTGACAATCTCCATCCTCGCAGTCTTGATAAGTGCACAGATATTTTTTTTCAGTAGGGTGTTCTCCTTGTGTAAACTTGAGTTCTGGAATAATAAATAACCTTAGCATGTCTGTTGTGTCCTACTGATTGAGGCATTACAATCTTAAAGGGAGGGGATACACACCATTGTTTGCATTTGCTGCAACTTTGCGAGCAACTCCTGCACTTGTTTTTGTGCAGCATCAAACTTGTTTTTTAACTGCAATACAGACCAGAGTCAGATCCAATAGTCAGACAGTTATTGACTGTTATTGGAGTCAGATCCAATAACAGCTCAACTGCATCATATATTTTGCTGCAGAAAAAACACTGAAGGTCCTGAACCTCATTGTAGGTGGCATCTTTCTCCTCTTGCTCTTTCGTGATGAGCTCCTCATACAAGTCCATGGATTCTCTTAACCGCAGGGGTGAGAATAAGGCTCCACTTTTACCTTGGTGACAATAAAGTGGCATTATTTTTAAGCACTATGAAGAGACAGGATAGAGGATGTAGCAGAGATGCACCATGTGGACAGAAGTATTAAGACACCTACATATTATACCTGTAGGAGCTTCTGTGACATCGCACTTGTTTGTATAACATTACGCATTATGACTAAACTGTTGCAACATGTATGTGTGTTTTTTAGGAACCACAAACAAAGGGCCTGATGTGGCCCTAGGGCTAAAAAAAACTCAGTTTTGCTTTAACACGTTATTATTGTACTTTAGACCTCAGATCGTGTGTGTGTGTGTGTGTGTGTGAGTGCTACATGCAGTATCCTACTGTTGATTCGGTTAATTTGACTAAACTCCAGATGGTGAAAAAGAAAATTGAGAGTGGAATCACAATTATTGCAGATACTTTTATTCCATATTATATCAACACAAAAAAACACATTTAATCAGAGAAAAGACTCACTGGTCTCCACATTGTTCTTGGGACTGTCGTCCAGTCCGGAATATATATCCACAGAGTCTTCATCTGTGTTCAGTGCAGATTCTACATGCAGACATCAAGAAGATAATATCCAGATTAACACCTTATATATGAGACTTTTACTACATATAACTCTTTCTTGAGGTTTCTTGAGCACAGGTTCAGACACAGCACTGCTGAAGCAATGAGGGTGAAGAGCCTTATCAAGAACCCACAATGACTTTCACTCAAATGCTGACCTTTAGATTAATAACACAACACCCTAAATACAGCAAGTGAGAAGCAAAGCAGGGCATCCTACCTCGATGGTCCTCACCGAGATCACTGTATAGCTCATCTACAGCACCTGGCTCCATTTCTGTCAGCTACAAAATGCCATACTCCAGTTGTCTGTAGTAAACAGGAGAGTTTTGAGTTAATGATAAAGAATCCAATACTGGAAGAAATTGGATATAAATTGGAAATAAATAAATCTAAAATAAAGAGGTGCACGAGTAATGTAAACAAATCATACAGGAACAAAACACACCCATCCATGAAGTTTTAAAATTCTGACATCATTTGATCTGAGTTAAATCAGCTGGCTAAACAAACATGATTTGGGTTAATTATGTTGTGAATGAACAACATGTGGTTTCTATACAACTGTGCAAATTAGGGGCTAAAAACATGTTAATTAAACCCAAGAACTTGTATTTAGATTATTATTGAGCGAGCAAATTTAATGACAAGATATAAAAGATTTTAAGTTGACAATCGAGAGATTAGAACAAGTTTTAGATTAATATGCACAAAGGGTCAACACATTCACATAGCATCATCAGGTTAGCAAGCGCGCATGCTGCAGAACACAAATCAAACTTAACAAATACACAACCGATTTGCAAATATAACAACGTAAAACTGGCAATAACAGATTACGATAGCATAAAAAAAACAAAACAACTTTTTAATAAAGGCCGAACTTCGGTTGTAACCGGCTCGCCAATATTAGCAACACAGGCTGAATCCCAAATCACCTCACAATCTGACATGCGCACTGCGGTGGAGACGGCGCAGCCCGTTATTTCGTACCCGACGTAGTGCACTTCTATAGAGGGGAAAGGTGCATTTGGACTTTATCCCGTTCTAGCTGGCTGTACCAAGCCGTTCGGTTGAAAACAAACCTTTCAACATTAACATCGATATTCCGTCGCTGGAATCTCCGGTGTCTCGATATGCAACTGTTCGGATTGAATGCGTTTTTACACAAAGACATTAAAATAAACTTTAAAAGCGGCTCACCATTTCAGGTTCATTCCGTGTTTGGCTCCAAAAGCCGTCGCGCCAACCAAACCTCTTCGCAAAACAGGAAGTGACGACATTTTCCCGCGGTCTCTCGAGCCGGTCGACAGTGAAAACGTAATCAGAATGAAATGTGAAAACACGTGAAACATTAAGTTATAAAAAAAAAAATTCAGAAAAGCACCAGGAACGCCATCGATTAAGTGCATTTATTCTGCATCGTTATAATAAATGAATTAAATAAAATGTCTTCTTAAAAAATTAAGTCTTTAAAATACTGCATTTGCAGATCACGTCATTTTCCTTACGACCTGACTGTGGAGTTCACGCTTTCGAAATGAATTTTATTTACAAATTATCTACAACTTCTGTATATAGCTTGTTCTTTTCCTTTGTTCTTCAATGATCAGTACCTCCACAGAGCACGATTATGTTTTTAATATTTGTATCCCAGTTTATCAAATTAAGTTTTTTTTTCCAAAAAACCCACCAATCAGCGCCCAGTTGGATGAGAAATGAGTAAAGAGCATTGACAAAGTATGTCTGCAGATGGACTACAAACTGTCATTGTAAAACTTTAATGTCCATCTATATGAGGTGCAGCTGTTAAACTGGACAATGAGGACAGAGATGTGAGGCTAGTTAGCGGCTGATGAAGTATGAGATAATTTCATAATATATAAATAATATTGGCGGCACGTGGCTTAGTGGTTAGCACATTCTCCTCTCAGCGCTAGGGATTCCCGGTTCGAATCCCAATCTGGGTGGAGTTTCCATGTTCTCCCCGTGTGCGCGTGAGTTGCCTCCAGGTTCTTCAGGTTCCTCCCACAGTCCAAAAACATGGATCAAGTCAATTGAGTTCTCCAAATTGCCCCATATAGAGTGTGTCAGTGTGAGTGAGTATGCGCCCAGTGATAGATTGGCGCCATGTCCTGGGTCTATCTGCCCAGCGCCCGAAACTCTCTGCCCTGGATGGGCATGGACCCCCCCGGCGACCCTAGTAGAGGATAAAGCGGAAGATAATGATGGATGGATAAATAATATATATAAATAATATTTTTCTACAATTCCATATGGAACGTAAGAACATTAATATTATTTAAAATTATTAATATGTGTGTTATTATAAGCGTGTGAATGTATTTATCTTCGTCTTGTTTTATTGAGCTGTGTTATTATTATTATTTTTTTTAAATTATTATTATGATCTCTGTTTTTCTGCCTCGCGCTGCACTAGTGATCCGGAAGTGATCTCTCCTCGCGCACATGTGCACGGGCGCTTTAACTGAGGCGGTGAGGGTGGAACGTGCTCTGCGGCCGCCGCGTCGTCCTCCTCGCTCTGATCGCAAGCGGCGATGAGTCCACGGAGTCCACGCCGCGTCGCGATCGCCCCGTGAACCTCACGCGTGACGTGTCGGCGGCGGGACGAGCCCGCGCGTGGAGTTTTGGGGGGCTCGTGGGAGCGTGCGTGTGCGCGCGTGTTCGGCAGACAGTATGGAGACCGTGGAGCTGAGCCTGGCGGCGCTCGGAGCCATCGCGCTGCACAGCGGCCGCGGACACGGCGACCTGAGCGCCTGTCTCTCCCTGCAGGTGAGGCGCGCTCCACGGGGGGGGACGGGACACCGTCTCCATCACCGAGGAGTGATGGGCTCGCACCGCGACGCGCGCACGCACGCGGCGGTGCCTCAGAGTGACCGTTAGTCCGCGGAGGGTTCTGTCAGCGAGCGACGCGTTTACAGTTTCATGATTTGAAGTCTTTAAGGTCGATATTAGAACCAATAACTACACGGTTTGCAGGTTCCTGACTGAACATTCTACTCTATAACGGTGGTCGGCTAAGGCTAAAATTTGAGCTAAATTGGACCATTAATTCATTCATTATCTCCCGCTTTATCCTCTATTAGGGTCGCGGTGGGGTTCCCCATGCCCATCCAGGGGAGAACGTCTCGGGCGCTGGGCAGATACACCCAGGACAGGTGTACACACACTCCAACACACTCTATATGGGGCAATTTAGAGAACTCAATTAACTTGATCCATGTTTTTGGACTGTGGGAGGAAACCGGAGAACCCAGAGGAAACCCACGCGGACACGGGGAGAACATGGAAACTCCACCCAGATGGGGAATCCCTAGCGCTGAGAGGTGAACGTGCTAACCACTAAGCCACCGCGGCCCCTAAATTGGACCTGTTTAGTTTATTTCCTCAATATATGTACGTGTCACGTGAGTATGACTAATTGTGTTTGAGATTATGTTCATTGAATGTTGTCAATTGAGCTAAGCTACGACCAGCTTGACCAAAACTAGTTCACTGCTTGTTGTGCTTCTGTGGCTCTTATTCCTTGGTTGAATTTATGCAAATAAGCAGAATAAGCTTTAATTGGGAATTTAGAGTCAGTAAGTCATTAGAGTCTTAGAGAGGGTGTTGGGTTATTAATCTGAAGGCTGGGGGTTCACTTAAGTTACCAATGTGGGTCCTTGAGCAAGGCCCTTAACCCTCATTGCTCCAGGGATGTTGTGATTAACCCTGTGCTCACCTTGTAAGTCACTTTGGATAAAAGTGTCTGCTAAATGACCAAATGTATGTAACTCTGACTGCTCGGCCAAAAAAAATGGTCACCCTGTAACATTATGAAGTCATAATGACATGAAGCACCCGGTGGATGGATCAGTTCTTCACAGATGACACAGACATATTTGAAGACGACACTGTCAGGATTCCTCAGACCACAGAGTTCAGACCGGAACCCCATTAAGGAACTTTGGGACGTGTTGGAGGAGACTTGGTCCAGATCTCTTTGTTTTACCTCATTGACCGCTTTGTTTCTTTTCCCGATTTAGACATGGAGTCAGCAGGACAAGCAGGCCGTCCTGAACTGTTTAGCTCAGCTCCTTATAGAGAAGGAATACACGCTTTTGGTAGCACGGCATGTACGGCCCATCGTGCTGGACTTACTGGAGAGAAACGCCGAGCGGATCAAGTCCGACATCCGGCTCAACCACGACCTGCACGAGCGCCTTTGTGTGGCGCTGAGCAAGCTCCTTAGCATCAGCCCTGATGCGCAGGCGTGAGTGGCTTTCTTGAATTGAGTAATTGAGCCTCAGTATGTCATGATTGATTGTCTCAACTCTACCTGTGACTCCTCCTGCAGGTTTGCGGCGAGGTACTTCAGTAATGCACCTCCGGTATTTCAGAGGCTTTTCTTCACAAGTGAAGAAGCCGCTTCCATCCACTATGGCCCCCGGCGCATGAAGCTGCGGGACCTTATGGGAGCCACCCTCCGTTTCCTGCAGAGCGACTGCGAGAAGTTCCGTGCCCTGTGGGACTGGAGCGTCTGCATCTCGCAACTGCTGACCAGCGATGTTCTGGTCCGAGGGTACGATCTAGAACTGGGCTTGCTCATTCCTGAAGGCGGTGCTCAGATCACTGATGTGGGTGTTGATTCTGCAGGTACACGGCACAGTGCCTTGCTTTGGTGTCTCACATGACGGATAACCAGAAAACCATCTTCCTGAGGAAGGTGCTGTCCAGTGAGGAGATCCTGCATCTCAAAATGAAGTACATTCATAAATTCTCTTTGTAGTTTGAAGAAATCGTAGGTGTGAGTGTGTGTGCGTTCATGTGTGTGTCTACTCTGATTTGCATAACTCACACGTTCCTTTCATCATAATTAGGTCACTTGAGGAAACTCAGCAGCTGGAGATTGAAAGAGCTCTGGTTCTAGCCAACCAGGGTTCTGTGATGTGGCGGCTGGAAAGAGAAGACAAGTGTCTGAAAGGTCAGGTCCTGTCGTCGGACCTTTCTCGACGTGTCACCGCTGTGTGTGGGGTGATTTTACCGAGGCTGATCCCTCGTCAGGACCAGGAGGTAAATCAACACTTCTGTGATTTATCAGCATGATGGTCATTTCACAGATACATTAACACACTGTTACTGATCACAGACGCCGTTGAAACACCTGGTGCTAGTGGATTCCACGTGTCGGAACCTCAGGCGTCTCGCCATGGCCGTCGCGTCCCAGAAACCTGTTCTTCTTGAAGGGCCCATTGGATGTGGAAAAACCGCTCTGGTGGAACATCTGGCAGCTGCCACTGGGCACAGCAGAGCCCCCGAGATCCTGAAGGTTCAGCTGGGTGATCAGACAGACAGCAAGGTGGGATTTACACACACAGTGTGTGTGTGTATGTATGTATGTATATAAATATATAAAATAATTAAATTTGTCTCACAAATATCTGCAGATGTTATTAGGGATGTACCGTTGTACAGATGTTCCCGGCAAGTTTGTGTGGCAGCCCGGGTCCCTGACTCAGGCGGTGTCCAAAGGCCACTGGATTCTCCTGGAGGATATCGATCATGCTCCTCTCGATGTGGTACGTCCGCCTGATCTCAGTTCATGCCATACTCGCAGATTATATCCATGCTTTCTTAGCCGTGATGCTGTGTTCTATAGATATCGGTGCTGCTGCCCTTGATGGAGAACAAGAAACTGATGATCCCGGGTCGTGAGGATTGCATTCAGGTTGCCCCTGGGTTCCAGTTTTTTGCCACGAGGCGGTGAGATCCAGACTTTCATTAGTTTGATTAGTGACTGACTCCAGGGTTGGACTGATTTATAATGATTAAAATACGTTTAGATACATTTATCATTTTTAAAAAACACATATCTTTTTTAGGCAATCGATCTAATCTTAAGCCCATTACTGAATCTAGATCAGTTTTTAAACCCACATGTTTTGTGCTGTTCAGTTTGTGTGATGTATATCTGTGGTAGTAACTGGGTGCTGTTGTTCAGGATGTTCTACAGCGGTGGTGTGTGGCACCGACCACAGAGCACCCACGCCGCTCTCCTGGACAAATACTGGAACAAGCTGCAGATTTCCAATATGACCAGAGATGAACTCAAACAGGCAAGTCGGGTGATTTCAGGACGTTTGTGTCATAATGATACACGCATGTTAGTTTGGGGGCTGCAAATAAAAGTGTCCTGTGAGTGCCCCGTCCCTCAACGTCTTAACCCCGAAATTCCAGCCTGCGTCCCCTAATTATAAAAAACATTAAATATTAACAGCTGTTGCAAATATACATACAAGAGCTTCTTCGATGTCTCAAAATGATGCTCATTACTTGAGTAATTAGTAATTTCCTTGCAGATCTAATCAACTCGTTCTCTTTCAGGTCCTGATAAACCGGTATTCTAACCTGACCTCGGTTGTAGACCGTCTGCTCGATATTTATTGTCAGCTGACTGGAGATCGACACACCAACCCTGCCAGAGCTGAACCCCCACGACCGGTGCAGAACCTTGGGGAGGACCGAACTGTTCTGTTGGAGGGTCGAGGTCTTTCACTCAGGTAGAGTTTAAACCCCAAATGAATCTTTATTAAAGAAGTTCTTGAGGATCATCAGGCTCCCGTGTTCAGCTGTGCCAGTAAATCCGTTTTGATTTGGGGTTGTTTACGTTTTCTTCTTCTGCATTGCTGTTTCACTCGGTTTCTGAGATAAGTGGCTTTTTATAGAGCGATCAATCGGCGACGCTGGTGTGATGTTTTGGTTAAAGGCCAGTGTGCGGCCAAAAAAATCAATGTCGTAATCCAGTAATACCTCATAAACTCATTTAAACAGGCTCAGTTTAATAGTGGAGTCACTTTGTAGATTTACAGCAGGAGCCGTGGGACTGCTCCTGGGTGTATCTGCTCAGCATTACAGATTTCAATTTAAATCCCATATGTTTTTCTGTATGTGATTTGAATGTTCAGCTCTCAATAGATTTCGGATTATTGTCTCACGTGCAGGGACCTGCTGAAGTGGTGTGAGAGAATTTGCCTGAACTTTGACAGTTCCTCCTCCTGCACAGCGCAGAATGTCTTTCAAGAGGTGAGTGACCTTAGAAACCTTTAGATTTAAAATAAATGAATGTTGATCTTTTGACAGAACATCTATGGTTTTGCTCTACAGGCTCTGGACTGCTTCACCGCCATGCAGTCTAAAGCAGAGAGCCGACTAAAGCTGGCTGAGATCATCGGAAGCAAACTGAACGTCTCCAAAGAGAAGGTGGGTTGGAGATTAATGTAGAGGTCATTAAGTCGACTTTAAAGCTCTAATTATTAATTAGGATTATATCATCAAATCAGTTGTGTGGTGGCAGTAAACAGCATGGAATAAACAAAGCCTATGGAAAAATGTCATCTTGGAGACTTTGACCGTGTCATGATTGTTGGTACCAGATGGACTAGTTTGAGATTTTCTGGTTTCATGGGATTTTTACATCCATAATGATGCAGTAAACAAAAACTAACCTTTTATTCTGTTCCAGGCTCTACACTTTTGTCAGATGTACCAACCTGCTATTAACATAAGCGAACTGGAGGTGGCGGTGGGGCGCACCATGCTGCTACGCAAACAGAGCGAGGCCGTGCGCATCGAAGTGTAAGACACATTCCATTCGTTCCGCGCTGCCACACGGGCTCATTTGTGTTCAGGACAGTTTATCCACATGTGCAAACATTCACCCAGAACTGAAAGGTCCCCTGCTGGTAAATTGAATAAACATCGAATTGATCGCTAACTGCATTGGTGCAGACTCATTAGACAAATGTGCCAAACTCTGTGCACTGCTGAGATCCCGGGTCGTTTAAGGCCTTTGAGAGCAAAACAAACAAAACAGATACCCATAACGACCCACGTTTTTTCTTCTTGCAGTGAGAAGCAGACGTTCGCCGCCACACGCCCCTCCTCTGTCCTGCTGGAGCAGCTGGCGGTGTGCGTGACGAAGGGCGAGCCGGTGCTGCTGGTGGGAGAGACGGGCACAGGGAAGACCTCCACTGTGCAGTACCTGGCAGGACTAACAGGTGAACTAAGATCTTCAACATGAATGTGTTTTGAAGAACAAACTGCACTTATGGACCTTTTTTAATAAGAAATAATAATAATGGGGTGGCAGAGTGGTTTAGTGGTTAGGAGTTTGCCTCTCAGTGCTGGGGATCCAGGTTTGAATCCCAATCTAAATGGAGATTTTCCAGTGTCATCCCACATGGATTCAAGGTGAATTGGCTGCTCAAAATTGCTGCTATATATTGTGTGTGTGTGTGTCTCTCTCTCTCTGTCTGTCTGTGTGGGTGTTTGACCAGTGATGGATTGGCCCCATGGATGGGCAACCCTAGTAATTAGTATACAATTAAGGGAAAGATAATTAGATGAGATGATCACACATAACATAAGCAGGAATACATTTCCTGGTAAATATTTTTGTTATTTAAAATGTAGCTTAGTAGGTGGATCCCTCATGTTCTCTTTCTTCTCTATAGGACATAGGCTGCGTGTAATTAATATGAACCAGCAGAGTGATACAGCTGACCTGTTGGGGGGGTGAGTACGAGGCACCAGCCTCATTCATGTTCTGTTGCGAAAGAATCTTTAAGTGTTAGTTTACAGGGTGTGTCTGATTAAAACTGATTCACAGGTTTGTGTCATAAGTCATAAAGTCATTACCTTCTTTTTGATAATTTGTAAATAAAGTGTTTAAACACCATAATTTAACACATGCCTTTAAATATGAGCAACCGGTCGGATGGTCATGAGCATGTGCTGTATGATGTCATGACAGGTACAAGCCTGTGGATCATCGGCTGATACTGTTACCGCTGCGCGAGGCGTTCGAGGATTTGTTCTCCCAAACGTACTCCCGCAAACAGAACATCACCTTCCTGGGTCATGTGCAGACCTGCTTCAGGGGCAAGCGCTGGCAGGACCTGCTCAAGCTCATGGACCACGTGTGCAAGTCTGCCCTCACCAAGGAGCTGCAGGACAAACCCAACGGTAACGCCGCTTTCATTAAGCATCTCAGATCAAACTCAAAAAAAATCTTCCATCATTGCATTAAGAGCTTAAGATGGACTATACTGCTTAAATAAATAAGCTGTTTACATTAAAACTGTACCGGGGTTTTCTATATAAATGATCTTTGGTATGTTTTCCAAACCCTTGTGTGTTCCAGCTGCTTTACTGCAGCAGCAGTGGGAGGCACTTGCTCTGAGACTGACTCAGACGCAGGAGCAGATCCGTGCACGGGAGTCAGCGCTGGTGTTCGCCTTCGTCGAGGTAAAAGTCCGAAAGGGTTAAAACTTCTGACTAGTTCTGTATAAGTCTGTGTTTCTAATGTTTATGTCTGTGTAGGGAACATTGGCGCGTGCAGTGAAGAAGGGTGAGTGGGTTCTGCTGGATGAGATCAACCTGGCTGCAGCGGAGACACTCGAGTGTTTGAGTGGTTTGCTTGAAGGCAGTGCTGGATCTCTGGTTCTGCTGGATCGAGGAGACACAGGTCAGCGGAACACGTAGTGGGTTGATACTGATTAACTCCTGCTGAATTGCGAGTTCTATAAACATCAAGTTTTTATTTATTTATTTTTTTTTTATTTTTTTTTTTTTTTTTTTTTGGGGGGGGGGGTCTGTTTTTGGGTTTATTTTGGACTCAAAGCCTTGACCTGCCATTTAACACTTTCTGTATTTTTAAAAATGTATTATTATTATTAATTTTTTTTTCTATTTTAAATACTTCTTTTCGGGTTTTCAGAGCCCCTGGTGCGTCACTCAGACTTCCGCCTCTTCGCCTGCATGAACCCAGCCACAGACGTGGGCAAAAGGAATCTGCCCCTAGGCATCCGCAACAGGTGAGGGAGAATCCAGCGTTTGATTGTTCAGTTCAGCTGATGTGATTGGTGATCAGTAATGTATTGATGATTATTGGGGTAAATAAATTGCAGCATTTTGTGCATGGTGTCGAACATGCGTGATTGCAAAGAGATGTGACTTGTGGAATTGTATTTAATGTAGAGCTGGAGATGTGTGAGATGTAGCGTTGTGATTTGCGTTGCAGGTTTACAGAGCTGTACGTAGAAGAGTTGGAGAGTGAGGCCGACTTACGGATCCTCGTATCGGATTATCTGAAAGGTCTGAACCTCAACCGGAGTGTGATCCAGGGCATCATCAGGTCTGATATGCAACATCCACAGTCCTTAAATCTGATTGGCTGATCCGGCCATGACATTATTGACACTTTTAACACACTTCTGAGCTCATCACATTCGTATCACTTTGCATACAATACATTATATTACCTGTTTTTTATAAACTTCGATCTACAATTGGGCCACTAGATGGCAGTATTTGTTGGAGAAACTGAAACCCTGTTATCAGTGTTAATTTTTAAAACCGGACTATATTACATCAGGGAAGACCAGTTTATTAACGATTTTGCTTTCAAAATAAGCAATAAGGCACAAAAGGGTGTTATTGGGAATTTCCAATTAGTATATGTGTGTGTGTGTGTGTGTATGTGTGTTTCACTTCATGGATGGGTTAAATGTAGAGGATGCATTCCTCTGTGTGTAAGTACTTCTAGGCAAAATGGATAACTTTATTACTTTCTGTCTCTGTTATTCTTGTTCCTGCAGTTTTTATCTGGCGGTTCGTAAGGAGGCCAAAACACGCTTGGTCGATGGCACTGGCCACAAACCTCACTACAGTTTACGAACCTTGTGTCGTGCGCTTAAGTATATTTCTGCCAACCCCTGTTACAATGTCCAGCGTTCCCTCTATGAGGTCAGCCGCGCTCTGCCTAATCTCTGCTTTACCTTTCACTTGACTGTTACTCAAGTCTTTAATGGTTTTATTACAGGGCTTCTGTCTGAGCTTCCTCACTCAGCTGGACCGCTGCTCCCATCCCGCAGTGGAGAAGCTTGTGAGCCAGTATGTCCTCAGTGGAAATGTCAAGTGTCTCAAACAGGTAGGCGGTCGAACATGTCACTACAATGTCATGGCAGAGATTTTTATCTGTGGCATGGTTGTTGGTGTAGAATGAATCGTCCTGCTAAACTATATTCTCTAAGATGCAATGATTTAAAGTTTAATCACTGTTGCGTGTAAATTTCAGATTTTTTTTGTTTAGTGAATCATTGTACCCTCTCCCTGCAGCCTATCCCTGAGCCTCGGGGGCATGGCTCTTTACAGATCGAGGGTTACTGGTTGAGTCAGGGTGACATGGATCCAGCTTTGGACCCCAGCTACATCCTCACCCCTTCTGTCCGCCTCAACCTGCGAGACCTGGCTCGTGTGGTGGCTGCTGGGTAACACTACCTGCTTTCAAACACATCCCAGTAACCAATCAGAATACAGCGCTGGACTTACCTGTTTAATAAGATGTGTGTAATCAGTTTGTAATCTGTTCGCAGCATTCACCCCGTCCTCATACAGGGTGAGACCTCTGTGGGGAAGACCAGCCTGATCAGATGGCTGGCGGCTGCCACGGGAAACCAGTGCGTTAGGATCAACAACCACGAGCACACGGACATTCAGGAGTACATCGGCTGCTACTCCTCTGATGAGAACGGGAAACTCGTCTTTAAAGAAGGTACAGCTCCGGATTTCAGGGATAACTTCTTTCTATTTGATTATTTTATGGTTTGGTAAGGTTCCCGTGCATGCGCTTGTGTGTGTGCCCTCAAGGCGTGCTCATCGATGCCATGAGGAAGGGTTACTGGATCATCCTGGATGAGCTGAACCTCGCCCCCACCGACGTTCTCGAAGCCCTGAACAGGTTACTGGATGACAACAGGGAGCTCTTCATCGCCGAGACCCAAGAAGTGGTCAAAGCCCACACCAGGTTTATGCTCTTCGCTACCCAGAATCCACCAGGCCTCTACGGGGGTAGAAAGGTGCTGTCTAGGGCGTTTAGGAACCGGTTTGTGGAGCTGCACTTCGATGAGCTTCCCAGTGAGGAACTGGAGACCATCCTGCACCAGCGCTGTAGCCTCCCTCCGTCCTACTGCAGCAAACTGGTCAAAGTCATGCAGAATCTGCAG
Source organism: Corydoras sp. C115 (assembly GCA_019802505.1). Taxonomy (NCBI): domain Eukaryota; kingdom Metazoa; phylum Chordata; class Actinopteri; order Siluriformes; family Callichthyidae; genus Corydoras; species Corydoras sp. C115. The sequence continues at coordinate 3,230,775 of JAFMOC010000009.1, read as the reverse complement.
GTGAAGAATAAACAGCAGGGAAAATGATGCCACCTTAAATGTTTGCATTGCATTATTGTGTTTTCTAGTCTCTTTCAGAATAAATTGGAATGTTGGGTCAGTGTGTTTTTGGAAATAAAAATGTGCCGTATAGGAATAAAAATGTAGACTATGCAAAAAAACAAATGTGTGCTATAGGAATAAAGAAGATTAGAGAATTAGAATAGGAATGATTTGATGAAGTTGCCCTGTAGGAATAAGAAATATATAAAAATATACTATATACATGAGAAATGTGGAATAATGTTAAAGCAGTTTGCTGATACACCTTTGTTTCAGTCATTGCGCCGGGGTTCGAGTGTCTTTGCCGGGAAACATGGTTACATTACGCTGAGAGACCTGTTCCGCTGGGCCGAGCGCTACAGACTGGAAGAGCAGACCGACTCTTCGCGTGATTGGCTACAACATCTAGCTGATGATGGTAATGTCCAATTCGAACTGTTCTGATTTAGTTTCATTTTTTTTCTTTTATTGTTTATGGTTTGTTTTATAAATATTATAATATAAAACCACAAGATTTAAAATCTTATTTGCGTCATAAAAATGCTTTGTGGAGTTTTAAAGTAGCTTGCATCAGATTTGTGGGATTTACTGCCACCCTTTGGACGAAGTCTGTTACTGTTTACTCCTGATTGTCCTGATTTTGAAATCCCAGTTTAAACTGAGGGGGAAAAAAAATTATGCACATTTTTCATTCAGTTTAATTTGTTTTGTTTATTTAGCTCAGTCACTTTTTTATAAAAATTAAATGAAAATAATTTGTTAGGGTGACGGGTTTTGTTGTTCTCATTCTTGTGAATTTATTTCCATGTTTCAGATGCAATATTTGGTCAATACTGGGTTCGTGTGCTCTTAATCTGTTTTATTGTTGGGTATTTTAAGGTGCTTGATGTTTATGATGCTCAGGTTACATGCTGCTGGCGGGTCGCGTGCGGAAACCAGAAGAGGCTGTAACCATCCAGAACATTTTGGAAAAACACTTTAAGAGGACAATAAACCCAGATGCTCTTTTCTCTGAGGCTCAGGTCACCACTCAGTTCAGTGAGTTCAGTCCAGGACACACACACACACACACCAATGTTTGAGTGCATTTGGTCGATCGAGGCTTAGGGAAGACCTTTACTATACTATTGATATACTATACACATGTTGAGTTCAGGTTTATTTAATTAATAAGCACCCAACATCATAAAGCATCAGCCTAAAGGGGTGAGTGTGTGTGTGTGCAAGAGCTTGGCTGCCACATTAGGCCGTGGAATTCTTATTCAGTCGGCTGCATTCTACCACTATATGTAACTCAATTCTTAATAATATTCTATAATAATATATTTGATCCTTTTAAAGAATGAGATTAAAATGGTCTAAATGTGTGATTGATTGATTGACAGGTCCGTGTGTAGACAGCATCGCCGGCATTCCTGAGGAGTTTGGTCATCTGGTATGGACGCAGAGAATGAGGAGACTGGCCGTGCTGGTGGGCCGAGCGTTACGTTTCGGCGAGTCTGTCCTGCTGGTCGGGGATACGGGGTAAAGGTTTATCTTAGTTTTCATCTCAGTTCTTTTAGGAAACAGTGTACATAGAGGAGTCTATACGATGAATCTGTATCTGATAAGATGCCGTTTCGTTCGATGTTTGTGTTTATAGATGCGGGAAGACCACCATCTGCCAGCTGTTCGCCGCTCTAGCAGGACAGAAATTCTTCTCTCTGAACTGCCACCTTCACATGGAGACGTCTGACTTCCTGGGGGGTCTGCGTCCGGTGCGGCACGCAGGAACAGGACAAGTAAAATATACGCAAGCACATTATTTACATAATTTACATGACTCTGTTCATTAGTATTAAATTTATACAACAGGTCCCTCAATTCATATGCACACACACACACACACACATGGACACTGTATGACTAAGCGTGTGTTCAGATATTACAGAATTACTCAATGTTAATATTAATCTGTATTTCTATTTAGGGTATATGATTTGGTTGGAAAATGGCTCAGCCAATCAGGTTTATGGATTGGAATTACCCCTTTTAGAATTAGTAATGCATCATCACTGCTTTCACTCCTCTGATGTTTTTGACTTTATAAGTGGGTAAAAAACACTTCCGATGCTGTTCCAACTGCGAGCTAAAAAAGCTTCCACATCTAGGTGCTACTTAAATGCACTGTGTATTGATTTTCAGTCAGATGCTGAAGATGGGCGCCTGTTCGAGTGGCGTGATGGACCTCTGGTGCTGGCTATGAAGCAGGAGGGAGTGTTTCTGATGGATGAGATTTCCCTGGCAGATGATTCGGTGTTGGAGAGACTGAACAGGTTCAAACTTTAATTACAGTTTATTCACACTGACTGGGTAAATTCAGTGCTATATTATTTCATCTGTGACATCATGGGGTTTAATTTTTTTCTGACAGTGTTTTGGAAATGGAGAAGTCTCTGGTCCTGGCAGAGAAGGGCAGTGGTGATGATGATGATGTGGAGCTGATCATCGCAGGGAAAAAATTCCGACTGGTCGCCACCATGAATCCCGGCGGGGATTTCGGCAAAAAAGAGGTTTGTTCCTGTTTTAATCTTGAATCTGACCCGTTTCATCTATACAGCATCTGAAGAACCTGTAAAACTGATAGGGATCAGTAGTAATTTGGATCATTATGAACCAGAAATCAGCCCTAATGTTAATTGTAACCTGTCCTTGTAAATGTTTTGTTTACTAAAACTCATTCCATAATGATTATTATTTTTTTCTTAATCACCAGCTTTCTCCAGCACTGAGAAACAGGTTCACTGAGATATGGTGTCCTCAGACTAACAGCCGTGCTGATCACATGAAGATCATTCAGCACAACCTGCGACCGGGACTTTCACTGGACCAGCGGGACCACCAAGGTGTGTGCTCTGCCCCCTAATGTTACCCTGACACACCGTTGCCTTACAGTATAGTACTTTTCATAGACACAGTCTTGTTATCATATAACCGTGCCATAATTCAGCCCCCCGTAACATTAAGGGTTAAGGGCTTGGGATTTGAACCCCCGATGTGGGAATGTTCATGCAAATTAGTTGTCAGCTTTGCCGGGAAGCAGCCAATCAGGTTGCTATAGATGTCTCCTGTTGTAGCCCATCCACCCGAGGGTGTATCATGTGGTAGCATGTTTAAAAATCATCTTCACGTTTCGTGTCCAGCATCAGTTTTTGTGAATTTCTTCAAAGGCAAGGACATCGCTGAGCTCATGTTGGACTTCATCGACTGGCTGACCAATCAAGAGTTCGGAAGGCGCTGCATCCTCAGCGTGAGGGACATTCTGTCCTGGGTGGACTTTCTGAATGCCGTGTGCGAGAAGGACGAGGAGAGGCACCATAGCAGCTTCATGGCGCTGGGGGGGGAGGAGGAGGAGCCACAGTGGGATCAGAGGCTGGACACGGTCACTGCGTTTGTCCACGCCGCCTGCCTCGTTTATGTCGACGGCATCGGGTCAGGTGGGTACAGGGGCATATTCTATGTAACCAATTGTTTTGCGTTGATGTATATTGACCTGATTGGCTGATTACTTAACTGTCTGAGTGCGTCCAGGTGTTTCTGATGAGTCTTTACTTCATGTCCACATCTCTCAGGTACGACGGTGGCTGCAGCAGAGTCCGTCACCATGGCGAGGAAGGCGTGTCTGGCTTTTCTGGAGACGAGGCTGCGCAGGGTCACCAAGCTGGATGCGAAGATGCAGGAAGCACTGCGGGTTTACGACAGCAGCCGGGTCAGAGAACCCTGTTGGGGGGACGACTTTTTCGGGATCGAACCCTTCTACATCATCGCTGGTGAGAGGCGACCGTCGTTCCTGCTCTCATTAACACTCTCCAGTTAGCAGAGGGTTCTATGGCATTTTGACTGTATGGCATGTGTCACACCTCAGGTCTTGAGAGCGAGGGCCGCAGCCTGTTGGACTACGCGCTGGGAGCCGGCACCACCGCCGTCAACGCCATGAGGGTCCTGCGAGCACTGAAGCTGCAGAGACCCATCCTCCTGGAGGGTTCCCCTGGGGTGGGCAAGACCAGTTTGGTGGCTGCCCTCGCCAAAGCGTCTGGAAACCAACTTGTCAGAATCAACCTCTCTGAACAGACGGTATGATGTGGTTTTACTCAGAGTATTAAATACGTAATCAACTGTTGCAAGACACTGGCTCAAACCACCAGCATCCATCCATCCATTATCTTCAGCTTTATCCACTACTAGGGTTGCGGGGGGGTTCCCCATGCCCATCCAGGGGGAGAACGTTTCGGGCGCTGGGCAGATACACCCAGGACAGGGTGCCAATCCATTGCTGGACACACACACACACTCACTCACACAGACACACTCTATATGGGGCAATTTGGAGAATTCAATTGACCTTGATCCATGTTTTTGGACTGTGGGAAGAAACCCACACGGACAAGGGGAGAACATGGAAACTCCACCCAGATTGGGATTCGAACCGGGAATCCCTAGTGCTGAGAGGTGAACGTGCTAACCACTAAGCCACTGTGCTGCCCTGTCTGGCACCAACAATCATGCCAAAGTCATTTCCCCCTGTTCTGATGATTGATTTAAACAAAGCTTATTTTTAATACAATCAGCTTAAGAAATCGAGAAATGTTTTACTGTATCGTTTCGCTTTCTCTTGTCCTTGCAGGATGTGACTGACCTTTTCGGCACCGATCTTCCGGTGGAGGGGGGTAAAGGAGGGGAGTTTGCATGGCGGGATGGTCCCCTCCTGGCTGCTCTGAAAGCTGGACACTGGATTGTTTTAGACGAGGTAAAGCTCACGGCCAAGGCAGCTGATAAATATAGATTGTTATGTGTTGTGATGTCATAATCCTGACACAGAGATTTAAATCATGATGGAATGTTAACTTTATACGGATAGATATTTTGAATTCTTATAAATCTGTTTGCTTTCCAGCTGAATCTGGCCTCTCAGTCGGTTTTGGAGGGTTTAAACGCCTGCTTTGACCACCGAGCCGAAATCTACATCCCTGAACTGAGCCTGCGTTTCCACGTGCAGCACGAAAAGACCAAAATCTTCGGCTGTCAGAACCCTTTCACTCAGGGAGGAGGACGGAAAGGCCTCCCCAAATCGTTCCTCAACCGCTTCACTCAGGTGCCCTGTCCTCACCCCGTTCCACACGTCCTCCTCTGCTGTGGTTCTGTAATGCAGCTCTGTATTAATGCTGTGTTCTGTGGGTTTGCGTTTGCAGGTCTACGTGGATCAGCTCACCAGTGAAGACATGCGGTTCATCGGAAACTCCATTTTTCCAAATATCAACGAGCAGATCAGCTCCAAAATGGTTCAGTTCAGCAACAAGGTAACTACATCAACCTGCACATGACATTATTAATTAATCTATTAAACTCTTGAAAATCTATTAATTTGTTATCTTCCGCTTAATCCTTTTTTGGGGTTGTGGGGGGGTGGTTCCCCATGCCCATCATGGGGAGAGTGTCTAGACACTGGGCAGATACACCCGAAACTATCCATTACTGGGCACACTCGAACACAGATACACACTATATGGGGCAATTTGAAGTAGTCAATCCAATTTGAGTCCATGTTTTTGGACTGTGGGAGGAAACCAGAGAATCTACACAGACATTCCACACATGGAAACTCCACCCAGATCGGGATTTGAATCTGGATCCCAGTACTGAGAGACGCACGTGCTAACCATTACGCCGATGTGTCTCCCACACTATTGATATTAAATCATATAAAAACATAACTGTAGAGAATAGGTATATCTAAGATTAAGATCCAAGTTTCTTTCCTCAGCTTGTTCAGGAGGTGATGGTGGAACGAAAATGGGGTCAGAAAGGCGGTCCGTGGGAGTTCAACCTGCGAGATCTGTTCCGTTGGTGTCAGCTGATGCAGGCAGACCAATCGCCAGCCTTTTACAACCCGGGCCAGCATGTGGGACTGGTGTATGCTGATCGGATGAGGACCGAATCGGATAAAGCTCAGGTACCTGCGGATAAGACCTGAGTAAGAACCTCAGAAGAGAAGCCTGCTGTGGATCTGATCACGCGAATGCTCGTTGCAGGTGCTGTCGGTTTTTAGGAAGGTGTTTGCAGAAGACTTCGAGCCGTACATGGGCTCCAGGCAGTTCCACATCACGCCCCTCAACCTGCAGGTCAGACTCTACACCAACCAGTGATCCTGAGTGTAACTCCCTGGTTTAACTCCTTTCCATCTCCTCGTTTGTCTGAAGGTGGGCTCCTCGGTGCTGCAGCGCAGTGGCGGCGCCCTCGTGTCCTTGGACCCTCCTTTATCCATTACCCACCAGTCTCTGCGACCCCTAGAGTCTTTAATGAAATGCGTCAAGATGGGGTGGATGGCCATCCTGGTGGGACCAGGCGCCAGTGGGAAGAGCAGCCTGGTGCACCTGCTGGCCTTGCTGACGGGCCACAGGCTCCGCGTGATGGCGATGAACAGCGCCATGGATACCACCGAACTGCTGGGAGGTTTTGAGCAAGTGAGTGCACTGGCAATGGCTTCTTCAAGTCAGTTATGGGGGAAAAGACACTCTGTGATGTCATTGCTCTCTCACGTAGGTGGACATCATCCGGCCATGGCAGCAGGTGTTGGAGAGCATGGACTACGTGGTAGCCATGGTAACCCGGCGAGGGCTGATGTCACTGGATGGGCCGTGCAGGATACAGAGTTCCTCCTGAGCACATGGAGCACGTTCCGCTGCTGGCTCCGGGAAGAGGGGCTCGATACGGCCGAGGGCACTGTGACCTTCGAGGCCTCAATAAGCTGGAGGTCATCATCGTGCTGCTGCACAAACTCAACACCAAGCTGAAGGTGTTCACAGGTATAGCGTGCGGTGCTTTATACCCTGATCCACCCCAGGGCAGATATGAACAGTGCTGTGATTTCGAGGCCTGTTTCTTGGTTCATGTGCCTTTGTAACCCCACCATTTGCCCACGCATCAGACATGTCAAAGCTGCAGATGGATTTCACCCTGCTGAAGGAGCGATTAGCGCAGATGGAGGATGGCTGGAGTCACGGTGGGTTCGAGTGGCTGGACGGCACGCTGGTGCAGGCCCTGCAGGCCGGAGACTGGCTGCTCATGGACAACGTCAACTTCTGCAGGTCGGCCTTACGTGCTCATTAATTAAATACATTTTTTTAAATCATTTTAATATAGTGTATTGTGTATGACACTTTGATGTGAATGTGAAGCGCTCAGAGCTGTGTGTATTTTGATGTCATGGCTGGACAAACGGCTCAGCCAATCAGATTTATGCAGCAGATCTATTTGTTTTATAAATTATTTTATATTTTCTTCCTTTGTGTTGTATAATTTCATGATTATTATAGTTTATAGTTTTCATACATTGATTGTTGTAAACTAAAAAAAACTATAAACGTTGTTTTCTGTCTTTTTTTTAATTATTATTATTATTATTATTATTGTGTGTGTAGTCCCTCTGTGCTGGATCGCCTAAACGCTCTGCTGGAACCAGGTGGTTCCCTGACTATTAATGAGCGTGGGGTCATCGATGGCACACCCCTAGTATCACTCCGCATCCTAACTTCAGGTGAGTTAAACACGGCGATTGATTATGGAGCGCCACCCCTTTACCATCAACTCTCACATGTGGATGTTGATTTTTTTTATTTTTATTTTTTAGGTTATTTCTCACTATGGATCCTGCACATGGCGAGATCTCACGTGCCATGAGAAACCGCGGCGTGGAAATCTACATCCCTGGGGAAAGCGAGGGGGCTTGCTGGAACTCTCTGGACTTGAAGACGGTCATGCACACGCTGGGGTTGACCGGAGACTGCGTGTGCGATGCGCTGATGGGCGTTCATGCCGAGATCAAATCGCTATTTGGGGTGAGCAGCAGAAAGTCGCTGGTTTGCTTTAAGCTTTGAGCAAAAGGTAGTTCATGGGGAAGAAAGGTTTTATGAAAGCAATATGTAAAGTTTCAGCTTCACGGTCCTGCCTTTCAGTTGTTGCCATGTGATTGGCTAATTGGATCGATGTTTGTGTCCAGCTTCTATATTAAAACTGCATGCTGATCTGTAAACGTTGCCTTTAGATTCTCCGGCATCCTCGGTCTCGTCTCTGCTGCACGCGGCTGTCCTGTTGTCCAGTCAGCTGCAGAGGGGTGTTGATCTACCCAGCGCTCTCCTGCAAGCATGTAGAGAGGCCTACGCTCTCTGCCAGCGCTCCGCTGCCAACCAGCAGGTACACACTCGTGTCCAGTGATCGTACGCTGTGTTACTTCATGCTCTTACACAGGTTTAGTGCTTTTTCGGATTAAAACTATTTGCACTATAAAACTGAAATTTTGCATTAAATTTTGCATACTGTTGTGTTAAAAATTGCATAAAACCTAGATCCCCAAATTTTCCCTTTAATTAAATGTAGCACACATTATGCTCCTCACTTCAGGCATTCTCTTTGTTCTGCAGGCGGCTCAGGAGCTGATCGAGAGGCGCTTATCCGTGCTGGACTCCGAGGAATGGGGCAGTGGGCTGCTGTGTGCGGGTGTGTGGCCTGACCGAGTTCCCTCGGCCCTGCAGTCCACCGAGGACTCGTGCTTCTCCAGTGTCCAGAGGGATGGGCAGGTTCTCCTGTACTGCCTGAACACGCTCAGCCTGCACGGGAAGAGGTCTGATCTTCTGTTACTGTTAAGCTAAGTGGGTGTAAATTATGAAACGAACCTGTATGAGTTAAATTTTTTAGCGTTTTGACTCCTAACTTTTGAACAATGCGTGTGACTCCAGGAGTCGGCCGCTGAGCCTGAACGATCTGCAGAGGGTGATGCAGAGCAGCGCATCGCTGGAAGGTTTGCAGTTTTCCTCAGCCGGTGAAACCGGGGGCGGAGTCAGTGATGCTCAGCAGCTCCTTCCCACAGCGGTGCGGATCCTGACCGAGCGAGCCTCCCACAGCGACTGGGTCCTGCGCACCAGCTGGCTGTCGCACCTGACCAAAAGCTACAAATACGCAGCAGGTGATCCTCAAATGTGCCTCCGTGTTTCAGAATTAGTGTACACTGCTTTATTGGAACCCTTTAACAGCTTTAAGACTAAAGGAACACTTTCATAGTTCTGTTTAAAGGAGAAAAATACTGTGTTTACATTGCAGTATCTATACTAGGGGTGAGCTGCAATATTCGCTGATTTGACAATTCGACTCGGAGAACCGTAATCGACTATGAACCTCATAGTCGAATGTACCATTTTGACCACATGGGGTGCCCATGGGTGCTGCTAACCATTAGTTTTTACATGAAATGTCTTTGTTTTCGTTATATATATAGCCTTGTGTCAAATAAAATCATCCTAATCATCCTAAAACTCATTGATCTGAGTGTTTTAGGTTTTTCCTTTGAAGTGGAAAAAAGTCCAGAACGGGGACCCCTTTTACGGTGCTCTAGAAAAACAAGTAAAATATTTTTTAAAAATCTTTTTAAAAAAAACCACGCTTATAGCGCCATCTTGTGGTGAAATTTAACTGATTCGACTATGAAAATCCTTAGTTGAAGACACCCCTAATCTATACTATATAGACAAAAGTATTAGGACATGCCTCTTAATTACCAATTCATCTATTATGTAATCTCATTGCCACAGGACTCACAACTCAAGCACTTTGCCACAAATTTTGAATGACTATATGCTTCCAACCAAGTGTGAACAATTTGGGAAGGCCCTTTTCTCTTCCAGCATAACCATACACTTAGCAAAGTCTTCAGAAGAGTTTAGTTTAAAAGATCCTGACCTCACAGATGTTCCTCTGGATGAAAATCCTAAAAAGTTCCACATACACACTCTGAAATTTTTGCTGTGTCACAGTTGGTGCTCTTGAGTAACTCGGCAGTGTGTCTCTTTTTGCAGAGTCGGTGCTGATGCAGCTGGAGGCGGGAAGCCGGGCTCTCAAAGCCGTGTTCAACAGCAAGCTCGTCGGGAAGGGAAAATACCTGACTGAGCATCTCCAACCCCACAGCACAGGTACAAAACGTTTAACAGTTGGCTCCACCTTCATACAGAACTGCCATTAAATAACTCACCCACACGCACAATTACTGTCAACCAGTGTCCACGTCCTGCCTTTCAGATGACTACAGGATCCTGGTGGACATGCGCTGGAACAAACAGTACCTGGACATACTGGCCAACACCTGCAACTTTGAGGATGAGGAGAGGTGTATGGAGTTCATGGAGGCTCTGTATGCAGTTGCCAACAGGTACTGTGATATTTAAATAGACCAGAGACAGGAAATGAGATCAGTTATTGTCCATTTTATCAGCTCCACTGACCATATGAACTTCAGACTGTAGTCCCTTTTCCTCCATGCTTTACTGATCACAACCACCACCGAGCATTGTTTTTGGGTGGCGTGTTAGTCTGAGTGGATCCTCTTAAGACCTTTAACTGCTGGTGTGTTTAATTTGCTCTGCTGTTTTACAGATTCGTGGTGTTTGTTTTTGAACGTTGTGCACAGTGTGGTTGATGAGTTTGTTCTTTCAGGATTATAATATTGATGGATCGGGAAGAGAGAGCAGCTCTAGGCAGCGGCACGAGCAGAACGTCATCTGCTAACAGCGCCCTCAGACTGGCCACCGCCTTCTCTAAAGGTGTGTATGAGGGTTCAGACCTCTGCCGTGTCCTATTGTCCCTGTGAACTCTGTGTGTCTACGGCTGCGTCCGAAGTCGCCTGCTACACAGTAGGCACTAGATTTGTCTCTTTCAGTGAAGCAGGGATGTAGTCACGCCCACCGTGTTTCAACCGTCCTTTGGTTGTACAGTCAAAAGTTTGGAAAACAAAGAAAACATATGGACTACAGTCTGTAATTGTAAAACCAAAAAGTCTTATCTATATGGTATGTGGAGAATATAGACCGTGTGTCCAGACTTTTGACCAGTACTGTACCTCAGATATTTGGACTGCTTCTGCCCACAGTGTAGTAACAATCTGCTGTTTTTTTTTTTTTATTTTTATTTTTTTTTATTATTTTTTATTAAATTTTATTTTATTTTTTTTTTTTAAAGGGACGGTGGACATCGCGCAGCTGCCACACCCTGTCCTGGTTCATCTCTGCCCCTTTTTCGACCTGTGGGACTCCTTTGTGCTGCAGGCCGTGCAGACCGACCAGCCGAACATCTCTGATCACCTCATGTTTGAGGTTGCCTTCATTCTTCTCTCTCTGTTGCAGATATAGTATAATATAGTGTGTGTGTGATGTATATTTAAGTTCTTGATGCATTCGCTCTGCATTAACAGATCCAGCAGCTGCTCCAGTGGAGGGACCGTTTTTGGCTCATGTGTAACTCGTTGCCGGCGGATACTCATGGCGTTTGTGTCCTCTCCCTGCACTGGCAGTGGGTACACAAACACCTGGTCCTGCGCCTTCCGCAACTCCTGATGGGAGAAGGAGAATATGAGTGAGTGAAGGTGTTTAGTTTGCAGTATACTAACCAAGTCCCCCATCCCCCAATATTTTTTAACTTTTTCCATATTCTGAACAGACACAACTGTACATTTATCCATATGTTTACACACATACACCATATTAAAAACAATACTAATAAACATAAATACTGAGATTTTTTTCATAGTTTACAGATTATTCAATGAGTAACATTGCATGTTAGTCTCTCTGGTCCAATAGAATGTGAGCGTTCTAACCGCGCACTTTATTAGAAACAGTTTACTAACTTGATCTGTGTCAGGGGTCTTTTATCGCACTAATCTGTTCCTCTGTATGTGTTTCAAAGGGGGCAGCAGGAACTTCACACCATCTCCACAGCTATCCAGAATACCCTCTCCAGCTCGGTGTCTGTGGCTTTAGCCCTGAAAAGCGTTCAGAAAACCCTGGGGAAGCCTCTGCCATTCAAGGTGTGGTGTAACACAAGCACGGATAGGAGTTACTGTTGTCGTTGTTGTTGGAATGTCGTTACTGAGCTGCTTATGTTCCCATGCAGCTGGAGAGTGTTGCCAAATGCTCCACCCAGCTCCGCCTCCTCAGCAAGGCACTTGACATCAAGGACCTGTGCCTGAACGAAACCGCCCCGTCGCTGTGGAAACGAGAGGTGGCCCGGCTCAGGGGCGTGGCCATGGGAATCGACTCCAAGGAAGCCCTGCTGGAAGGTTGGGGTCTGGTGCTGCAGGCCAACCTCCTGCTGGATCCTCAGAGCAGCGGTAAGAACGGTCATTATTCTGAGGTTCATCTCGCCGTGGCAGCGAGTCATTCTCTGATTCTCACTGTTCAGGTGTGATGGAGCGACTGCTTGCCTGCGTAGACCAGCAGCAGAATCACATGACCTCCTGCGGCCTCTTGGAATCGCTTTCTGAGCACGGGAACGAGGAGGACATGGGCGACGGCGCCACACCCGATGGAGAGGTGCTGCTGCAGCTGGCTCGGCGGGCGCAGCTGTGGCCCGCTCTGGAGGAACTGGCCATTCTGAACCAGATGAAGGTGACTGCAGACCTGCTTCACCTCTCTGTGACGCACAGGTAGGAATAAAACATGACCTCATCGTCAGGCTGGTCGACATCATTCCACCTGCATGACGAGATGCCTTCATCCGCTCTGTTTCACAGAGGCAATAAGGATGGGGAGGCAGAGCTTCGACAATCCCTGACCAATCACCTGCGCTTCTGCATGCAGTCTACACCCATGAACATCCGCCTGCTTCAGCCCCTGTGGTTCCTCCTCAGCACAGAGCGGGTATGATTTTAGATTTATATACAATTACTGTCCTGCATGTGTAATAAATGTGCACTTTATTAAAAGTAATTAATGTTGTTGAATCACTGAACCAGCCTGTTGAAGAGCTCCCCCTGGTGTGGTGTGAGCTGCTGTCTGAGACCCTGGCTGCGCTCTGGAGCGGCAGTGTGACCTCAGGCCCCGAACGCTGGCTGACCTGGAGTCCTCTGAATCCAGAAGAACAGAAGAGTTCCCGGTCTCTGCTCGGGCCCTCGGACACGGTTGGTGTTTTTGTGAGATTGACAGTCACTGTGGCTGGTGTACAAGATGGTGATATCTCATCGCTTGTATCTCTGTCTCCTGTAGGGTCCCGGCCTGCTAAGTCGTGCTGTGTGGTCTCGCTGCGTGCTGGGAGTTTTAAGCAGCAGTGAAGTGGGGGGGCGTTGGGACCCATCGGGCTCCTCTTTTCTGGCATCGTCTCGGGTGACGCTGGGCGAGTGGAGGGAGAGGATCGGGCAGCTTCAGGACCTTAGTGCCTTGCTGTGGGACAACATGGCCATCTCCAAGCTGGCTGACTTCAGGTTGGAGGATCTTATCTGTGAATAGGGCGTCTCCACCAAATCGTGGTTATATCCCTTAATTCCCAACCTCCCTGTTCTCTCGGCAGGCTGACGGACCGCAGGCTGCAGGGTTTGGTGTTGTGCCGGCAGCTCCACGCTCTCTCAGACCTCCTGTCTCCAGGCTTACAGGAGAGCTACTCAGAGTCCTGCGAGGCTCTCGTCGACAGCAGAGACCCGGTTGGGGCAGCCCAGGAGATTCAGGTCGCCCTCAGGGAAGGGCTCCCTGAAAACCTGCTCCCGGAGGGATTTTTGGACACCCTGGTGACCTGCCTGACCCAGTTCTCCAATAACCAGGCCTGCGATACGGTCCAGCTGGCCCGGTCTGGTGTCTTCTGGGTAAACCTGGGGCTCCTGCAGATTCAGGTCTGGGCCCCTCAGACCATTTTCGACCCGGCAGTGAAGAGGGCATATAAACTTAAATACGCCCAGGAGGAGGTGAGGCGCGGCTCAGGAATCATTTAGGTTTCAAACTGAAAGCCCTTTAAGTGAAAGAGTCATATTTGTTTTTCAGCTGGCTTTGCTCCAAGATGAGTGGAGAGGGCGGAGTCTGTCATCTCAGTTGCTGACGGGGGCGGAGCTGGAGGAAAGCAGCACCACCGATGCCTTCCAGCATCCACGAATCAGGTGGGGCTGCAACACATTTACACTAACGTTTACATGTAGAATGCCCATGAGGAGAACATGCAAAAGAATCTGTGTGACCTCCTTGTATGCGTTTGCAGGTACCTGTGGATCCGCATGCAGCAGGTCAAAGAGCAGATCAGCGAGCTCGGGCGTAAACAGGCATGTCGACCACCCGAGTCGCAGTATGGCCGTCTGTACCAGGAGCTCCAGCACTACCTGTGCAGCATCGGGCAGCCGGCCGCAGTGGGCGACCTGCTCTCCCACCTGCTAAAAGCTCTGCAGGGCCTCGGCCCCAAGTCCCGCCCCGGCATCCAGGGCTTGCTGAAGGAGGAGGCCGTGTGGCAGGCTTCACAGCAGCGTTTTGCCCAGCGTCTCGCCGACGAGTACCCGCTGTACCCGGATGTGGTGGTGCCGCTGCGTTTGGCCATCCTGCAGCTCCAGCACGGCATGCGCCTGCTGGCCTCGCAGGTGGGGTTGTCTCTGTCTACTCTGCCTGGCTTGCTGCACCTCATCTCGACCATGCTGGCCTTCCCCGCGCCACCACAGAGCTCGGAGTTGGCACGAGCGCAGTTCTTGTGCTCTCAAACCTGTACGGACACGCTGAAGAGCCTGGAAAAGTTCCTGCCCAAAACCGAAGTGACCTGCGTGATCCCCGAGCCAAATGTCCTGCTCCTGAGTGCCCTGCTTTGTCTACAGAGCCACGCCGTGAGCACCGGGGACCTTGGGGCTGAGCCACAGGCTCTGTTCAGACACGTCTGTCAGGTGAGTTTGGGGGTAGGTGTTGGTGTGGTAATGGGGGGGGGGTGGATGTGTGTATATAATGGTATCGTATATAACTGAATTCTGCACGTGGTGCTGATGCCCGTCTTGCGCTCAGGCGTTGGTGAACGAGTGGGACGAGCAGGAGAAGCGAGCGCGGGAGAAGGAGCAGAGGGAGGCCAGTCTGTATCGCAGCCGTTCCAAACTGCACGGTGGAGGCCTCAGCGAGGAGCAGCAGGAGGAGCGGGACTTCAGGCGTTCGTTCCCCTCGTACCACAAAGTGAGTGTCCCGTCCTGAAGCTTTTATTCTTAAGGCTGAGGCCGCCGTTTGCATCACGCTCTATTGGTCTCCTCTCAGGATTTCGCTGACATCACTGCGGAGCCCAGTCTGGAGCAGCCAGTCATCATCGAGGAGGACGAGGACTGCGACGGAGAGGCGGGGTCTAATGAGAAATGTGGCTTCCTCGTAGCCAGCTGTCAGAACACCGTGGTTCAGGTCCATCAGAGACTGTGCCTGTCCTTCACCCAGTCGCTGTGGTATCGACCCGGCCCGCCGGCCAATCGGAGTGCGGAACACATCAGGGCTCTGGTCTCGTCCTATCAGATAACGGCACCCCTGATCGCTCGTTTCTATCATCTCATGGGTAGGAGGAGCTTCTTCGTTGAAGTTGCTGAATCACTGATTCACCGAATCACTAATTCACCGATTCAATGATTCAGATTTATGTGTTGTAATGAATTAAACCAAACAAATTGGGCATTTTATTAGGAACATCTCATCAAACCCGTCTGGCACCAACAATCATGCCAGAGTCTCTACGGTCACGTGATTGGTTCTTGACTGCTGAGAGGTGTTTCCTAATAAAGTGCTGGTTTATCATACCGTATCCATTTGATCCAGATTTCCTCTGTCTGCAGACTGTGACATGGATTCTAAACTGACGGGCTCACTGCTGCTGCTCAGTTCCGTGCTGCAGAACACGGTTCAGGGTTCGGGAGGCGCGGCCGACCTCATTCTCCAGAGCGACGGCCCCTATGACTTCTACCGGGATCCCAACATGTGCCAAGCCCGGCTTTGCTTGCCGGCCGTGGAGGAGCTGGGACGGGCCGTGCGAAAGCGTCTGGAGGACTGGCCTGAACATCCAGCGCTGATGCAGGTGAGGAACCAAAAACCATTATTAATCGTGATCATAAGAAACACCTGATGTAACCCGTGATCTGTGTTGGGATGTTTAGATCATTGTGGTGATCCAGCGGATTCTAGGTTTCAGTCTCTCCAGCCCTCTGGCCAAGTTCCTTAATGGACTGGAGATTCTTCTCACCAAAGCTCAGGTGAGAACTCTGATCAAAACACGAGCCGGCTCTATTTAACTGTTGATCTTCGATCCGTCCGTCAACGTAGCTTTGTTCTTTCTGTTTGCAGGACTGGGAGAGTAACGCCAGCCGCACCGTGTCTCTGAGGACTGAACTGGAGTCCATCACTCAGCTCATCATCCAGTGGAGGAAGCTGGAGCTTAAGTATGTGGATTCTTTCCCACTTTTTTATAATAATTCTAATGTCTATAGATGACCTGTGATGAACCGTGACCTGGGTGTTTCGCAGTTGCTGGTCCAGCAGCCTGGACAACGCTCTGAAGCGGCACACGGAGAACTCCTACAAGCACTGGTTCTCGATTTATCAGCTGATCGAGAGACACCTGCAGGAGAAAAGGGCCGACTGCAAGCCTGGTAACATTCTCATAGATTTGCAAACTTGGACGTGGTAGCTCAATGGTCCCAGCCCCCAGATCCCCCCCACAACCCTGACCCCATGCCCACACAGCATCATAAACAGAGTTCTCTAATTTGAAGTGTCCGAAACTCTCTTAGTAAAGATGTTTTTCATTTAATTTTTTCTTCTCTTGTTTGTGCTCTTTTAGATGAAGGTTTAAAGGATGGGGGAGTTAAAGACCTGCCCCTGTCCTCAGTCTCATCCACCCTGCGGGGCTTCCTGGAGGGCTCTACGCTTGGCGAGTTCCACACGAGGTTAAACATGCTGCTTGTGTTCCACTGCCACGTCCTGCTCGCTCCCAAACAAGAAGGACAGGGTGAGCCAGATGCCCCTTTCCTTTAATTAGGAGGATATGACCCTGTTCTTGTTTAAAAGTTCATTTTTAAAATCATAATCCTAGACGTTGACCTTAGATTGGAACCTTGCGTCACATTAATGGGTGGTAGTGTTTGTGTTGGGGTAAAGGTTTCTGGGTAAGAATGTGGGTGTCAAGTTGTGCGGGTGCCTAAACTAAACTCTGTTTGTTCTGATTTCTTGACTGCATTAGGCTTACTATGTAGTTTACTGTGGAACCTCCATAAATACTACCTGCAGTTTTCGGAGAACGTCCACTCGAGAATCTCCCGCCTGCGTTCTCCCATTGAGAAGGAACTGAAGGTGGGTGTTGCATCATCATCATCATAATGGAACATGTGCTTCTGATGTAAATGGCTGGTTCACCTCACTGTTCCTCCTTTCTCCTTCAAAGGACTTTGTGAAGATCTCCAAGTGGAACGATGTGAGTTTCTGGGCCATTAAACAGTCTGTGGAGAAAACGCACAGGTGAGGAGTCTGAAGCAGCAGTGTGTGTGCGTGTGTAAATGATCTAGAATGCAAAATAAATGTTCCATGTTCTCTACCACGGTCTCCTGCAGGACCTTGTTTAAATTCGTCAAGAAGTTCGAGACGGTTCTGGCCGAGCCGTGCACCTCGTGCTTGGTGGAGCAGAACGCTGTGAGTTTGGACGACGTGGACACACAACCGCAAGACACACCCTTGCAGCGTCTTCACCGAACCCTCCGCAGCTCCCTACCAGGACGTGCGAGAACCCCACAGGTGCACATTTTAGGTTCAGGAGACTGATACAAATATGAGTTTATCTTTCAGAATAACAAAAAAAATGTAGTGACTCATGTTTAGATATTTTGTTATTATAAAGCAGTTTAGATAATTTAATAGAAGTAATTAGATGCAGAGCCGTTAAAAAACAAATTCTCAGCAGTCTCCACCCTGCAGCTGCAGTAAGCTGTTATTAAGAACTGAATTGTGATGGCTGTATTTTTGTTGGTCGTCAGACTGAGGTCCTGGAGGAGGTGGAGGCTGATGATCCCTCCACCCTGCGGGCGCGACTGCCTGTCCTGACGAGGAAAATGAGGAAGATGTGTTTACAGCTGGCCAAGAGGGCAGCTCTTCCTGAACTGACAGAAGACCTCGATCAGTTCACAGGTAAAGAGCTGGGAGTCTGAAATGAAAACCACACACACACACACACACATTTTATTTATATATATATATATATATATATATATATATATATATATATATATATATATATATATATATATATATATATATGTATGTATGTGTGTGTGTTTTACACATTTTTATCTATAATGGTTTGCGTTGTTAACAGATATTTTAACATGGTTTAAAAAGCTGTCTCTCTCTGTGTGTGTTTCTGTGCTTCTGCCCCCCAGTGGAGATCATCTCTAACGTCCACGCTCTGCAGAGTCTCACTGTGGATCGCTCTCTGGAGGAGGAGAGGCAGAAGGCAGAAGTTAAACATATCCTGTTGCAAAAACAGCGAGCTTTAGCTGAACTTTTCAAGATGCTCGCACAGATCGGTCAGTCCTGAGTTTATCATCCACAGATCTCTCAAACCTGGTGCAGAATACATTCATTATGCATAAAATGAATCCTCTGTGTTTTAATGATTTCCTCCACCTTTTAATCTCAGGATCTGTATGATATTAATATCTATAAACATCTCATTAATTACAATATATTCCTTTAGGTTTGTCATATCGCAAAGGCCTGACCTGGGGACGCACGTCTGATCCCGAGGAGCCGCTCATCCTGCAGCCCGTGGACATGAGAACCGCTCTGTCAGCTTTGAGGATGCAGGAGACCACTGACCCCACGTAAAACCATCACCTTCATGTTCAGTGTGCATCAGTGTGATGCTGCAGTGGGAGGGATTGAGAGGGGGGGCGGCTTAGCTTTATCAATAACGCCTCTCAGAGGCTCTCTCCACAGACACACCGACTCTCATGGGCTCTGATTGGTTGGCAGTTTATTTTTATAGATTATCACCTACTGCAGCTTTAAACTCCAAAACACTCGGGTTTATATATAATAAGTATCATTTTAATTGTTTTTATTTGATCATTCTTACAGGCTGTTTGCTGAAATGTCTGAATCGTGGGACGGCTGCCAGAAATATTTCTACCGTTCCTGGGCCCGAAGAAACGCCCTGCAGGTGGCGCTGCAGTCAGCTGTAAAGGTCTGACTGATTTATTTATTTATGATTTAATTTATTTTATGTATTTTTAAACATTTGTATTATCCTGTACATCTTTCTTCCTATGTACCTATCTGTCTGCAAGTTTATTTATATCTATATCTTTGGTTTGTCTGTTTGCCTGTCTGTCTATATGTCTGTATCAGATTACAAATTATGTGGAGATAAAGATGGACAGTCTGTAATCATAATACTACAATGAAAAATAAAAAGAGTATAAAGAGGTTGCGTTCTTTGCAGGAACTGGGTTTGGGGAATTTGGAACGATGCCGCGGCTTCTCGTCTCATCTGTTCAAACTGCTGCTCAGACAAAGGCGCCGACTCGGCAAACTTACAGAGGACTACGTGCACCTCAGGTACATGTTTCAACAGACAAGCTCTGCAGTTTTAGGGAAATAAATGACATCACTAGTCATTTTGGTCTGTGGTGCTTTACTCTTTACTAAAGGAACATGATTATAATTTATAAATTTTTTTTGATAGATAATATTATAATTTGGTACATTTGATTTCTGTTTTCCAAATGCAGAAAGTTGATGGACAGCCTGCAGGACGTCCGGTCTCATCACGTGGTTTCGAGCGAGCGTGAGGAATCCGCTCTCCCGCCTCAGACCTCTCTAATCAGCTGGGTGGCAAGGGCGCGCGGTCTCTCTCAGCAGTGCTGCACAGCGTTGCAGCAGTTCTCATGGGTCCTGCAGTGCTGTCCCGAGGGCCCGTCGGCCGGGGAGGGCGAGGGCGTTCGTGAAGAGGCCACGCTAAGTCACACATCCCCTCTGCCATCTCACCTCCAGCCCCCGGCTTGCCTCATGAGGCGCGGTGAGGCGAGCTGGACCGAGGTGGTGACCAGTGTCCGAGCTCTGGAGGGTGAAAGCATTCAGCTGAGGGATCGACTAAACGCGCTGGCTGACGAGTCGGCGCAGCGAGCCGTACAGACCAGGTACGAGGTCCTGAAGGCAGTGAGGTCGGTATGTGATTCGCTCAGCCCTGAACCCTGATCTCTTCTGTTTTAGGAGGCACATGGATGAGTGCTGCGCATGCCTGCACAGTTTGGGAAAGCTGGCAGACCGCATGGCGAATCTGGAGCAGCTCTTTGCTCTCTGTGCTAGTGCCACGTCGCCGACCCAGCTTTGCTTGACACAGGGTTTGCACGCCATCCGATCCGAGGTGGACACCTGTGTTGTGGAGTTTATCACCTGGAAATCGCAGCTTCTGTCACTTGCCACTATGTCAAGATGTAAGCGAGAGCATCCTGTTTGTGTTTGAGCCTTAAGCCTGCTTTAGAACTGTGTTGAATTATATTTATGGTGTTTTTTTACAGTGAGGTTTAATGTTTGTTTGGTATTCTCTTGTTTCAGCACGTTCTTCTTCAGCTGCTTCGTCGTCATTCCAAGCCGAGTTCTCTGAAATAGTAGAGAAAACAATAAACACTGTTCTGTGTGCTGTTCAGAACCTGGTGAAGAGACGAGACCAAACCAGTGCAGAAGAGCAGGAGGAGGTCAAGAAAGGTGTGTGTGGCTGCATCATTAACTACAGCGTGTGTCTCTGAATCTGTGTGCGTTTCATCCATTTTTATATCTGCTCTGTATTTTCTATCTGTGAATCAGAGAGCGATGCTGAAGTTCCGGAGGAGCTGCTGAAACCCGGACACCTGAACAAGCTGCTGGAGGAGGAGCTTAGTGGCGACGTCTCGTGTCTCTCTGTAAATGAGGTCATCACGCTCACAGAGAAGATGATGGAGAGAATAAGATCCCATAGAGACGCCGTCAAAACGAATCACCTACCAGTGAGTTCACAACGAAGACTACAGATCTGTTTGTTTCAGAGTTCTTGTAGTTAATAAATGTAATCCTGGTTGGGGGTGTTCTTTCGGTCTGAAGATCAAGGTCTTCATGGATCAGATACAATTAAATGTAAGTTCACTGTTTAATGAGCGCTAATGGTGTATGTGTGTGTGTGTGTTGCAGGAGCTGCGGGACGCCTGCAGGAACCTGGCGCGCCTGGAGCCCATGCTGTGTGTGTACTCCGAACTGGTTCGCTGGTATCTGGCTGTGTGTTTGGGAACTCATCGCAGCACGGGCAAACTTCTGTCAGTCCTCTCCAGCGTCTTCACCGACCTCGCCCAGAAGGTGGAGCTGCTACTCATTAACACAGTTCATTAACACAGTTCATTCTTTCAGCTCTACCTGTTTGGAGGAGCCACAAGGTGTTCACATCAGCAAATCTGATATTTATTTATTTCTCTCTCTCTCTCTCTCCACACAGGGATTTTGTTTGCCCCAAGAGTTAATGGGAGGGGGCGATGGAGAGGGGGCCACGGAGTTCCATGACTATGAAGGAGGTGGGATTGGTGAGGGAGAAGGTGCCAAAGATGTCAGTGACAAAATCGAAAATGAAGAACAAGTACGAACTAATTAATCACTCAACTTAATATTTTTTTTTCTTTGTGTTTTTTGTGATCAGGGTTTAAAACCTGAACATTTTGTTTATAAACCATTTACATTTTGTAAATTAAGTGAGCAGATTCATACAAAACCCACAGAAAGTAGAACATAAAAAGGAAATTACTATAGAGTAACAAACTTTAACCAAAAGACTCAATATTAGCATTTTGCTGCATGCGACTCTGGCATTACTGACACTACATTACTGTACAGACCACTGCGGTCAGTTTCCAGAAACAGTTTGTTTGGCACAGAATCGAATAGTTTTACTGTAGTTGTGTTATATTCAATCAAAAATGTTTGTCTGATTTTAGGTTGAGGACACGTTTCAAGAAGGACAGGAAAAACCAGAGACTGATCCGGATCAGAAAGATATTAAAGAAGAGGACAACGGCATCGAGATGTCCGAGGACTTCGATGGCAAGATGCATGACGCCGAGGCACGAGAACCCGGTGAGCAACCAGGGAACTGAGCGACTGGTGACTGATTAGCTTGTAAATATAGAATCCAGGATTTAATACTCCACTCTGCTCAAATAACCAGGAGAGGAGGAGGAGGATTCGGATAAAGAGGAGGACCAGGAGCTGGATAAGAAAATGGGAGATCTGGGAGATGGACCAACCGACACCCTGGATGAAAGGATGTGGGGGGATGATGATGATGATGATGAAGATCTGGATGGAAGTGACAAAGAGGAGGAGTCAGGACAAGGAATGGATCAGGTATTTAATAGTGTGTTTAAATATGTGTATATAAACTTTTATTGTTGGATATACAGTGGGTTGCAAAAGTATTCATACCCCTTGAACTTTTCCATATTTTGTCACATTACAACCACAAACATAAATATATTTCACTGGAATTTAATGTGAAAGACCAACACAAAGTGGTATACAATTGTGAAGTGGAAGGAAAATTATACATGAATCAACATTTTTTTTACAAATAAAAAACTGAAAAGTGCGACGTGCAAAAGTATTCAGCCCCCCTGAGTCAATACTTTGTGGAGCCACCTTTTGCTGCAATTACAGCTGCAAGTCTTTTAGGGTATGTCTCCACCAGCTTTGCACATCTAGTGACTGAAATTCTTGCCCATTCCTCCTTGCAAAACAGCTCAAGCTCAGTCAGATTGGATGGAGAGCGTTTGTGAACAGCAGTTTTGAGATCTTGCCACAAATTTTCTATTGGGTTTAGGTCTGGACTTTGACTGGGCCATTCTAACACATGAATATTCTTTTTTTTAAACCACTCCATTGTAGCTCTGGCTTTATGTTTAGGGTCGTTGTCCTGCTGGAAGGTGAACCTCCGCCCCAGTCTCAAATCTTTTGCTGACTCCAACAGGTTTTCTTCCAAGATTGCCCTGTATTTGGCTCCATCCATCTTCCCATCAACTTTGACCAACTTCCCGGTCCCTGCTGAAGAGAAGCACCCCAGAGCATGATGCTGCCACCACCATATTTGACAGTGGGGATGGTGTTTTCAGAGTGATGTGCAGTGTTATTTCTCCGCCACACATAGTGTTTTGCATTGTGGCCAAAAAGTTCAATTTTGGTCTCGTCTGACCAAAGCCAAAACCTTCTTCCACATGTTTGCTGTGTCCTCAACATGGCTTCTGGCAAACTGCAAACGGGACTTCTTATGGTTTTCTTTTAACAATGGCTTTCTCCTTGCCACTCTTCCATAAAGACCACATTTGTGTAGTGCACGACTAATTGTTGTCCTATGGACAGTTTCCCCCACCTGAGCTGTGGCTCTCTGC
>JAFMOC010000009.1:3162500-3202500 GCA_019802505.1 Corydoras sp. C115 | reverse complement strand
GCCAAAACACTTTATTTCAGTGGGGGTTGAATAAATTTGATCACAACTGTATATATATATATATATATAATGTGCACTGTGTATGTATGTGTGTGTGTGTGTGTATATATTTAGATTTATATATCATTGTGTACTTTTTCATTGTGTTCCAAGGATTGGAACAGGGAGATCCGGACACCCTGAAGAAGTCAGATGATGAGACAAGACAAGATGACAGACAAGATGTCGAGATGAGCTGTGATGAAAAACAGAAGAGCGAGAGGTGTAAGGAGTCTACCATTCACACAGTTCCAGAGCTGCTGACTGAAACACTTAAGGTAATAGGAACTGGTGTGACTCCATCCTCCTTGATGGCACTGTGTTCTTTACTTCCATATTTGGAAGTCATTTGGAAACCTGTACTGATTTTAAACTCGTAATTGGACCCAGTGTGTGAAATATGGACATAACGAGGATATATTTAAATACCGGGTGTTTGATGCAGGTGGAGCTGAAGGACCCAGAGCTACTGAGGAGGGAGTTGGAGTTGCAGTTGGAGGCGTGGCACAGGCAAACTCCAGGATCCCACGAAGAGGTGATGACCTACCCCTGTAAAATAAAAAATCCTGCATATAATTTTATCATCTGAAAGACCTTTAGTATGTAAAATAAATATTTTATAGGGTTTATACAACAATATGTGGGTGGATGGATGTGAGTTGTGTTTGGGTATATGGCTGGCTGGGTGTGTGTGTGCTTGGGGTTTGTGGATGGTCGGGTGGGTTTGGGCATGTGGGCACAGTTTTAAACCAATTCACTGAAGCAAAATCTGCAAGCACATTGTGTGTCTGTGTGTGTTTGTGCAGGAAAGTGCAGCTGCAGCAATGTGGCAGCAGTACCAGACCCTCACTTCTCCTCTCGCACAGCAACTATGTGAACAGCTCCGCCTCATTCTAGAACCCACTCAAGCTGCCAAACTCAAGTCAGTCTGTCTCTTTTTCCACTCATGTCATTATTACTTGTGATGTCATTTATATTTTTTGCAATACATCTCGATTTAACTGCCTGCCAGGGGAGACTACCGCACAGGGAAACGCCTGAACATGCGCAAAGTCATTCCTTACATCGCCAGTCAGTTCCGCAAAGACAAGATCTGGCTGAGGAGAACCAAACCCAGCAAGAGGGACTATCAGATCTGCCTGGCTGTCGATGACTCGTCCAGCATGGTGGACAACCACACGAAGCAGGTGAGATTACCAGTGTTCCTATAGGTTCTGTGTTCACAAGACGTTCTGTATGATGAGAAACAAATGAAGTAATTAAATACCCTAAATGATACAATTCCTAATCTTGAATCTCTTCTATTTCTCAGTTGGCTTTCGAGTCTGTCTCAGTTATCGTGAACGCCCTGACCCTGCTGGAGGTGGGACAGGTGGCCGTCTGCAGGTCAGTTATATCTGTGGTGCATATCACAATATATTTACATGACTGTTTGTCTTTTGGTTTATACAGAATTTAGTACACTAATAAGAAGTCTAATATAATATGATGAATTATCTTAATGATGTGTTTTCAATATAATTTTAATTTAAAACATAGAATTGATCACTTTTGCACAGGACTGTAGTTAGATTGATTGTTTCTACTTGCTTTGCTTCTATATCGTTAGAAAAAATACACTATATATAAAACTATATAGAAAAAAAGTACAGCTATGTGTTTTTATTATATTGACTTCTTTCTGTTCTTACAGTTTTGGTGAGAGCGTCCAGCTGCTCCATCCCTTCCAGCAGCAATTTAATGACCAATCAGGAGCAAGAATATTGAGGCTCTGCCAGTTTCAGCAAAAAAAGACCAGAATAGCACAGGTGCAGCTTGAGCATGAGTATATATATATATATATATATATATATATATATATATATATATATATATATATATATATATATAATATATATATATAATCCAATGTATGTTGGATTTGTAATATTAGTTAAAAATTGTCTGTAATAAATCCTTGATCTCTTGCTCTTTCCTTTAGTTTTTGGAGACATCATCAAACATGTTCGTAGCAGCAAAGCAGCAGAGCCCCAGTTCAGGTGGTACAGGTAGATAAACATCTGAATCTTCTTCTGTTCTCACTCTGATTTCGATGTCTTGCCTGTTTGCTGTAACCGTAACGTCTCTCCACAGAAATGGCTCAGTTGCTGCTGATCGTGTCTGATGGCCGCGGCTTGTTCCTAGAAGGAAAGGAGAGAGTGGCGGCTGCTGTTCAAGCTGCTCGCAGCACCAACGTCTTCATCATATTTGTGGTGCTGGACAACCCCAATTCTAGAGTAAGTTATCTGACTATCCATTTTGTTTCCTCTTAATACGTTTGGAAATCATGGACCCCAAACTAAAACCAAACTGGATGCATAAAAATGCTTTGGTATATACATCAACAATCTGATTGGTTAAGAAACTTCACTGTGATGTGCGGTCTCATCACTTCATTGGTGCACCGCATGTTATTAAACATATTACATTTATTATTCAGCCATAAACTTTTGTCTATTTCTCTTATTGCAGTAATCGCTCAGAACATAATAAATACTTAACTGCAAACTCCTTTGAAGCACTGGTGTCTACAGACTTTTGACCATGCATTACATCTAGTTCTAATAATTATATAATAATAATTCTTATTTATTCTACCTCCAGGACTCTATTCTGGACATTAAAGTGCCCATTTTTAAAGGGCCGGGGGAACTTCCAGAGATCCGCTCCTACATAGATGAGTTCCCATTCCCATTTTATGTGATTCTGCGTGACGTCAACGCTCTGCCAGAGACCCTGAGCGATGCTCTAAGACAGTGGTTCGAGCTGGTGACCGCTACAGACCGGTAACAGGCCTTCATCGGGTTGCCACCACTGCACAAAACCCCTTGTGCTGCTAACCGATAAGATATGAATACACAGACAGAAGGATGCACATGCGCACACACACGCACGCACGTCAGACCGGCTGCTGTACATGTGCCTTTTCTTTTCGGTTCTGCTGTTATTTTATTGAACCGTAGCTGTTTAGCGACGGGTCCTTGGCTGAATGATAGTACAGTATTTTGAACTCTCCCCTGCCCCGTTCTCCACCATCGCTACACGTTTGCACGTCTACATCTTCCAGACTCGGTCGTGGCCTCTTCCATTGCCAGCGAAACACAAGTGGAAGGCAGTGGAGGTGAACCTGGACCTGGATTCAAACTGTGAATTGCGCTGACCAAAAACACAGGTGCATGTGGAAGACCATTTTGCTGAAAGCCGTTGACGTTGTGCCTTTCGAAGTGCGGAGAACGCCACGCCCCGGTGCACGTTATTTTCAGGACGACTGTGGGTCGCGGCGACTTCGCGTACTGTACTGTGGACGGCAGCTCTTATGGTACACCGTGATCTTAAGTATGTGCACAGATGATCTCCACTTCCCTCACCAGGCGTATCTACTTCCAGTTCAGTGACATAACTCACAGTTTGATTTCGTTTTTAGGAGACGCGCACTGTTTTTTCTTTCGGTGTCGAGATCAAACTGGTAGTCTCAATAAAAAATACACTGCAAATGTCAGAAATCAACCAGGGCTGGATTTCCTGTCGTTTTTATTACACCTACAGTTTCATTGACTGAATATGTGGTTCTATTGTAGTCTGTCTGCCAGAAATCACAAGTGCCAGAAATCACAGGAACAATGCATGGCTTCTTATGTTTATATATTTAGTATTTACTGTATTATTGAAAAAAGAAAAACACAGGGCTTTTACTAAATATTAACACAAAATATTAAATTTGTCAATTTAAATCTTTAATTTAAAAAAAGATTTCAGATCAGTAAAAAATGACAGATACACTGAGTAAAAAATTATATATATATATACAAACTCAGTTGAATGTAGTGCTTATTAATGATATCGCCTATGTAAATACTTAACTGATTTTATAAAAAAAAAAAAACTGATCAGAGATGGTGGATAAACTCTTGACAGGTTAGTACCTCCACCTTTCTAGGTGTCTCCCCCTGCAGGTCAGCATGAGTTAACATTCGGTACATGACATTTTCACTCATTTCTGACACTTTTAATTAAACTGTAGGGTTTTATTTTGCTCCCCCGTTTGATTATAGCTTCCAGCAGTAGGGAACTGAATGAGCCACCCGAATGTGGGTTCGTAGCTTTGTGTTAAATGTCTTAAAACGTTGAAAACAGTTCGGTTTTGTGAGCAAAAAACACTTTTGTTCTCCCTGCCGATTCGACAAGTGTCACATATCTTCACAGATGAAGTCACGGTTGTTGTGTGTGTGAGAGAGAGAGAGAGTGAGTCCGTATACAGTAAACGCACACATCATGCCCAACTTCACCTCCCTCACCCCAAGTGAAAAACTACCCCACCCACTGGTGGAACACAGGAAGAGCTGTGTACTGGCAGCACTGTACACACACGTCACCAGGAGAGGGACAAAGAGTGACCAAATCAGCCAACACACACACACACACGCTTCTACTTTTATATATATTGTATATAGTTGCAATCAGAAATATTCAACCCCCTCACCTCCAAAGACATTATAGAGATGTGGATGAAAGACAATGACAATAAATGACAAAAAAACTCATTAAACAACAAACCGTATTTATTAATACATATTTGAGTTACTTTGACAACAGACGTTGATTTAACTTTGAAGTTCAAATGAAAAATTGTACAATATTTCTATTGTTTGTATATTATGTACATTTTTGTAATTTTATCATTGTGTTTTTGTTTTGTTTTGCACCCCGGCTTTGGGCAATACAAATGTAACGTTTGTCATGCTAATAAAGCTTTTAAATTGAAAAATCCCTCACCCCCACCCAAAAACTGCCCCACCTACTGGGGGAACACAGGGAGAGCTGTGTACTGGCAGGGCAGAACTGTATACATACACCTGCCACCAGGAGAGGGACAGAGAGTGACCAGACCAACCAACACACACACACCTCTACTTTTATTTAAATATTTATATATATATATATATATATATATATATATATATATATATATATATATATATATATATATATATATACTATTTAATTGTATTTGTATACTATGTACATGTGTAAATTTGTAATTGTTTTTTATTTTATTTTTATTTCATTTTTATTTTTGTAAACCAGCTTTGTGCAATACGAATGTATAATTTGTCATGCAAATAAAGCTTTTAAATTGAAAATTGAATTGAAAAAAAAAGTGTGTGTGTGTGTGTGTGTGTGTGTTTGTGTGTGTGTGTTTGTGTGTTTGTGTGTGTGTGTGTGTGTGTGTGTGTGTGTGTGGTTTGTGTGTTTGTGTTTGTGTGTGTGTGTGGTTTGTGTGTTTGTGTGTGTGTGTGGTTTGTGTGTGTGGTTTGTGTGTGTGTGTGTGTGTGTGTGTGTGTTTTTTTTGTGTGTGTGTGTGTGTGTGTGTGTGTGTGTGTGTGTGTGTTCGGGCTAATAATCCTCTGTTTTGTCCTCATTGGCGCTCTTTACGAGAACGCGTTTGCGCGTGCGTGCTTTCTTTCTCCCTCCACGCATGCGCGTCTTGTTTTCTTGTCGCTTTGCTCCGTCGTGACGGCTCGTCGTGGCGTCGCGTCTGAAGGCTTTGAGACGGCTTTCCGACGGTCTGCTCAACGCTTTCCTCGCGTCTTTCTTCTCCTCGACTCGTTCGCACGACGTAGCGGTTCGTTGTTCGAGCGTCGAGCCGTTAAAGTAAGTTCGGAGCACCTGCGTTCAGGTGGCGGAATCCTGAGAGACAATTAATCAGCTGAAGCCATTAAAGCGGCTCGCTGACGTCACAGACTCACACTCCGTCCGCTTAGTCGAGCTGACTTTTTAAAAACATCGAGTAAAGTTTCAATTAAATCGTTATCGGTTCCCGGCAGCGTGGTCGGTACTCATCATGGTTGTTTCCGTGCTCCGTACACAATGTTATTAATCGCACGTTTAATTAATGTCGAGTTTAATTACGTTCAGATCAGTTTATCTACGTGTTATTGGTTCTAAGATTAAAATGAATGTCCTGTGAAAATTATCAGACTCGGTGTAAACGTCTGGGATAATCTTAACGGCTACCCGTACAGGATGGTGTAGTAATAAGTATATAATTACATATATAGACTTTAAATTAAATATAATACACAGCCATATTGTTGTAGGTATGACACATTCGTTATTAATACGTTCTGTTGGTGCTATGTTAGTAATAGATGGGTATCTACAATCTTTTGATCAGTAAATGTTATTAGTGAAGCTGTGTTCCACATCAAATGAAGTACAGCGTGTTAGTCTCTGTTGATTAAAGAGGTTGATGGTTTATGCTCAACAGTACTGTAATTAGAAGCTCTTTCTCACCTGGCAGGGGTGAGACCCTGGTCATTAAGGTGGCTCACCCAAAGTGACACTTATTCAGTTTACTTCGGTCCAGTTGTGAATTCCCCAAATGTGGGAATCTGACTGCAAAGTTTCTAATACTATAACAGATGAAGACTTGTGAACCTTAAATGTTCCCATGGTCTCGTTAACTTCATGATGTCATTTTATTGTCTGGCTTTTTTTTTTGTTTTTAGTCATGAGTCAATCAGAAATCAGTGAGAACCTGAAGCTGGCCAGAGAGTACGCCTTGCTGGGGAACTACAACGCCGCTGCCGTCTGCTATAAGGGTGTTTTGGACCAGATCAGGAAGAATTTATTCTCAGTTGGAGACCCCACTCTGCAGCAGAAATGGCAGCAGGTACGTAGGACCTTACAGTTTATTTTCACACTTGTAAGAATAATAGGAAAACTGTCTAGTGCTAACTTATTTATTATGTTCCCCGCGCCGATCCAGAGGAGGGTGTTTTGGGTGCTAGGCAGATACACCCAGGCCAGGGCACCTATATCACTGGGCACATACACACACTATGTGGCAATTTAGAACATTTAATTTACCTTGAATTAACTTTTTGGACTGTTGGAGGAAATCGGAGAAAACCCTTGTGGACATGGGGAGATCATGAAAACTGGGTCTGAAAGTGGGGCTTCAGCCTGACGTAAACCTGTAGCTGAATTCACATCTGTTTAGTTAATTTTGGAAAACCGATGTTATTAGATCCAGAATGGAGTTAAAGCTGTTCAGCTGATCTGAGCTGTATGTCTTGTGGACAGGTTTGGCAGGAGATCAACGAGGAGAACAAGTGTGTAAAAGACATCATGACGTCACTGGAGAGCTTTCAGATGGACAATCCTCCGTCCAAACCAAGCAGCTTCAGCCAAGAGAGTGACATCATGCCTGTCCAAGTTGAACATAGGTACCGAAAGTTTGCTTTTGCACTTTCCTTTGTCTGATATTTAAGTGTTTTTCTGGATCATCCAAATGTTTTCTTGTCTTTCTTTTTCTTTTTTTTTTTTCCAAACTAAGGCTTTTTTTTTTTTTTTCTCAAAAAAATGTCATGTGAGTGGGATCAATTTCCATGTAAGTCACAGATGAGGTGAAAAAGGTTTCAAAGGCTTTACCTCTCCCACTGGACTGATACAGATCGTTATTAAATAGTACAGATTACAGAAAAGACGGTTACAGATTTTGATGGTACGATTTTTGTTTAACTCGTACTTTAAGGGACACTTTAAGAAATAAGTTCTATATGTAATTTGGACATGTCCATGTAAAAGAAGTTAGTTGCACCGCTTGTAATGTTCCAGCTACCAGCGTATGCAATACGTTTTGTTCTCATGCATGTTGCCATAACGATTTTAAGTTGGTCTTAGAGTAACTTAATTGAAACGGATTGGCAGACAGAATAAACCTCTTTGAATGTCCATTACCTTCTGTGATGCATGGTGGTGGCAGCTTTATGTTGTGGGGGTGTTTGTTTTATACTTCTGTGTTAGTGATGCTGTATGAAACATCTAAAATCAGTAATGGTCTCTGTACTTCTGTTTATCTTGTGTAAGTCAGTATTACATCAAATCTAAACCCAATGTGTGTTCATGTGTCCAGGCCATTTCCGTGCGTCGTGCGGAAAGCCCCGGTGCCTTTTAAAGACTCTAAAACTCCAGGCAGCAGACAGAGCATCGGGCCGCGATCCCAGAACAAACAGTCACCGCGAATTAACGGTGAACGAGGAAAACCTCCAAAGGGCAAAGAGAAGAAGGAGAACAATCCAAAGCAAAAAGATGACAAGGTATATAAAGCTGGACAGCTGAGCGGTGTGGTTTGGAAATCTCACGGTTGGAGGCTTGCAGAGTTGCTTTTTAAATAATAAGAGTCACGGGAAGTTTTGTTAATTCGAGCCGGACGCCTCGGGTCGTATTTACTTACATCTCCCAGCCTGTAAGACCGGTTTCCTTCAGGAGAGACAGTGCAGGACGCTCAGCAGGAAAACAGAGTTCAAATGCTGTAGCCCTGCAGCTTTGTTTTCAGAGGATGAAGCAGATTGAAAAAATTGTATTAAGTACACTGTACTAATACACAGGGGTTCCTCCCTCTGGTTCTCATAACAGCCTCAGGCTTTGACATGCTTGTGCATTCTGATAGTGTTCTCGAGGGTTGATTAGGGTATGGCAATGGCCCACCTGTAGATTTTAAGATCAGATTTGCAGCCCTGATTCTGGTGGGTAGATTGTAGATTAGATGGGTGGGTAGATTAGATGTGAGAGATTTAGTTTGATTCTGCTACCCCGTGATTGGTTGATTATGATGTCACATGAATGAGTCTATATTTAGGTTTAATGTTTCTGTTTATAAATAACCTGCAGACTAAATGATTTTACATAAATCTTCTGATGCATACATCAACTGAACCTCCTTATTGTGTGCAAGTTCTCCATTTTTTTTTGGGCTCCAACAGACTAAACCTGAAACACCAGAGATGGAGGTGAAGAGGTTTGACCGAGGCGGAGAAGACAAAGATCTGATCGAGGCGCTGGAGCGCGACATTATCTCCCAAAACCCCAACGTCAAATGGTGCATCCTCAGTTTTGTCTATTGATCTACTGTAATAAGGTACAAAAGGGCGTGGCATTTAGGCACGACGCTTAGCAGGAGTATGGATTCATAAATGTGTTTACTGTTAATTGTTAATAATTTGGTCTTCCACTACGTAATGTAGTGGAATGTAATGTAGTTTTTTTTTAAAGTGAACATTGATCTCAAACAATAAAGAGTGAAATCTCCAGTGGCTTTAGTTTTTGCTTATCTTGTGGATGTGCAGGGATGATATTGCAGATCTGGAGGAGGCGAAAAAGCTGCTTAAGGAGGCGGTGGTTCTGCCCATGTGGATGCCAGAGTTCTTTAAGGGAATCAGGAGACCGTGGAAGGTACAGCTAATGTCTTCCACAGTGATGGTTAACTTAAGTGTGCAAAATCAACAGTGCTCTTTATTTTAGAGCAACTGGTCTGAATGTGTTATTTGTTTGTAGGGGGTCCTGATGGTCGGACCACCTGGTACCGGAAAAACCCTGCTGGCCAAAGCTGTAGCAACCGAGTGCAAGACCACCTTCTTTAATGTCTCCTCATCCACACTCACCTCCAAATACAGAGGAGAGTCGGAGAAACTTGTGCGACTGCTGTTTGAAATGGTGAGTTTTATACACACACACACAGAGCTTTCATAGTTCGTGACCGTACTTATTTGTTGTCTGATGTACATCACACGCAGCTCATGTTGTTTAACTTGGTGTATAGGCGAGGTTCTACGCTCCCACCACCATCTTCATCGATGAGATCGACTCGGTGTGCAGCCGGAGGGGAACGTCGGAGGAGCATGAAGCCAGCAGGCGGGTCAAAGCTGAACTGCTGGTACAGATGGACGGTGGGAGCAAAATACACTGCTGCTTTTACTGAGAAATTCTGCAAGTTGTAATCTTTACATCTCAGAGCTCGGTTTAAAATCTGGGTTGCGTCAGTGCCTGACCGCATTCACCGGCTACTTTATAGTTTTGTAGTTTAAACTGTGTGATCCGATTAAAAATCTGAGGTGGTGTTTCTGGAACCTTGTGTGTTCATGTTTGGATTTGTAGGCGTCGGAGGAACGACTGAGAATGACCCGTCCAAAATGGTGATGGTGCTGGCTGCTACTAATTTCCCCTGGGACATCGATGAAGCTCTGCGACGCCGGCTGGAGAAAAGGATCTACATCCCTCTGCCTTCAGGTACACTGAGTTCAAATGTGCATCGTCATGACTTACAGCGGTTTACAGGTTTATACAGCACACTGTCCTGACTTTACATGGTGTTTGTGTGTGTCTGCAGCTAAAGGTCGAGTGGAACTGCTGAAGATCAATTTGAAGGAGCTCGAACTTGCGAATGATGTGGACATGATTCAGATCGCAGAGAAGATGGAGGGCTACTCCGGTGCGGACATCACCAACGTCTGCAGGTACAAACTGTGAACATCATTTAGTCTGCCCTGGGATCAAATGCAATATCTGTTAGCTGAGAGCTCCACCCACTCTGTGCCCCACCCACCCAGAGTGTGTATTTGTGAGTGCACCACCCTTCAAAGCTCAGATCTATGACCAGCCGCTCAAGTCATATATTTTTTAATTATTATTAAGTATTTTTTGTGATGTTTATTACTTAAACATGCATCTGCCCCTTTTTATTAAAATTGTACAATTATTTATTATTTACAAAACTAATCCTAGTCTCACGGCGGTCCGTTGCAGGGACGCGTCTCTGATGGCCATGAGGCGGCGGATTGAGGGCCTAACGCCGGAGGAGATCCGTAACATCTCCCGCGATGAAATGCACATGCCTACAACCATGGAGGACTTTGAGATGGCGCTAACAAAAGTGTCCAAGTCCGTCTCCGCCGCCGACCTCGAGAAATATGAGAAATGGATCACGGAGTTCGGCTCCTGCTGACCCGACGCGCCGGCTGGGTAACGTTCCAAATCACGTTTAATAATTCAGGCACTTTGCAGCATCAAGAACCAGCACTGTCTTTCTTGTTAAACAAACCTTAATAAAGCACAGCAGAGTGTTAGTGGCACCTAGTGGTGATGCTGTGCATTACTTCTTCCTCTGACCAGTATGGTAACTGTACTGAGGCATAGCGCTGTGGCCGAATACAAGGCTAAAATGTGTGTAATAGATGCTATATGTGATGGCATCTTTTCTATTTAGACAAATCAGTATAATTTAGTGTGTTTTGCAATTAGATTCAAGCTTTAAATCTGCCTTACTAACAAATTCCACAAGAAGTAACCGCACTGTCAGGACATTTCACTATCTGTATACAGTCTTCTTTATTACCAGCTGAATTTCAAAACACTATTGTTGTCTGTTTTTATAGCATTTGTGATTTTTTTTTTTTTACACTTTAGGCCACGTTGTTCTTTTCTAATATCATTTAGATGAATTGTTTGATTTTGAGTTAAGTTCTGATGTAATATATTAAAGTTCTGTGGAACAGAAGTCTGAAAATGTGAGTATTTGATCTGAGTGTGTGCGTGCACATGCACAATTTTGGTTTTATTATGATGCAGGAAAATCCACCAGTGAGCAGCAGTGTTCAGTCCAGACACATGGTGTTGAGAGAAGGTGCCACCTAGTGTTAGTAACATGTTACTGTATGTATAAACACAATGGCTTTACATGTCTTAATTTTTATTTATGTCATGGATGTTTACATGCTCAGCTGCACTGTTAACAATTTCAACCCTACACTCCGAAGGCTTTTTGTAACCTGTGAAACTTTGAACTCCTGCATTTGGTTGGAATGTGAAGCTGTTTACTGTTGTGCAGAGGAAAGAGGTGAAAATACTTTAATCCAATTTAATCTAGTGACTGGGATTGGCTCACATGCTTGTATTTTCCCAACACCTCTCCTTTCGCATCAGATTTATTTTCTGGTTCGTTGCAAAAACAACTTTTGTTTTTAAATTAAAGAGGATGAACATGAACCAGTTCAGATCCAGTACACAGCAGAGTAATCAAAAGGGCGCACACAGCGGTGGAACATCAATGGTCCTGTGACTTACTTAAGCTCCACGTTCTGTAGTGAATTAAGTGCTAGGCTACAAGAAACTTACACAAGCTCGAGTTTAACGGGTGGGTCACTATAAACGTGAAGATGACTCCTGCTGGAGTGATGACACGGCACGTCGCTCGATGCTTTAAAGTAACAATCTGATAAAGTGCTACATTTAAAAGGAAAACACTCACAATGGGGGCGAGGGGAACCAAATTAAGATCAGTACAAATTCTTTAGGCACCTCTTCTCCTCCGGCTCCTCCTCCACCTCCACATTTTCCACCAGACTCTGCTTCTCCTCCGGCATCAGAGTCTCAGGGTTCAGGTGAAAGAATCCGCTGAAAAAGAAAATCAAAGCTTTAAAAGGAATATACTGATGACATCACTATAATAACACAGAACGGGAATCACTTATAACATGGTTCTGTATGAAAGTACAACTGGATGAAACTAAATGAATCGAATCGATCAGCTGAATCAGGTTCTACTGAATCCTATTTTTCAGAACACTAGTCAACTTTGCATTAAGATGCTTAATAAAAACGCATGACATCATACAGGAGAACATGTTAAATCTGGGATTTCAGCAATGGGGTTACAAATTCTACTTTTCTACTATGGTTTCTTATCTGGTCACTAGTTCCCTCTGGTGCTTATAACCCACACTGCTACCGCTCCCTAATCAAATCTGCCCTGCACATCTGTCTCCAGCACATAATCGTTAATTTTAACGTAAACATGTTAAACTCCTATTACCCCACTCCATAAAACCCCCACAGGCCCTCACCTCAGTCACTAAATCAAAGTAACATAACTTTCAAGCTTTATCTTTGGATTTCATAGACTTTGCTCTATTAAACACACAACCCTTTATAAGAAAAGAAAATTAGTTCGTACTTATGATCACAGGTGGGAAACAGGAGGTCGAGGATCTTAATGATGATGGCAGAACCCACGACACCGACCACCACCACCCACATGATGAGGAAAAAGAGAGGGAGCGACTCAGAGCAGAATCGCTTCAGTTTGTCCCTGAGCTCCTCCACATAGCGACACAGCACCTGCAAACGGCAAACAGAACGATCACCGCACAGGAATGCTCCGAAATGAGAGAGCTGCATGGCTGTAACAACAAACACTTTTTTTTTTCCTTTTTCCTTTTTTTTTTTACAGTTTACCTCATTTTGTAAGTAAATTTAAATAAAACCTCAGTCACATACATTATAGGAGGAGGGGGTCTGTCTGAGCGCAACTTCTGGCAGCAGGTCATCGGGATTCACTTGCTCCTTCTTTCCAGACTCGTACAGCACATTGGGGTCCATGCGTAGTGGCGTCTCGGGTAGTTTTCCCGGGGCAGCGGTCTCTTCCTGTGTGGTCTCAGCCTGTCTGAGTGGATAGTGGCTGGTGGTGTGCAGCACTTCATCTTCATCTAGTTTACAAATCAACGTCGTGTTACATTTCACAGCGTGAACATAAATTATAAATAACATCACAATCACTGTCTGCAAATCTTACATAACTGCACCTTTAGTCTCAAAACTCATCTTTATAAATAATCTATGTGTGCAGTATTAATTCAGATGATTAATTCATGGTGCTGGTTCTAGAGGATCCGGCGCAGAGCGGGTAATACGAACCGTTCTCGAGGATGTACTCGTCGATCATGATGATGTCATTTTCCCGCGGCATGGATGCGATCTTGCTGGATCTGGCAGGGTAGATGCTGTGAACCTGTGTGACTTCATCGGAACTCTGATTCATCAGCATTTTCATCTCCCACACGTCCGGCTGCCAGACCTGTGTTATAGAGCATTCTTTATTTTATACATTCTCCATCGAGCTGTTGCATAAACATAACCTGAGAAAACTCTGCAAAAAATAGTTTTTACACTTATGCTGCTATTTACTATATAGATCCACGTTGTTGTTCTAAAATTACAGTGTGTTACTAAAGCAATATAGTATGAGAGGGCGTGGCATAGTATTATTAGGCACAATTATTAAAATAAATTATTATTTATTAGGCATAGCAGAGTACATCTCCTTCCTATGATTTATTCACCATAACACACAACCTTAAATGTCTTATGGCTTTTATGAAATTATTACAAACACACTCAAATAAAATAATAAACTAGTCCTAAACTGGTCTGGTTTAAAGTGATCGCTTATAGGTTTCTGTTTTTCTAACAATGAAGTACTGCCATCTAGTGAACAAATTACAGAACGCAGTTTATAAAAAAAAAAAAAACTGAAAAAATTATAGTACATCAGGCATTAATACGAACGTGAAGCGCTCAGACAGAGTTAGGTTGTGTGTTCCGACTGGACCAAGGGCTCAGCCAATCAATCAAAATGCACAGTCACCAACATGTGAAAACTGATGATGGATTAAAGGATGACTGGCTGTGCAGAAACCGATGGGGCAAGGCTTGGGTTTAAGGAACCAGCCTTGTAACCTAAAGGTCGATTCCTGGCCCCACCAAGAACTATAGGCACTAACCCCAATTGCTCTCAGTGTGTGTAAATTTGTACTTTTTACTGAATGGAAAGGTTAAATGTGAAGGACAATGTCTTGTGTGTAACATCAGTAGGCAAAACAGATCACTTCATCACTAACAGATGAGCTACTCTGACTTTATCAACAAGGTGGAGCAATAAAGGTGGATGTGTTTAATAAAAAAATTTTTTAAAGCTTATAAAGGGCCCAAAAATGCCTGGGACTGATCTATATGATAAGTGGAGTCAATCAAAATAGATAATATAGGAAAAAAACTAAAATATACCCAAGGACAGCAGTGTAATAATTTTAACGGCACTGTGGTTGATCTTAAGCATGCCGTTATACAGCACCTTCAACATTTACCTTTTTAATTACTATTAGCATTTATATTATTCAATTTGTCCAGCATTAAAATACTACACACTACTTGACAAAGGTCTGAATAAATTCCTAATAAAACATCTATGTTTACTGAAAGTAGAAATCATCTGAAGTGAGTTCACACCTTCTCCTCACCCAGCTGTATCATTTCCTGACCCAGGGTCAGCAGCAGCACCTCTTCACCTGCATCATTCTGCAGATAAGTGTGATCGAGCATCAGTCTCAACACACTGCTGATAAAAGCTCCAGCGCCATCGCTCAAACTAGCATTGCTGTCATCTACTACAGACAGAGAGAGAGAGACAGAGAGAGAGAGGATTACAGAGCTGAACCGCCGTTCGCACCACCGGCAGGCTTTTATTAACCTTTCATTCAGCCTTCATCACTCACACATCATGGCCTGGCAAGGCAGCCGCGTTACTTCCGACGGCCTCAGCGGGACGCCGTTAATGCTGGTTCTGTTGTCCGTCATGGTAACATTCAGACTTATCTGGAAGAACAAAGAACTTCTAGTTCAATATCTGATACTGACGAGCAAGTTACAGGGTACAAATTATATTCAGGCAAAATACATACAGTACATATTATTTATTTACTATAAACATATTTGTTGTTCTACAATTACAGACAGTAGTCCATCTGTTTGTGGACTACAGTACATACTGTGTACGTCCCCTTTACCCTGTTCTCTGATGGTCAGGACCCTAATAGTACTACCACAGAGCGGGTATCACATGGTGGGTGCATTATTCCTATCCCAGCAGTGTCACTGAGGTGTTTAAATGAACCTACAGCAGCACTGCTGCACTAAAAAACCCCTCACCGCATCACCATCACTGCTGAACTGACAAAAACAATCCACCACCCAAATGATACCTGTTCTGTGATGGTCCTGAATCAGTGAATTATAAAATCAGTTATTATTCAGATTTATATATTTACTGATTTATAACAGATAGTTATAGTGTGGTTACCTGCACGTTGTAAGTGGATTCATCATTTTCACTAACTGCCGTCACATTGATCACATTTTCCTGCAGATTAGATGCCATTAGTAACAATTCTACTATATCATTGAATATATAAACATCAATAACACGGACATCAAGCAAATTTGTTATATTATTATGTAAATGAACACAGTTAATGTAAAATATTTTAACTTACCCATTAATCCTGCTTTATAATTAACCCCAGACTGGTTAATGAGTTTGGGGACAACCAGCTACTGTAAGTGACCAACACTGAACCACATCAGTTCTATTCAAACCTGATGACACTGACCTGCATTTT
This sequence comes from Corydoras sp. C115, assembly GCA_019802505.1. Lineage (NCBI taxonomy): Eukaryota > Metazoa > Chordata > Actinopteri > Siluriformes > Callichthyidae > Corydoras > Corydoras sp. C115. The sequence continues at coordinate 3,186,349 of JAFMOC010000009.1, read as the reverse complement.
GCATATTGTTTTCCCTTCTCCTAATAACCTTAATCAATACACATCAGCCTTTATATATAAAAGGAGCAGTCCACTTGTACTTGTGGATAAGGGCAGTAACCTGACCACAGCAACATAAACTATATATATATATATATATATATATATATATATATATATATATATATATATACATACATACTATATATATATATATATATATATATATATATATATATATATATATATATATATAACATATATATATACATACACACACACACTTTTTTCTATCCCTGAAATCTATTTCTTTGCTACTGGTTGCTTAATTTCGCTTTAATTTCGTAATCATTTCAAAGGGATCAATAAAAAACCTTTTTTCTTTTTACAAAATCTTACATACGTGTAATATGATAGTATAGTATATTACTTCACAGATCTTGCTCTATAACTGCGTAATGTTATTTTGTTTATCATCGTGTTTGTTATAAACTCATGACTAAAACACATATACATCGCGGTTTCAGCCCGTTGTGCTATCGGTTTCGTAATAAATAGCATTCTGCGTTCTGATTGGTTAACGATGGACGCCAATTTAACGACTCGCTTCCTATTGGTCCGAATGGCTTGAGTTCGTGAACAGCAGAGACGAAGGGGTGGGTCCGTTACGGAAAACGGGTGCGTAATGAAAACGAATAGAAACGACGCAATTCGATTGTCGTAAACGTTAAGTGTTCATTAAATCGAACCACGAGTTCAGGTCTAAACCGTGTGAAATATGAATAAAAACAAACGCGGGACACGGGAATGATTTAAAACGAGCGGACCGTCGACGTCGTCGAACCGTAAACACGGCTCGGTTTCGGGGGGACGCTGTGCCCGGGTTCACGTTCGGACTTACCGTCCTCAGCCGCGCCGCCTCCGCGAACACACACACCGTCAATAAAGACAGAACCGCGGAGAATATTCTCCAGCGCGACGCCATCGTGACCAAACACGAACAGCGGTCCTTCTTCTGTCAGATGTCTGCAGCTGTGAGACGCTTCAGTGCCGCCCACAGGAGAAACCGAGGCACATATGGGCCGCATACCGAATCCCGCAACGCACCCTTGATAAGCAAACTACGTAGAGCGTGATATTCCACGTCATTAAGGCAACGGGTAGTAGAGTCATCATTAAATGGATGTGATTTGGGTTCCAACCCAACATCGCCCGCTCCTTCGAGCCTAAACACTTTAAACTGTTAAGAACATAAAAATAAATGAATTATAACATTAAAACACTTCACATTTACATTTTTTATGGCGGTCAGTTGTCTTGCAGCAAATTAGTTTAAATTATTTTTTGAATAAACGTACTTGACGGTTATGTAATTAGCCAAACTTAACTAATGACTACAATACAGATAGTATATCATCATATCTCATCTTATTATCTTCAACTTAATCCTATGGTACGGTTTTAGGTTTGCAAGGTTGGGAACATTTTGGGTACGAGACATACACCCAGGACAGGGCGCCAATCCATCGCTGGGCACATACACACTATAGGCCTATGGGGCAATTTAGATAGGGGCAATATAGAGCAGCCGATTCCAATTGAATTCATGTTTTTGGACGGTGGGAGGAAACCAGAGAACCTGGAGAACATCCAACCAGATCGGGATTCGAACCTGATTAAAACTGTAATTTATAATATAGTTTTGTTACATGTCATTTTGAAATACGGAGTAGTTACTTTAGAGTTAAATATAAATTAAGTGTCATTTAGCAGTGTAATACTAAACATACCATCAATGGCCACTCTATTAGGTACGTATTCTTTTTTTCCCCACACTAATTGTTTGTTATCAGCTTTACTTACCTTTTAGATGGACGTTGTAGTTTGTTAATTACAGACTGTAGGCCATCTGTTTCTCCACACTTTGTCACATTTGATCACATTTCCCATTGGATCATAATAGAGCAGGTATTATTTGAAGGATAATAAGCAACTGATGTGTTAATGATGTGTTAATGTGTTACAATGGGGCAAGTAAATAAAAAACGGAGGCGTTAAGCATTTTTGGAGGTGGAGGTGCATTTTTATGGTAAGTGGGACTGTGAGTGTGTACCATTCTAACACAGTAAGCATATGGATAGATCTGAAAAGATGGAGTTATGTATCCAGTTTGTGTGACTGGCTGTAAAACAGAGTTGCCTCATATTGCATCATTACCTCCGTAAGTTGTGCAGCCACAAAAATTAGGACAAGGTTTGGAAATGTTTGCACAAAACAGTACATTTAATTCAAGTGTTCCCCAGCACAAATACATCAGAAGAGGGTCATTCCATCCCTCGTTCTCTCTCTCACTCTTTCTCTGTCTGCTCACACCGCCTGCACCAGTTTCCACCAAATGAACCCAGAACCTGAGCTTCGGGCCACGGCAGCGAGAGACAAGTGAGGGATCGAAGGAGAGATGTGAGGATGCTGAATGAGCGCAAGAGCAAGAGACGGACAGATCTGACAGACCGGATAAATGAACGCAGAAGGACATGGCTGTAGTCAATAAATACTGAGTCAACAATCATATAAGAAAAAAAAAACAACATAACATTACACTCTAATTTAACTGAAGCCGGACTACATGGAGGGAGCTTTGGGGACGAGGAATGTTGGGTAATGGAGTTTCAGCTAAAAAGCGACCAAAGTGAGTTACATACTGTATCAGTGCACAGAACCTTTAAGAGAATGGAGCGAATGACAGAATGACTTCCTCATCGAGACGCTCGTACTACAGTGACGTCTAGGCTAAAACACATGAAAGTTTCTGTTTTATTTATGTTTTTTTTTCTACTTTTACATCATCAAGTACAAAGTTAAAATGCATTTGTTAATATATTCAAAAGAGTAAAATAATAGTGCTTTATTCCATTACTACGACAACATAAAAACAGTCATTGTCAAGACCAGTCAGTCCTCATTTCCCATATATTTCATGTCATTTTTTTTTAAATTTATTTCTCAATAATAAATTGTATAGCACCGTTTTTGAAACATCTTCTTTGTAAAGAGTCTAATAAAATAACCCTTAAAGCTGTTACTGGTTATCAGTTGTCTCTTACATCAATCCTCCTTTATTAGAGACGATTCATAAATACACAAACAGGAAAAAAAATATATAAGTGGGCATGGATTATTATAGACACGCCCCTCATTATTACCATCACCACCACCTTCCTTCAGTGTACGATATTCCAGCTCCGCCTGTGGCCAGTCTTCTACTCACAACTCACAGCTACACTAACACTATCGCACGTCAGCCTAGAATCACACGCAAATCGGCCTAAACCAAGTTCAAAAACAGCACAAAACGTGATCGAATGCTAACGAAAGCCAAACATTTCTATGTACAGTTTGTTTAGAGCCAAACTCGGAGCTCAACCGGCCCAATTCCAGAGCAGATGTCAGTTTTGGCCACAAGGAAACAAAGACTGGAATGAATGTCCAGGCCTGAGATAGAATAAACATGTTGAGCTCATACACAGCGTCGAGGCTTATGAGACTATCCACGCTGCTTGTGGGTGTGGCTAAGAAAATCTGGCCTGAAGTCAGTAAGGGCCTGGTTTCCAGACACACATCACGGTGAACAGTGCCGCCTCTCTTTCACTGTCTCGTGGTTGGTGTAACTAGCAACACTACAGGCAAATATTATAAATAATCAGAAGAGTTTTGGTGAATCGTTTTCTACAGTATTAAGATTATTTTAATTATTAACTTAACACATAATGTTTATTTACTTGAAAACACTTTATTTTTTGACGTGTACTCATAATCTAATAAACTACAAATGCAGTTTATTGTAGTAGATGTATTTTACATAAAGTACATGATATATTGATATAATGATCTGAAGTTATGAGAATATCTGCATGTTCTACATAAATATTCACTTATGAAACATACGAGGAGTTTTAATTGCTGAGTAAAAATTATTTTTTGGATAGATAAAAGGACAAAGTGTTCAAACCCCATTTCCAAAAAATATGATTCAACAAAAACTAAAATATATTGCTGGGCACACACTCACTCACACACACTCACTCACACACACTAGGGCCAATTTAGAGCAGCCGATTTGCCTTGAATCCATGTTTTTTGGACTGTGGGAGGAAACCCATGCGGTGAATGGAAACTCCACCCAGATTGTTTTTTCAACCCTGACCCCCAGCGCCGAGAGGCGAACGTGCAAACCACTACACCAACGCCCTGGCTAAGAAGCATCCAACAAAGGCTTAGCCTTTGCAAACAAGGTTTACCACATGGTTCACCACTTCCCAGCATTTTTGGCAATGAGGTTTGAAGATTAAATGCTAGATTAAATATTTGGATCTAACACCTCTGATGTCCTGTCACAAAAATATTTTGAACTGAAGATGGACAGCGTCTTAATTCACAGTGTAACAGCATGATCTCACATTCTGATAATATTTTGGCAATCACGTGTTCGTTATTGAACATGTCTGTGTTAGTCAGTCTGGTTAGTAGAAGGCTAACTAGCTAAACAGAGCAGCCGTATTCTGCAGTGATAATCCAGACTGATAAAAAGCAAGAAAAAAATATGTTCTAAAAGGGACTCAGTGGGAATATTCACAGTAAAACAAAACAAGCTCTGATCAGTGAAGGGACGTCAAGGCACGAAGAGGGAAAGCCTCAGCATTTAGCCGTGTTAGCTCCGGCTAACTAAGCACAGCACAAAAGCTGCCATTTGAACAAAGTTTATACTTCTAGCACCAGAAAAAGGCTAAACGAGGCAGATACAAACGCACATTCACAGAAAAGTTCCAAACAATTTCAGCTAATGAGGTCAAAGTGACGTTCAGTGGTTATTAGTGTGGAGAATGTTATACGAGTTAGCTGTAATGCTAACTACGCAGCTAAAAGAGCTAAAGGGTATTAGATAGACATCCGAGTCCAGCATGTTCACCTCTATATAACAGATCTATGGTAGTGAATTAATTTGTGCAGCCGTAAGTGGTTTACAAGATTCAATAAGCATCTGCAGCTATCAAATGAACCTGCAAAACCACGAGGAGAGGAGTTGTTAGCTAATAAACTTCACAACTTCTAAGCAACATTCAGTAGTGGTTTCTAAAAACTAACTAATCTACTAAGCTTTTTATTTATTCACAGTCAGAGAGCGCCAACAGATTCGGAATAGAGTTAAAGCCGTATCCGTGTGACAGCGCAATCCATTACCACACACACACACACACACACACACACACACACACACACACAGGCGATTTAAAGCAGCTAATTCACCTTGAATCCATATTTTTGGTCTGGTTCTCAAAGGAGCACAAAGATTTTGCTTTCTGTTTCAGTCTGGCGTTGCTCACGTAATTTCAGTAATGTTGCTTGTTTATTGGACATGCTGTTGAATCGATGGAAATGTTAAAACCAGTAAAAAACATCATTGAGTTATAAAGTACGCTATAATAGCCCCAAAATGCCAAACATGATGGGGCGCAAACTCACATTGTAATTCATGGTTCGTGTGCATTTCTGCTTATGTTTACTCTTGTTACCAAACTCCGGAAACAAGATCAGAGGGTTTCGGTTCAATTGCTGGCCATTTGCAAACTCTACATTAAACCAGTCTAAAAGAAGAAATAAGCTGTGGTTCTAAAAATAAACATCTTAACCTGCATCCGCTCTAAGTTGAGGTCTTTAACATTGTAACACTGTTGGATATTTTATAACTTCAATAGCTCATGACAGTTATAATATTTAGGTGGAGAATAGCCCAGAACTAAACTACGGCAAAGTGAGGAACGGCACTGATCAGTGTCTTTAAGCAAATACAAAGTCGGAATTAAAGAAAATCTGTGTCTGGAAAGCAGCCAATGATGTTCTATACAATCTGACATTAACCCGTCTTAATTGGGAACGTGATGATGACGGGCTCCAAAAAAACATCTCATCTTCTGTAGAAAGCATCCATAAGCACCAATGTGTCATCAGTAACCTCTGATCTGAGAGAGGAGTACAATAGCACAAAAAGAATACAGCCAGCCGGATCTTCTTGCCTAAATTGATAAACAGAAGGTGTGTGCACAGTAGTGAGCACCCACACACCATAAGAGGTCACGCCCACCAATTATGCCAGTTTCCAAAGAAAGTGTTTGTAAGCACCAATGTCCTGTTAAAATACAATCTGGAAGAGGTGAGTGTGAGTACAGTAATAAAGATTGTAGTATCATATTGGCCCAAATATAAGGCGGTCACGATGTTTATAAAGATTTTACATGTGCTTTCTTATAAAATTTACCATTTAATAAAAGGTGCCACGATTTTGCCCCTACCATGGTATCAAACAGCCATATTTGAGGCCTTCAGCTTGGTGCTGTGTCTAAATGGGAGGCAGATCGGGTATGTTCTCACTTCCCTGTTGGCTGGTAATAGCAGGAGCATTAGGAGCTAAAGGCAACCTGAGCTGAAGTGCAGCCCCTGGGTTGGTAGGAACAAGTGGAACAAGTGGTGGACATGGGGCAGAGGGAGTACAAGAAGCAAGCGACGCTCCCTGTACAGAGATTGGAGTGTGTAAGAAGTGGAAGGAGTAAAATACATGCGAAATCAGGCACCATATAATAATTATTATGCATAATTACACAACGTTTATCATGAAGACGACTGCACCACTGTTATACGGATGTTTCAATCAGGCTTATATTCAGGCCAATAATGCATTAAAGCACCAACACACCATCAGAGGACATGAGCACGGAATTATCTTCCCAAAAAAATCCATAAGCACCAATGTCCATTGACCTCTGATCTAAAAGAGGAGGACAAGAGCATGGAGAGAATACAGTAACCCATATGGTCTTAACCAGATCCAGAACCTGGAAGGTCTCTGAAAGACTGTTCAGCACCTATACACCGCAAGTGACTACACTCATCAATAGTGGGGGAATTCCAGGAGCACCATGTGACCAGTTAGATACAACATCACACAGCAGAGGCCACTATCCCAGAACCCTGACAGAACCCTGACAGAACCCTGACAGGACTGTCAAGTCACTCCAGAAAAGGACCGTAAACTGAATAAATCACGTTCCGATCTGGTGGAAAACCGAGCTGCATTACAGGCTAATGCTTGTCTGATCCAGGAACCATAAAAGAGGGAGGGAAAGGAGAGGGAAAGAAGAAGCACCCGAGAGAGAGAGACAGAGAGAGAGAGAGAGAGAGAGAGAGAGAGAGAGAAAGAGCAAGAGAGAAAGTGAGAGATTATAGTTTCTAAAACATGAAGAGGAGCTGCACAAAAATAAATGTAAGCATTAACACACGTATTAAATTACGAGACCTGTAGTTTACAGTAGAACTGAATTCAGCTGCTGGTTGGTTGGTAGCATCACCAGTGTTAAAAAATGTATTACTTTACTGCTGCCCCCTGTAGACATGAAGTGGAAGTACAACAGTGTCCTAGTGCTCGAAGATATTCAAAAACAGAATAGTAGTCAGTGTGGTGACTGTGATGGTTGTCCATAGCATCCCATAAATTCTTAAAATGATCTGTTTGGTTTCTTACATTAACTCTGCAAAAACTTTTGTATGACTGTTCACTCAGGCTGCCTCGCATTTAAAGAGGCCTAAGGGCATAAAAAGCTTCAGGAGGTAAGAAGAGTAAACTGTCACTTTATGACTACACCCTGAACATTATCTAGAAAACCAACACAGATAGTTAACTCAGCATGGCAACTGCATTCAGGGGACTTGTTTGTAGAGGATCTGGATGATTAAACCTCTGTGGTAACAGGAAAATCATCACAGACACCACAGTGTATAACTCTCAGAACATATGAGTGTTATTGCATCACAGCCAAATGAATGTACAATATTAAGTGTGTGTAACCAGCTGTATATTTCAAACTTAAAACAGATTCCATTTAAATAAGAAGGGTGGACTGATTCAGAGTCGGGGTCTGAGGGTGGGGTGGTCAGGCCAAATCCAGATATTTGAACAGAGCCTGGTTCTATTCTAGGAAATAAAGTCCAGCAATTAAAGTAAAGTAATGAATTGATGGATGCAAATGCTGCTCAAAGCAACACAATTCATGTTTTGATAATTTGATAGAAGTCGTAAACTTAGAACTGCTTTGGAAAAAGATGTCATTGATTCTGCACGACAAATAATAATTTGTAAGCATCGGAATCCAGACTCCTACATCGGCAACAGACTATATGAACCCAATCAGCTTTTGCCATCTAAAAGCAGAGAATAAAAATAAAACCATGACAGCAGAAACTGCCATTTTCCATTATAATAGAATTATTAAGATAAAAGCATCTGTTAAAAATGACACAATGAGCCCACCATTGTTTAAAACAAGCGACCATTTTGCGCTTTAGTAAAAATTTGGATAAAAAGCACCTCAGACCCCATTAGCCGTGTGTGACCGGATCAGGGAAGCACATGCCGACTGTAGATGGATTGGTAATGTTGGATTCACTTGCGAAAACCTTAAGTTGGAATTATACAGCAGATGTATGTGTTGTAATCACGTTTGTAACGGAACCTATTGGTTTCTCTCCCAACATGTACAGACGGGTGAGAAATTAAAAGTGAACCTGTTTTTTGTTTAGAAATAAGCTGGAGTGATTTCCTAATGGTAGATTCAAACCAAATCGTGGAAGATTTGTAGAATTCGAATACAAGATCTCCAAAACCTGCCATGAGGAAACCCTCTGATAGAGAAAACTGGAGAACCCAGATCAATAAAAAGCTGTTTGTGGTCATTGATCTACGAATCCAGCCATCTTCCTTTAATTCTAACCCCCGCCTGTACATGGATGTTAATATGTCCTTGTGAGAGTTTCTATCCTCTCGCATATGTGCCCAAAATATAAGGCCTCATAGGAGCAGCTGTGCATTGGTATTGCTGAGAGGAAGGAAGCAACACGAGAGTTCGGGTGGGAAAAAAAAGCAAGAGGAAGAGCAAGAGATTGAAGAAGAGCACCGTAGTTGTATCAGCAGCTGAGCTGTACAGGAGTTGTAGATATAGTTGTATAGTACCATGGTTGAACTGTAAACAGTGTGTCAGCTGGTTTGAGCATTCGAGTACAAGGCTTTCCTCTCACAGCTTAGTGTGTGGGTGTATGTGTGTATTGTATTCTATGATGTGTTAAGGATGTAGATGGATTAACTGTGTGTGGGCAGGTGGGTTCATTCTAGCAGATGCTGTGACCCTTGAACTAGCTGACTTGCTTTAGTACTTTACGAGACGACCATCCACACGACAGTGCATGCACTCACACTCGTCACAGAAGCCTTGCTATCGCCGGTGAACGATGCGGATGGGTCCGAATGACTCGCACAGTCTGTAAAACTGGTTAAACAACGAAACGACTACGACAGATACGGACAAAGTCTTCAATAAATAGCCGACCGGACACGTCAAAGCAAGAGCGCGTCGTCGGGTGAACGCCGTATCTTGCGATGAATAGCACCAGGAGGTTGTCAGGCAACTACCAAAACGAATGTAGAGGGGTGGAGCTTAGTTGCTATGCAAACAGGGCGGGGGGCGGAGCGGGTGGTCGGATGGCACGGCGGACGGGGTTTCAGTAACAGGCGAAGTATTCCTTCAGCGGAGCGAACAGGTGCCGGATTACCGGGACGCTCCACGACCTTCCCAGGAGTCTCTGTCGGGCCAGACGGCTCATATTCGAGACGTCCGTATAATGCACCGGAAATCCAAACACCCTGAAAGAAATGCACATTCAGTTCATCTACTGACCCCCCACCCCTCACCCCTCCTCCCAATTCACCCCATTAAGTTCAACATCCATTAAGTGATGTTTTTATAATATAACCAACAAACAGCCCATCTGTTCACCTGTTAATCCATCCACCCAGTTTTAAATGTGTGTCCTCCCTCCCCCTATTTACACACATCCATCCAACCAGCCACCCACCAATCAGCCAACTCAACACCCATCCAAATAGCCATCAACCCATTAAACTAACATCAACCCACCCATTCCCAGCCAGCCGGCCTTACATTAACCCAACTTATCCACTTATACACCCACTCATCCACCCAGCCATCCACACATTAGTACCTTTCCATTTCAGTGCACCAAAGAATGTCCTCTTTATTGTTCATGAACACAGGAAAATGCTGGTCTTTGCCCTGCTTGATGGAGTTGGATCGAGTAGTGATGGTTCGTAGTTTATCAAACTACAACACAGATGCAACATCACTTCAACACAACATCAGTCATAATGCTCCCATAAATTACCAGAGTAATCAAAGAATGACTAGTTATTCTGCTCACTGTGAATAAAAACCAAAAAGCAGTTCTCTTTGACACACCTTGGCTGTGCGACCATGTTCCAGACAGTCTTGTAGGTCAAGTCTATCATTTACCATCGCAGACAAGGGCCTGCCGGAATTAGAAAAGATATTACCAAGGAGATCATTCCAAAAAGAAAGTGTAGTGTATGGGATTTAGTGGCATCTAGTGGTGAAGGTGCAGATTGCAACCAAATAAATACCCAGTAAATACATTTTAAACAAATACATCTATAGTGCTGAAACACAATTGTACATATAAAAGACTGATTCTAATGAAAACACTGTTCTAAATTTTCAAAATCTTACACACTGCACCTTTAAATAACATCATTATATTAAAGATATTAAATATGTTATTTAACATGAATGGATGAAGTTTAAAGAACTATATAGCTGTAACCCATTAAACAAACCGGTTATCAAATTGATCAATTGAAATAAATGCTGCATTTAATTTTTTTTAAAGATTTTACTTGTGTGACCTGTCAAGTAATTGTGGTTTACTTTCTCACAAAACAGAATCTGAGCTAAAGAAGGTTCAGGCTGACATATAGTAATGTTATGAAAATGAATTACTTACCTTAACTTTCAATTTAATGTTACAACCACCATGCTTTACAAAAAGGCATTCTGGGTGATGTGCTGTGTATTTGTGAAGCATAGCACTTGGCTATTGCAGATTTCAAGGCAGTTTTATCTGCCCACACCAGACTCTCTTTATCTCATATTAAGCTTAAAGGAATGTCTATGGTGCAGTGTAAAGTAAAAGCCTCTCTTACCGGTTCATGCCAGGCAGGTTGCCCCAGAAATATCGGGCACGGTGGGCAGCGGAAACCTCCTTGGCATCAATCATCACTGGATTGCACTGCAGCAAAAGTGAATTATATTGACTATAGCTATTGAACAATGAGAGCTGTACAGATAAAGTTATGTTCCAGACATCCAGCAGAGCGGATGGAGAGCACATGATGTGACAGCATGTTCACATCACTTTCATTAAAATTTCATTCATTTTAATTCATACAGCGAGTCCTTTCTGAGTCACTCACATTCTAAATCAAACTACAACCTCGGTTCACTGACAGTGTCACTTATGATCAGTCGCAGTGGAGCATTGTGGGTGTACCTCGAGAAAGCGTGAGATGTCTCTCTTGTCGCTGACTCCCATAGCAACCACATTTTCAAAGAGCCAGAAGAACGGCCGATCATCTCCATCTTTAGGACGGGCCTCGTGCAGCAGGCGGTAAAACTCGAAAAACAAACGCCCGGTACCTTCTGTACCACACAGGGGGTTAGAAATATCGTCAGACACGTTAAGCAAATTAGTTATTACATGTTGTTCGTGTTCTCTGTTTACCAAAGAGTCCTTTCCTGGCTGGGTTAACGATGGAAAGATCGTTACAGGGACTCCCCCCTATCACCAGATCAAAGGGACCCCATTCCTGTATCTATAACACACACACACACACACACACACACATTAAGACTTTGTACTCTTTCTCATTTAAGTGAATGTGCAGGACGTGTTTTAACTAAACAGAAATATAAACTGTCTAATTTATTAGTGAATGCTGAACACAACAATGCCAAAATAAATGCATATCATTCTATAAATCATAACCAATTAAACATTGATAAACAGATATATTAAAGTTTAATGTAAAATTTGGCATAAGCCCCTTTGCACATTGCGTGTTTGTATGTTCTCCCCGGGTTCATGTGGTTTTCCTCCGGGTTCCCTTGTTTCCTCCCACAAAAACATGGATACAAGGTAAATTGAATGCTCTGAATTGCCCCAGACGATATGTGTTTGTGTGTGTGGATGTGTGCCCAGTGTGAACTGTGAACCCCGCTGCGACTCTAGTAAAGGATTAAGCAGAAGATGAATGAATGACAATGGGATGAATTAAAAGGTCTTAATGATGAAAAGAATAGTCCAAACATGTCATTCAGACATTGGACACTCGTTCAGCAGTAAATGATTTGTACTGTGAAGGGAATGAAATAAAGAGCCAGGCATTCTGAACTGATCATTAGAAATAAAGTTCTTCAGGGTTGATTTTGATAATCACCTGCTTGCTTTACGGCGTTCCTCAGCGAATTTGAAACGAGATCCATCCAACATTTACGGACAGCTACACTGATACACGTTTTTTTTTTTCACCCAATGTACAATAATTAAGAAAATATCAGCACCCCTGTGTCCCGGACCGTCAGAGAAACAAGTTTCAGTTAGACAGACGCCAGACTAATGAGCTCCTGTGGGAAATCCCAGATCAGGAGAGTTGTGTCAGTGGAGAGCCTGGACCAGGTTGGATTCTCCAGAGAATTAAAACCAAGAGCACGAAGAAAATGAGCTGCCTGTCAGAACTCTGCCATTCATACGGCTAAGTGGTGAAATTCCTCAGGATGAATTAGAACCAATATCCATCTGCACTTAGGTTGTTGCCTCAACCAACAATATTCAATTAAATATTAAGGCAATAAGGCACTAAGGGAGTGCACTATTGTGAATGGAACAAGCAGTTTTATAAGAGGATTTAATTAATGCATCATAATAAACAGTAATAACAACAGCAACAGTATTACAGCCTGCAGATTCCGAGGTCTTTGTCCTATTTTTTCTGTTTTGATGAATAAAGACATCATAATTTGTCCATTTCACTCTTTATCTCTTGCTCTCACTCTCTCTCTCTCCCTCTCTCTCACACACACACACACACACACACACAGTAGTGCTGTCAGGGCAGTATATCATGCCTGAGGGTGCAACCAGAAACTTTGCACTTCAAAGCCGAAACTGAAACATGAGTTCCATCAGCAGCGCTCACATCTTTATTTATACTGAGAAGAACAGAGTGAGTGAAAGAAAAATAAAGGCCAGATGGATGGAGGCCTTGCAGCCTGGATAAAAGATCACGGTCGCAGTTACAACCCTATTTCCAACGTCATAACTTTCATTTTATCAAAATAAAATCCAGACCTCAGCCTCGGACCAAACCCAAGACCAGAAACCAGTTTTCAATTATACGACAGGAAGTTCAAACAGATCGAGCTTCCCCTGAACAAGACACGGAATTTAAAGGTGATGAAAACGCAGGGACAGTCAATGGCAGGAGGCGGCGGGTCGGAGAATCTTATATAATATTCTTATATAATCTTAAATAATATTATAAATCAAAGTTTCTCATCCTTGATCAAGTGTAAAATAAATACTGTATTTAATCAATTATTTAAATATTTGGCAAACAGAATGTGACCCCCTCCAGGGGCAGCATTTCATTATGATAGATAGGAGCAGAGATATGAATGTAGTTGACTTACATGTTTGTGTGTGACGTTACGGACGTCTCCGACGTACATGATGCGTCCCTGGTGTCTCACCATCCCCACAGTAATGGAGTCCTCACACACCTCGGATGCCACGTAGCGCTCCACCTGGATACCCAGATCCCTCAGCACCAACAGACCTAAGCACAGGCACACACACACACACACACATACACACAAATTCAAATCAAAAGGCCTGAATGCATCCTAAACCTCTTTCCTGTATAATTCACGTCAGTGAAGTGGTTGGTTGTTTTCACCTGTAGCGATGCCATCAAACAAAGAGAGGACTCTGATTGGCTGCCTCTTCTCTGCTGCTACAGGTGTGTACAGTTTAGGAGGTTCCTAAAAAAGACAGAAACAAAAAAGCTGAGACATTACTAACAATCATCGGTTTCTAATAAATAACGTGAAAGCGGCGTAACGAAGTCATGCCTAATAACACCAGTGATTTATTTACAATAATTCCACCCTCTCATGCCTAATTGCTTTAATGTTTAAGCAACTCACAAAGTCTTGGTCATGGTTGTTGGCGAAAAACAGCTGAAGGCGCGATGTCCAGTCGTCTCTGCGGCGCAGCAGGCCGTACACTCCTTTACTGCTGCACATGTAGCAGTTCCATGGATCCTCATTTATAGCTGTCTGCGCTGAACCAGTACCCACCAACAGATCCACACACTCCACACAGAAGCACCTGAACACACACACACACACACACACACAGATAAATTCAAATGTAAATGCACATATACATACACACTACATACATGTGTGCACTTGTTCATCAGACAACATACACACACACACACACACACACACACATATGTTTACTAAAGCACACATGCACATAAAAAAATACATACACACATATATAAATACAAACATAAATGCACACACAAACGCATATATTCACAGATATTCACATAAACACACACACACACACACAAACATAAATGCTCACTTATACACGCACATCCACATACAAATGTAAATGCATGCACACACCTGCACACGGGCTCTAACACACACACAGGTACATATCCACACCTCAACACACAGACCTGCAACAGTTGTTGTTGCCACACATGAGAACCTCTCTGCCCCCACAGCAGATGGTGCAATAGGACTGGTATCCATCATCGTCGTATTGATACGCACACTCCAGAAAGCAGTTCTGTACAAAACATAACACTCAGCCTTACATCGGTTATTTTTCACCCATAAGAACCCATGGTGACGTGTCGCAAGCCCATAAACTAGAAAGGACTACCATAAACGCCGGGTGCAACAAATTTATAAAAAGTAATGCAGACACAACTGGGGCTTTATCGGTTTGTTTTATAGTTCTCATAATGTGCGCTTATGGGATAGGATCCTGCAGCCGGAGCTCCAGCATGTTCAGCTGAATTCAACCACATTAGCTCTGATCACTGACCCAATATCATGTAAGTATAAAGTCAGTAATACATGATCTATAATTAAAGGTGGGCATGTCTATGAGTGTGTGTGTGTGTATGTTGTGTGTATGTGTATGTGTGTGTGTGTGTGTGTGTGTGTGTACCTTGCAGCTCTGGCACATGGCTCCAACAAACAGCGGATGTTCGAGTGAAACATTTAGACTTCCACAGGATATGCACATATCTGCACACATATGACATCATCAGGTTCTAGAGCAGAACTCGCCAGAACTCTACACTTTGCACAGAGCTGCTTGATTATAAAAGCAATAAGACACGAGAGAGCGTGCATTATTGTAAATAAATCACGGGTAAGAGGTGATACTCTGAAACCTGTACTCTGCTTCGCATCGTGCCTAACAACACCTCTTTCCTGTGATTTATTCACAATAATGCCACACCTTCTCGTACCTTATTACTTTAATGTATTCTACTGGGAACTGCGTTAACTGCGTTTTACCTTCAATGTTTCTGCACTTCTGCCGCACTTCATAGACCAGCCTCTCTGAAAAGATTCAAACAATGCAGCTGAGTGTTCAGGAGTCTATCAGAATTCAGCAGTGTGTAAATGTTATACCTCTAGTTCCTTCATCTATAATCTCTTTGATTTTGGGTTTCTCCAAATTGCTCTTCCTGGGTTTTTTAGCCGGTGGCGCGGTGTAGGCTGCGGCCTCTGGCTCCACCCACATCTCAGGATACACCTCGGTGTAGGGGTTACGCTCAGCTAACACACACACACACACACACACACACACACACACACACACACACACACACACACACACACACACACACACAAACACACAAGTTATAAGTACACATTACAGACGCACTTGTTCTTCTCTGCACTTTGGCCATAATGATCAGAAAGACTGTTTCTATCTGTTTATTGCTGAAGCTTCAAGGAACGCCTATTAATCTCAGCATTACTGTGTATGAGGGCAGTACCTGGGGGAGGTTCCAGACCCTTGGCTCCTGTAGGTAGAAATCCTCCACTTGCCCACTCAATCATCGCTTTAGTCTGCAGCTCAACATTCTTCACAGAGTCTGAGTCGTCATTTGATGAACAGACAGGAAAAGGCTTCCCTGCCCGCGTACTGGCCGTCTGGAAACAAACACACACACACACACACACACACACACACACACACACACACACACACACACACACACACACACACACACACACATAAAGATGTAAAATAAACGCTTGCATGCACATGCAACCACCAGTGAGTCACAGTGAGTCATAAAAGAAAGCCGGTTACTCACTTGTAGCACCTCATAGATAGCTTTTCTGTACATGGGTTGTTTGTTGTAGGTAGGCTGATGAAAGGCATTAGAAAACGTACCCAATGGTAAAAGTTTCTCCACACAAACCTGGGCGTATCAGAGAAAGAGAACAATGATATAGCACTCAACTTTATTAAAACACAGAATCAGAATAATGTGCTTTTCAAACTTCATGCTGTTCATGGTTAATAAAGCACTGCTGGAACAGTGACCTCTACTGGCTGTTAAAAGTATTAGCGTATAAGTGAAGGGGAAAAAAGGTGCCAAATAGCAAATCATAAATCCAGGATAATTTGGGAATTGTCTCTAAATGGTCATCATATTGCCCATTAATAATCTCACCACTGAGAACTTTCCATCTCCAAACCACATGACCCATCTGGTTCCCTCTGCAGCTCGGCTGCGTCCTGTGATCCACCAGGACACAATGCGTCCGGGCCACCAGGAGAACCCACGCAGCTTTCCCCAGACCAGCTCCCCGATCCCAAATCCACGACCATCCTACAGACACAGGCATCAAATTTCCACACAATTTTTAATAATTATGAAGAATCGAGGTGCCATCAAATCATGTTGTTCTTTAACTGTGTGGCCGTTTGAACAGAACTGCATTTGTCAATAAACATACCGTCTGAATTGACTTCCTTTAACGAGTCACATTTTTTACCTCATATTCCTGCTCCGCCTCTGAAGATCGATGCATTTCCTTATTCCCGCAGGCAACGGGGGCAGGATCCGGCGTTGTGGCAACCGTTGGTGAGGCAGGGTCCGTGTGCTGCTGTGGAGGAGGTGTCTGTGGGGCAGATGTGGATGGGACACCACTGGCCTCTGGTTGCTCCTCCATTCTCTGAGACTCTTCATCTGATTGACCCGCCATAGTGTTGTTTAAGTCCGGAGCCACGTTGGCCTTCTTCTCCTCCTGAAGATGGAAACATGGTTTAATGCACTCAGCCAAACACACGAACACACCACAGTTCACGGCTGTAGCAAGAACTTTAACCTGAAACTGTATGATGCCAAGCGGAAGCCCAAAATTCATTCATTCATTGCATAAAAAAATCTCTAGACTTAAAGTCATCAGAGATGGACCAATGACAGTCATGAGCAGACCGTCCGCATCTTTTCTATGGTTTGATTTGTTATTGTATCATATTGAACTCCGTGAGCGCCATGTTGAGTTTCAGAAAACCAACTCTTTCCAGTTTTCCATAACCACAAGTTTAACTTGGCTTTGGTTTGTTCCCCCGTCATAAAATTGATTTAAACCATGATGACAGTGACAACAAAGATGGTTTATGTTCATTAGTGCTTCATGGTTAATCGAATCATGATGGTAATTATAGAAATGAAAAATGCTGCAGTTAAAAACTATTTAATAACACACAAACACACACACACACACACACACACACACACACACACACACACTTGCATCACTTTTGCTCTGTTTACACCTGGAAGACTACAGCTCGGTTTCTAAGCCATTAAAGACATTAATGTGCTGTAGAATATCTCTGTTTCAATGTGTAAGTAAAAAAATTACCGATTTAAATAAACAGTGAGGCAGAGATTCATTTTCCAACATATTTTTAGTGTTTCTTTAGTGTGAAAATAATTCAAAATATTTATCACAATAATTGATATACTGCAAAAGAAAAAAATAATTTATTTATTTATTTTTTTTAATAAAAAAAAGTAAAACATGCTTAATTCTAATAGGCTGAGAAAGCGAGTTGTTAGCTGTGATAGGCTGAGGAGTTTGGTCAGAAGGTCATCAGGTGTCCTTGCTGAACTTTAGACCTCAGAACTGAACAACCTCAGCATGTCTAATCAGGTGTTACGAGGGTCAGTGCTAACATGACACCTACTCATAAATCTCCTTTTATATCTGCACACACACACACACACACACACACACACACACGGCTGCCGTCCTTACCATGGCAGCTGAACAACAACAATTGTACAAAGCTTATGTTCTCAGTTCCACTTACTGTAAATATGAACTTTGTAGTTCTACAATTCCAGAATGTAGTCCATCTGTTTGTGTTCTACAGTACATACTGTGTACTCTGTTCTAATGGTCAGGACCACAGAGCAGGGATTACTTGTTAGGTACATTATTCCTATCCCAGCAGTGTCAGTGAGGTGTTTTAATGAAACTACAGCAGCACGCCTGCATTTAAACCCCCTCACCACATCAGTGTCACTGCAGAACTGACAATAAACAATCCACCACCCAAATGATACCTGTTCTGTGATAACCAAAGAAAACAGAGAACCAACATGGTACTAACAACAACAAAGGACACACATGGACTACAGTCTGGTAAGATGAGGAAACAGACAATGGAGTGTGTGTGTGTGGGGGGGGGGGTCCAAACTTTTGACTGGTGCTGTATAAAAAAAAACACCAGAAACAAAACCTCTATTCAGTGTAAAAGTTTTAAAGATTTAACATCTCACAAAAAAGCAAAGATGAATTTAAAGCCCCGTGTTTGATCATCACACCACCCAGTGATCTGGCACATAAAACTGTATGAAGCAGTTTGAATAAGCTCCACCCCCAGCAGCAAGACGGTAACATGAGGCTCACACATCCATTCTTATGATGTCATCAGAAGAAACCAAGCAGAAGTTTTACTTCAAAACTCTGCTAACGTTTTTTTGTTTGCTTCAGGAATCTAATGTGGGTTTTGTACTTTGCTGATCTGAATGCTTCCTTCACCTCCGACAGAGACGCACACATGCACACAGAGCAACACAAACACACACTGGCAGTCCACTGTAAATCTTTGCCTTTCCCTCCACTCATCCATTCATCTTCATACCCTCTACCCCTCTGTGATCACCCCTCGTTTCCTCCCTTGTTCCCTTCCTGATTCGGTTTCCCCTCCATAAATCAGACACACTTTCACATGTAAACAAAAAGGCGTGCGCACACACAGACACACACACACACACACACCCATCTGCTTTCACTAATGTACAGACACAAACCGGCACTCAGATGCTCTTTCTCTCTTCCCCTTAAACACACAGGGGAAACTACTTTAGCTGGAGCCTCTTTATCATGACAAAGCCAGTGGACTAACATCACTCAGACACCCCTGGCACGATGCCCGGTGCACACTGGGAAATGAGGTCCTTTAAAGAAAGCACACTGTGAATCCTCTCCACATCAGGCAATCTGATTCATCATACTTTCCTTTAGCTCACATTCTTTACATGTAAACATCAAAGGAATGCGAGCTGCCCCTCAGACGGCACGGGGCTGGTCGGACAGCGCCTCGCCGCCGAAAGAACGGCCGCTGTACAGAGAGAGTTGTATAGATTTGGGCCAAAGGAATTTATGATCACTAGGTTTACAGCCTTAGTGAGCTCCTTGGATGTTGAGACAGACATTCCGATTCATCTCAAAAAGGCACAAAAAGGACATTTCGGAATAAATAAAAGTAAATAAAAAAACTGCTTTGTGCCCTGAAGGTCCCCGGTTCGATTCTCGGTCCCACCAAGAACTATGGCTGAAGTGCCCTTGTGGAACACTCAGTGTGTGTACGTGTGTGTTTCATTGCACGGATGCGTTAAATGTAAAAGACACACTCATGTACACAAAGCTGATTAACGAAAACACACAATTATTGAATCATTATAAATATTTCATTAAGAGTAATGGGTTCTCTGACTGGATCATCCTGTCCTCACTGCCCTCTGGAACAGCTCTTGACTCCTGACCCATGTTACGAGTGGGCCATTTTATGACCATGAACCAGGCAAGCATGACCTGTGACCCTTACCTCATCGTGACCCTAAAGCCAGCACTGAGAGTGTGAGAGTCACTGTGTGCTATCTGACCAAAATGCCTCAATCCTGAGATTACAAATGTAATCACTCCAATTCACACTACACATCAACTATTTATTAACCAATAGTTTAGTTTGAAGAGTAAAAGCTCTCTGTGATGTCATTCCTCTGTATGTAAAATTCTCATCTGTTTTGTAGCATGTTTTAATTTAAGCCCCCATTCGCGAGACATGCATTTTTACAAATTTTGATGACAATTCAACAATGCCATCATGACTCACCATGAGTCTCATTCAGACCCTACATCAAATACACAACATTTTTTTTCTCATCTCATCTCATTATATTCCACTAGGGTTGCGGGGGTTGGGGGGAGTTTCGAGATATATACCCAAGGCTGATCTATCGCTGGGAGAACACTGAGGAAAGCCACATGGACACGGAAAGAACACAGAAACTCAACCCAGATCGGGATTCGAACCCCAGCGCTGATAGACAAACATGCTAACCACTAGGTCACTGTGCCGTCCCACACCATTTCTTAGCATTGGAAAATACAGGAGGATTTCAGTGAGGTATTTAGACTTAGTGTTAAACATATTACAGAAATGACAAACTAACCGTCAAGGTCAAGAACGATGGTTGGGTGGAGGTGGCCCTGTGTTTTTACACCCCCAATTCCAGCACCTCAGGGTGCTTTAATAGTGGTCTTGATTACCTTTGGTGTCTGTCATGTGTGATGGGTGGGAGGTCAGGGTTAAGGTTTCTCTGGATCTTCAAAAGGGGCAGTCATGGGGTATGGGGGAATGTTAAAGCCAGAATGCATCTCCCACCATGTTGTGCTAAAAAGCCCAGGTCAGGGGGTTGATGAAAAGCGGTTGGTGCTGGACGTGTGATTGAGGAAGCATGTGGCAGCTGCAGCGCTCATTGCCAGGTGGTGGGAGGAGCAATACAGTCAGAATGCAACAAGTTGCAGTGATGAGTTACATATAATTAATTAGGGAAAACTGAACTGCAGTTCATTATCTGTTATACATTTGATTTGGCAAAAAAATAAATTGCTCAACACATCGCGGGCCACATTCAGCTTCGCTCTCAGCGCTGCGTCACTGTATTAACCCTCGCCCAGTTGCATAATGTTTTGGCCACGGTTTTGTCCTGATGACAGGAGCCTGGACCCACTGTGTAAATTCTACTCCAGCAAATAATTTCAAAAGGTCAGGACGCCACAGTGCACAATTCTTATGTTAAAATAACGCCTCATGCTCTGTTAACCCTAAAACGTACCCATATCAAGACGAAGAAAACAATTAAGTGAAATGAACTGGTCCTTTAGAACATTCAGACAGTTAGCTGATTTCATTTCATAGCTACGTAATGTTACTGAGCCTCGACCCAAGCAGCTGACGCAAACCCGGAACAGAACACAAGTCCAAACGGTGACTTTGTCCTGTTGGGAAGCGCATGTTAAAGTGTGTAGAACCTAAAAATGTCCTTTTTTTGTTTTAAAGGGAAAGCAGAAAAAAAAAGCGTTTAATGAGCCATAATTTTAAGGTTCGGTTTAAATTCTTACTTAATTCTTTTTTTTTTAAAGTCCAGCTTTAAAACAACACTGAGGAACAGCCGAAAGTAACAGACAGCTGTAATGAAGTTTTAAGGAAACGTCTGCATAACAGACAGACACCTCAACAGACAGCTTCTCATCACATTAATCAACAGACAGCAACATGATTCTGTAGTTAAATTAAAAGTACAAACAGATTACAGTGACATTAAACATTATAAAAACATTCTCTGGAATTCAGTACAGATGAAGCTACGCTGAAATCTAACTCTGCCCCCCCCCCCCTCTGTCTTTCTCTCTCACACACTCTGTCTCTCTCTTTTCCCTCATGATTAAAGCTATGTACCAAAATAGCACAAACTATAGTCAGCACAATCTGCCTGTGCACTCTCTGTCTCTCTGCTTAACCACACACACACACACACACACACACACACACACACACACACACACACACACACACACACACACACACACACGCATACATACCTGTCGTCAGTCAGTTAGGTCGGGTTGTAGCGCACGTGTGTGTGCCTCAATGTGCGGCTTAAAGTCCCCCCAAAATAGAGGAAAACACACATTAAAAACGTCTTTGTCTAGAAATAGGGGGGGCATGTGACCACAGAGGGAGAATCTGATTGGCTAAAGAAGGCTCGCAAAATACAGGCAGTAAGCTGAGGAGCTGTCTGCAGCAAACCTGAATGACTGAGAGAGGAAGAAGTGCGAAGAGAGAGAGAGACAGGGGAGAGGGAGAGAGAGAGAGAGAGAGAGAGAGAAAGTGAAGGTGGCATGAGAGAAAATAAAACAAAAAAAAACACAGAGTTATAAGAGATTAAACAATAAGAAAAGAAACGAGTGAGAAAAAGAGACCAAAAAGAAAGAGAGAGAGAGGTCAGACAAAAAAAAAGCAGAGAGAACAAGGAAGAGAGAAAAAAAAAGTGAGACAAAGTAAAGATGCAGAAGAGAGATGAGAGGGGTGGAAACAAAGAGATAAAAATGACAAGAGAAAGAGAAAGAAATACCAAAAAAACAAGAACAGAAAAAGCATGGAAAGAGAGCGAAAAGAGAACACAAGAGATAAAGTAAGAAAAAGAAAAAGAGATTGAGAGAGTGAGAGCAAGAGAGAGAAAGAAAAAAGTAATGAGAGAGAGAGAGACAAGAGAGAAAAGTTCTGAGAAAGAAAATGAAACAAGTAGAGAATAAGAAAAGAAAATACGAGAGAAGAAAATACAGAGTGAGAAAGATAAAGGAGGACGAGCGAGAGAGAGAGAAAAAGATAAAGAGAGAGACAATGAAATATGAGCATTAAACAAAACTGTGTCAGTGAATGTGTCTGGGTTTCTGGGTTAAGAAGGACCAGAAGATGATGGCCGACTGGGGAGGACGTAACCCATCACCATGGTTACCATCGGAGAGAGGAATGCGGAAAAGTTCAATATGGAAGCGATTTATGACCCAACAGGAGTGTTTCCCATGGGCCTCTCCCTGAGCACGCACACACACACTCATGCACACACACACACAGACACACGCACACACACGCACGCACGAACACACACACATTCGATCGCATGTTGACGTCTTTTCACACTGGTCACACATCTAATCGTCATTAAAAATGTTATTAAACAGTGCGACCTGCAGTTACTATTAACAGAGCAACAACAGTTCAGTGGAAATGAGGTAAAAACACTAAATACAAACAAAGCCCTCAGATCCAAACGGCCTCCGGAAGTCAAAGCAGCAAACTGGTTTCCTTTCCACGCTGTCCGTAAGGTGGATTTTCCTCCTGCAGTGATCCGCAGAGTCATAATGCTCCAGAGTCACTCTGACGTTGAGGAAACGTTGGAACCATACCTACAAGGCTTTTGATCTGGTTATGTTTTGTTTCCCGTCATCATGTCTTTACCTGCTCGTTTTTTAGGGGTTTTTTTTATCTCCACATCACGTGTTATTTATTTATATTTTTGTGTAAATTTTTCTATTTCTTTCGTTCTAAATCATCCCGTCTGCAGGTGCAGCGTCGAAGGCTGTCTCATTGAATAATAATTAAACCGCCGCTTTCACTTTTCATCCGCTGTA
>JAFMOC010000009.1:3037500-3157500 GCA_019802505.1 Corydoras sp. C115 | reverse complement strand
ACTGAAGCACGCGCACACACACACACACACGCACACACACACACACAAACACACACACATTGTTTTTATGCATTGTGGAGACTTTATATAGACTTTTTTTATTAATTTCATATAAACTTACCCAAACCATAACCGTAAATACAACTGGCAGTCTACACAATTACATGATTTATACACAGTGTGAGTGGGAACTGCATAATATTTACCTGAACACACACACACACACACACACATTTTTATGTATTTTAGAGACTTTACGCTATAATGAGACAAAGCTGGAGCAGGTTTTCACAAGTATCAAGTTCATTTAAACAACTACTGAAGACATTAGTGCACACACACACACACACACACACACACACCATAACCAAACTGCATGTGGTCCACCCAAGTACATATAAACCTGCTTACACACACATACAGGAAAAGTAATCTAAACACGAGCGCACACTTGATGGTTGGCTGCTGTGTCATTAGTAGAAAAAGACATTGAGATGTAAAGCAACAAATCACTTTCCATAGAAAAACTCTCTCTCGGTCTTCACACACACGCACACATACACACACACACGCACACACACACACACAAGTAATTAAAAACATTCATCATTTAAGCAACAGGCCCGCAGCTTGCTCACTGCTGTATCTGGTAGTTTTATGCTCTTATCGTTTCAGAGATAACCCAGTCTGCCCGCTCGATTCTATACAGACTGAATCTGTGGTCGCAGCAGTTTCCTGGATTTACTGCCAGGAATACCCTCACCACTCTGACTTCCTGTGATAATCACATTGACCCTTACAAGCTTGGCATGTTAGGTTAAATTTTAGGGATCAGTGAAACAATGCACAAGCTGCCTTTATTGTCATCTTTTAAATTGAGGAGTGCACAGTGAAATACTTTCTCAAAATGTCCAAGTCCTAAGACGATTAAGTTCAGCGTGTAGGGTCATGGCTGTTCCTGGTTCAGAGAGGGACAGGCTGCTAAGCACAAACCCTTGAGTGCTGACCGACCGACCATCGACCATTTACTTGTCTGCAAATGGCTTAATACTCAATGAACCTGTACACAAATTTCCAACAACATAGATGTTGTGGTAAGAAATCCCATCTCCAATCCTCATCCGTTTGGACCTCATTCAGTGCCATATTAAAACAAGGTCCATGCTTTGCATTCTGAACAATTATATGCTTTCCACTCAGGGAAAAAAAATAAGGAAGGCCCTTTTTGTTCTAGCATTACTAAGCCTTAGAGAAGAAAGCAAACACGGTCCGTAAAAGTCAGAGCCCTGACCACAACATCTTCTGGATGAATCTGCAAAAATTCCCTTAGACCGTCCAACATCTGTCAACACATCTGATTTAAAATCACATGTTGCATCTCACACACAGAGTCAGAGTTTTTTGCTCAATGGTTCCTCTGGTCTGGCTGAACGCCAGCAGGAACCACCGAATCTGCTCAGTGTTTAAATACCAGTTGGAATCTATTCACACAGAAGTTGGAAACAAAGCGTTTGTACATATTTGGTGTGTTAGTGAACTTGCTGTAATACCTTACTGTATGAAGACTGATGTGTGTGTGTGTGTGTGTGTGTGGTGTGCGCGTAAATCTGAAGACCGGAGTCTCCCCCATGTGCACGGTGGAGCTACATCTCTATCCATCTGAATGTCACTCATTTCCATCGAGTAGTTAGCACGTATGACCTTCAACGTTGGTAATCCAGGTTCGATTCCCGATCTGGGTGGCATTTACATGTTCTCCCTGTGTCTGCATGGGATTTAATCTGGGCTCTCAGGTTTCCTCCCACAGCCCAAAAACATGGATTCGTTAATTAACTACTGTAAACTGCTTGCCCCCAGAAGTCGCTGCATTGGCGACTGGTCCTGGGTGTATCTGCCCAGTGTCCGAAACGTTCTCCCCAAGAACCTAGTACTTAGTATAGGATTAAGCAGATATTCATGCTATTATGGTTATCAGTATATAATGGAAAGCAGTCACTGCTACCAAAGAACAGCCTTCCGTTCATATCAATGATGAAATCAACCCCAATCTCAGGTGGAAAAGTGACATAAGGAGGCAAGATTTCCAAACTACCCTGACGCAAACTGCAAGAATCAGGGATGACTCACATTCTCATCGTCTTTAATTTCCTTTCTCACTTACAACACTTTACACTTATAGCATGTGTGTTTGGGTGGCTTTCCATTGTGGTCCATTACAGAAAGTGAAATCGCAGATGCCTTCACTTCCAATCAGTGCGATAAACAAATGCCATGAACAAAGTACCGTCTCATTCCTCACGCTTTATACCAAACCTGTCCTTCTGTCTATGTTGGGAATAAAACCTTTAAAAACACACAGGGGTCAGATGTGCGCCTGAAAAACTGAGAGTGAGCATGACAGCAGGTTTAAACGATGACATTCTGAGCTATACATGTTCAAAAACGTTAAAACAGAGAACAGGGGAGATCCGGTAAAGGAAGCTTCCGGCCAAATCCCATCCACCCAGCAGCAACCGATGGGTCAGGATCCTCCTATAAGGCTTCATTCAAACTCCTGAAACACTATGCTACCATAGGTAAGGGCTAACTTCCTGTAGCCAGGTGCTAACATGCCTAGGACTTCTGATTTCTGCAGTACTTCTTGCGAAAGAAAGTTTGAACGAAGATAAAAAGTGAACAGCAGGACTTTTGACTCACCATGGTCTCTCACTTCAGTGCAGTACAGTACGGTGGGAAAGGGATGTATCGGGAACGTCTGTGTCTGTCTGTCTGTCTCTTACTCTGTCTCTGATTCTCTTTCTCACTCACTGCATTGCACTTCCGGCTCTCTTACTCCGTGTTCTCCAGCCACAGCTTCCTGTTCTGTCTTTAATTCAGTGTTTCCACACATGCAGACTTAAATGGGCCTCATTCTGACTACAATTTCCATATGTGCGCATGTGAGCTCTCGTATTCGCTGCTCTTCCTTCAACTGGTGCCTTTGTTCTCGTTTCTGGTCAGAAGAATTTTGTCGGTCCCCACACCTCGACACTGTGACAGTGCTGCATGTGATGAAGAGAGAGACCATGCTTGAGCTACGTCATTCGCTGGTTCATCGATTCACTTTCCATATGAGTGCATGCTGCATTCATACAGGTGCTAACGGCAGACTATCAGTCACTAAACACCCTGTGTTGTCAATATGGAAAAAGAGACCACCGTGAAATCGCCTTTGCACATTCGACTGTCTGGTCCACTCAGACGATACACAGATATCACAGGTTGTGTTGCACAGGTGGGAGGCCGGAACAGTCATACCCCCTTTCCCAATGCAGCGGGAGTCTCTACTGGCTGTTTAAAAGTATCTGTTTTGTGAATGGGGTGAAGAAGACGCTGGATAGTAGACCAAATCCGTATGTTCCACACCAAATGTGCAACCCACATGGCAGCTGCTCTGCTCTTTGGATGACAACAGGAGTGAAATACAGTGGAATCAGAACAGAACCAATATCATACTACAAATTGTATAACAACCACTAGGTCATCCTTATTGATAAGCTCACTGGCAGGTTTCTCACACCAAAAACCCCCTATGAGAAAACTCCCCACAATAATTCCGATTGCACCCACCCCCCATATTTCTTTACTTATCTGCCTTATCGGAAATTTCACTTTCCTTTTAACACTTTTAAATTTGTAAATATAAATTCCAGCATCATATTGTTAATTTTCCATAAAAACGAAATGAACACTGAAAGAAACTTTCCTTCCATTCCTCTTTAGAAAAAAAAGGTCCTTATAATATACAACTATTAAGTATCTGGGTACACTGCACTGACAGGAACCTGTGTGTCATCCAACAATAGACATTAAACATTAGGTCAAATAAACAGGCAGCTTTTATCCAGCTTACAAATATCACAAATATCACAATACATACTGTGCACTCTGTTCTCTAATGGTCAGAGCAGGGATTATTTGGTTGGTGCATTATTCCCATCCCAGCAGTATCACTGAGGTGTTTAAATGAAACTACAGCAGCACTGCTGCACTAAAACCACCTCACCACATCAGTGTCACTGCAGAACTGACAATAAACAATCCATCACCCAAATGATACCTGTTCTGTGATGGCCCTGACCAATAGTAAACCCAACATGGGACTAACAAAAACAAATATGGACTACAGTCTGTAATTGTAAAATTACAAAGTCCATCTATATGGTAAGTGGAGGAAATAGATAATGGAGCAAGAAGGGGGCGTGTCCAAACTGGTATAAGATCCTGCTATTTAGATTTTTTAAGTAAATTTTATTTCTCCAAGTAACATTCATCTTGTTCTGTATATTTTAATATAAATAATCAAGTTCTATATTTTTATGCCGCATTATACTCTTTATGGATGTGTTTATTAGTGTTTTAATCCTAATTAAGTTCACTATGTAGTGAATACTATGTAGTAAAGAGTGAATAAGGGAACAAGTGTTCTATTCCGAATGCAGTTCAGGTTTAAATTGGACACGTGATGCTTCTTTCATCAGTCTTCTTCAGGAAGTGAACGTGCACCGAGGAGCCAAAACTCAAGCTTCCTGTGATCACACCGGCCAATGGAGGTCCCTTTTACAGCCTGGTTAGACTCGACCACAGCGCACTGAGCTGCTGAGGAGTTCCACGTCATTTTTGCAGTGTTTGTGAGGTGTGTGTTTCGTACCTGGCTCATTCTAAGCATTCTGGAGATGGCCTCTACTCCATAGTACCCTTGGTGCTCCTGTGTGGAATTACAACAGTTATTCGAGTGCCTCAGGACATTTAAATAGTTCAGTCCTGATCCCATGATAACTTCAGATGGAAACATTTTAGCTGCTGATTTTCTTGCACTAGTTTTCTATTAGTTTCATGGATAACCCGGTCAGTTGGAGAAAGCTGTGCAGTAAATAAACACCATTCCTCTACAGACTGAGCAGTTCTGATATTATAGAGAAACAAAAATGTCCTCATCAACTCACCTGGTTTTAGAACCAGGCTGATTATAAACAGTGTCAGGTATGATTTACTCAAACACACAGTACTGCTGAACTCAGACACCCATGTGTCGACTTTCTCACAATGTGTTTGGACATAAATTGATGTGTTTGCCGCAAAGCAATTTTTCTTTACACTATTCCGCAACCCCCCCCCCCCCCAAACACAGGTTCTAAAGTTTGGACATGAAAATATTGGTAAAACACACACACACGCACACACACATACACACAGAGAACTGATAAAGAATACAGGACATGTATCAAATGTAACAGATTTGTTATGAAACCTTTACGTCTTATAATTCCTGAAAGATTCATTACCAGATGTGTCAGCACCGGCACACACACACAAACAAACACACACACACACACACACACACACACACAAAGTCTTTTTTGAGCTTTTTATTAGAAAAGAATTTTAGATATCAGTGCAAAAAAGTATTATTTGGCTGTGTGTGTGTGTGTGTATATACTCACCGCTGGAGGTTTGCGTTTGCGGGCGGGTCGGCCCACTCTGCGAGACGGAGTGTCCATCGCTGACTCTGGCTGCATGAGATCACACACTTCCTGTTCCTGCTCTGAACTCTGCACACACACACACACACACACACACACACAACACACCAAACACATATGCACAAACATCATATTTAGCTTAAAACTCACATAACACATAAGATAAAGCTCATAACAATTTATAAACATGACCGGTAAACAGGCACTGAACAAATAATGTGCAACTATAAATCCAATGCTGTTGACACGTCTTACAGCGAGCAGATCAGATTTCAATACTTTAAACATTTACCCCCCCCCTCTCTCTGTGAGTGAGTGAGTGCATTTGTGTACGTCTGTGTAGTCTGCACTCCACAGGACTGGCTGCAGAAAGTCAGTAGGTGGTTGCTAAGGGGAAAAACTGCTTAGCAACTGTCTCCCAGAGAGTGTGATGCTCTGCTGACTAACGACTCCGGCTTGATGTCATTTCCGCGGCTACCCGCCTAGCAACCACCCACTCATACATGATGCCATCGTTTTCATCATCTGTCATGTCACACACACACCACTAACTTTAATCACATATATTAGTATCATATTAATTAGTTTTATGGATTTAAAGCATATGTGTGTGTGTGTGTGTGTGTGTGTGTGTGTGTGTGTGTGTGTGTGGTGAGGGGAAACAATTGCAAAACCAAATTTACATTTATGTTTTCAGTACATTTATAAAATCATTCAACTATTTTTATAGATTTGAAACATTAAAAAGTTATTTAATTTTATTACACATTTGGATTTCAAAGTCAGCTTTGATGCATTTACTTTCAAAAAGTGAGTTCAGTTCTTGAATCTAAATAATTCACTAAATTAACAGTAATTACACTGAAAAGCTTAAAATATCATCATTGTAGGGGTTAATTTTGCAATAATGACTAAAACACTAGACTTATTACATGGCTAATTAGTAAGAGATCAATCATTTGACCCAATAACGATCCATTACACATAGCAACAGTTTAAATTAAATTTGATTAACTTAAACATAATAAAAGTCCTAACAACCCCTTTTATTGTTTAACATATGCTTCAGATTTGTTATTTTAATGAGCGTACATCAGTGATCAATTATATATTATTGTAAACACACAGTATGTTATAAACTCTTTATTACTCTTGAGGGTTTTTTTTTTTTGGGGGAGAAGGAAGCTGCCAAGTCAATGATGTGTACGTCTGCTGCCAAGATAAATTCTGTTTCATTCAGAAGGTGCCATAATTCCTGCTGGGTAATAAAGCTCCTTGTTATACACACAACTGAAGAAATGTTGTGACACAGTGAAGTCTGAAAAACCATCACCAGAGTCGTGTAGAGTCTCCTGTTTACTTAAAGTACCATCCAATGAGAAGCAGCCGTTTTCTGACAATGCAGTTTCAAACTAACAACTTTAATTTCCGTACCAGTGGGTGCGAGTGATGTTTAATGGATGAACATTTGATTCTGGCAACCTGATTTATTAAACTGCAAGGAAGTGAACAAACCTGGACACAGTGCAAAAGACAAAGGACTGAAGGTGAACAGGTATGAATAAAGGAGTCTTATATTTCCAATGAATGCACTTAAACAAGGGTGGGTGTGTGTCTGTTCTGGTTTACTGACTTGATGGACTGGAATTTATAGCTTGTTAAACGTTAACACATAATAACAGAAATAATGAAACCTTGACTCCCTAACACACAAACACACACACACAAAAACACACACACACACACACACACACACACAAGTGCAATCTGACTGACTGCAAACAGTGTAAACATTAATTTACGCATAACTGGTCACTTCTTGGTGTTTTTTTTTTTTTTTTAAAAAAAACTTTATTTAAGTAACTGAGAGAAAAAAAAACACCAAAAGAAACAGCAAACAAAACTGGTGGTTGAGAGGAGTATTTGAGGTTAGAGAGAGTAAGTGTGTGTAGTTTAGTTTATATTAGGTTTGGACGAGTGTGTGTAGTGTAGTTAGTTGAACAATGTATATGTAGTGTAGCATACAATTGATTGAGTATGTGTAGTATAGTATATAAAAGGACAGGATGACAGTGTGGGGTGTAGAGCTGATTGGAAGTAGTATTTGTAGTATAGAGTACATTGGATTGGGATGAGTATGTGAGGTGTAGTAGTGTATTTCACTTTATATTTGTGCATGTGGGTTTGTGCCATGTTGGATGACTCTCCTCTCCATTTCTGTCATTGTGGGTTATTTTGGGCAGCTCTTGTTGCCAAGCAACCAGAGTGCACAGAGATAGGGAGAGGTGCCAGGATGGAATGGGCACTGTTCAGGCCTACAGCATACTCACAAGTGTTTGTGTGCACCAAGCCCCCCCCCCCACACACACACCACTTTACTGCCCTCCCTCTGTGTATACTATCCTCTTGTCTCTCAACACCCTTTATTGTTTCTTTCACAGCTTGTAGCTGAAAACATATTTACACACACATAATCTGAAGAGTACACACATATGCACACAGACACACACACAGGAGACACATGTGAGCAGTTTTAAAAATTACCTGCATATTTATACCTCCGCAATAGTACAAGTGCAAAACTAAGTGTTATTTATTCATTCATTCATTATCTCCCGCTTTATCCTCTATTAGGGTCGCGGTGGGGTTCCCCATGCCCATCCAAGGGGAGAGAGTCTCGGGCGCTGGGCAGATAGACCCAGGACAGGGCGCCAATCCATCGCTGGGCACACACTCACTCACACAGACACACTATATATGGGGCAATTTTGAGAATTCAATTGACTTGATCCATGTTTTTGGACTGTGGGAGGAAACCGGAGAACCCGGAGGAAACCCACGCAGACACGGGGAGAACATGGAAACTCCACCCAGATGGGGATTCGAACCGGGAATCCCTAGCGCTGAGAGGCGAATGTGCTAACCACTAAGCCACCGTGCCGCCCTAAGTGTTATTTAAGTCATCGTAAATCATGAATCAAAACTACACGGGGTAAATCGTATCTACACTACAGTTATATGTAATTTTCACAAGCACAACCTTAATAAATTTAAATTATTATTATAGACCTTGTTACAAATGAACATTGTCTTAATACAGCTCCACAGAAAGCTAAGGCTTCTTACATACACAGTGGTATTTGTCGTTTATATATATATATATATATATATATATATATATATATATATATATATATATATATATATATATATATATATACACACTATATATATATATACACACACACATATATATATACATACATACATATATATACAGTGTATATACACACATTTTTGTCTGTCGAATACATACTTTTATGTCTAAGACACAATTTCAGGCCAAACATTTTATCCTGGTGCAAAGGTTCTGTTTCCCCTGACGACTCCATCATCAACTTAATTATCATGTCATTTCAGGGCATATGCAAAAGTCCTAACAAAGTGCAAACACATTTTGATGCGTGATTGTTAATTTAATGTGTTCCGCTTACACTAATGCCATTCACACACTGTAACATACAGACCAACAGATCACTGACAGCTTATTTCAATTGCATGGTTTGAATTCCTGCAAACCAGTACAAGGTTATTCAGACCTGTCCCCATACCAACCTACGGTCCCTCGGCCACAGTGTATTAAGGATTGCTAAGGGGCATCTTAAGAAAGATCCCAACGTCACCAACAGCAACAGGAGGAGGGTGTTGCGGATAAAGGTTCATGTCCAGGAGCATATTAAAAGCCTTCTGAGGGCTTCCAGTCACACAGCACCTTAATGATGACTATCCACATTTCCTGACTGTAATGTTGGAAACTCCATATTTACACTGTCAGTATTGTTAGTGCTGTTGGCTGAAACTCTGCAACAACAACTTCCACTTGCTGTTTAATTGGCAGGCAGCAGATGATAGACCTCAGACAGTGGTGAGAGGGTAAGTAGAGAGAGAGAGCTGGAGCATAAGAAATGGGATGCAATTAAACTCAGTCCCAATGTTTTGAAACTTTATTATTTAAAGCAATACTACATTTTCTGCAAGAAAGGATGACATAAGATTCAGAACTTACTGCTTAATGAGTAAGTGTAAATGAGTTGTACCTAATGCTTGTTCTTTTTTGAACGAGACCCTGATCTGAGTGCAGTTCAGTGATGTAATAAGACACTCGTGCTGGGTTTTTACTGCACATTAACTCACTGAAACCACAGCCCGCTCTTTGAGAGGTGTCCGTCAGGCCAAACACAACACGACTCGAGCGGTTAAAGTAAACACATTCATCAAGCCGGGTGCAGCCAGTGCAGTGTTTGAATTTGGTTTGGTTTGTGGAGGTGCGCCATGTGAATTTCAGACGGGGCTGTTTGCCTAAAGGTGGGCGTGTCCATGTGTAAGACTATAATAAGATTAGGGAATCCTCTCCGTGTGTGCACACCTGTACGAGTGTGTATGTGTGGCAATGCTGAGCGAGATTAGAACCGTTCTTATCGGTGCCATGTGAAGAACTGCCTGCCAGCTGCTATAAATACCACGCCGCAGGACTGCTAGTGACCTTTCACGAGTTCATACGGGCCGCGTGGCTGGACACAACAGAGCACATGATGGCGTCGGTACTGAAACACGGTTCCAACAGACACATGCGTGTTACAGTACACAAACGGTACAAGAAACACAAACACACTCACCAAACTTCACACTACTGATTACTAATGTAGCTTCTGTCCTACGTTTACATCGTCCTAAAGATAAACGTATGACGCTACCACCTCACAGCAAAGATGCCCTGGGTTCGATTCCTAGTTGGGGCGAAAGTCTTGTGTTCTGTGTGGAGTATGAATGTCCTCCCTGTGTCTGAATGGGTAAATTGCGGGTACTCAGGTTACCTCCCACATTCCAAAGACTTGCTGATGGGTACACTGGAGATACAATTTGCCCCTCGTGGAAAGACCAAGGAAAGACCGGACAGGACTGGCTAGATCACAAAGATAAAACAAAACTCAACAATAAAACCTTTTATTCCTAAAAAGACTGAGAGTTAATCTCCTTGTAATGTATCAAATAAAAACACATCACCACATACATGGACAAAAATTAGTATTTTATATTGAACTACTATTTACGAGGGTGGCTTAGTGGTTAGCACGTTCGCCTCTCAGCACTAGGGATTCCCGGTTTGAATCCCCATCTGGGTGGAGTTTCCATGTTCTCCCCATGTCTGCGTGGGTTTCCTCCGGGTTCTCCGGTTTCCTCCCACAGTCCAAAAACATGGATTAAGTCAATTGAGTTCTCCAAATTACCCCATATAGAGTGTGTCTGTGTGAGTGAGTGTGTGCCCAGCGATAGATTGGCGCCCTGTCCTGGGTCTATCTGCCCAGCTCCCGAGATGTTCTCACCTGGATGGGCATGGGGAACCCCACCCCGACCCTAATAGAGGATAAAGCAGAAGATAATGAATGAATGAATTATAGTATTTACGACTTAATTATTATTATTATGTCTGCACTGCAGTAAATTCGACATGTTAGTGCAACCACTACATACAAACTAAAAACATATCCATCAAAAATGCATGAATAAATATCAAAACAGAAAATAACAGCCGTTTTACTCAGTGGTGATGGTGTAAAAAAAAAAAAAAGTCCAGTGGAGTACTGAGTGACTGTCTTAACCCTCAGTAATATTGGATTTAATCAAGTAAATCTACAGCTTTTGATATGAAAGGGGTTAACTGAGGGTTAAAGAAGTTCACAGGCCTGAACCTCAAATCACACGACAACTAAATGTTTATAATATAGGATTAAAACCGATGACAATTAAGGTTTAAAACATTTGTCTGACCTGAAAAGTAAAAGCTGGAGGATGCTGTTCCTGTCCTTACTGATCCCAAATCGCTGGAGGTTATGCAGTAATGTTATTAAGTATAGATATATATAAAATGTATGTGTGTGTGCGCTCAGTACCTAAACTGGTAAGTACCTGACACTTGGTGGAGTTTTTGGGAGAGTCCACATGGAAAACGAGTCTTACGTGTGTACGTACAGACTCTGCTATCTGTGTAAACACAAGCGGCCACATTATTAGGAAAATCAGATTTCCTTTCGAAAATATCTTGTGCGCCATGTAGAATATAACAAGTTCATATGTTGAGAAAGAAATGGTGGCTACTTACATCATTGATTCCCAGGCAGAGTGGACTGAATCATTCTTTGTGAGGTTTGCATTTTCTCTCCATGTCTGTGTAAACTTACTTAAAGAGTTGCATGTTCCTCCCACAGTTTGAAAATAGCTAGTGGTTAAAGTGCCTTTCCTCATGTCCAGCGGGAGTCATGATCCCCAAAATCCCACCTCCACCCCGTCAAACATGTAAAGTCTTGTCTAAAGATGTCAGACCAGATGCAAGCAGACATTCTTATCCACTAAAATCTGCAAAAATCTGTGTCAGTGCAGTCGGTCGGGATCGGTTCTTCTGTAGGGGTCATGTGCTCATCTAAGATATCATTACCACTCTGCATGGTATGTAGGATGTACCAGTCTTTCGTTATGTTTATTATTTGCCTCGTATAGTCCTCTGTCTCATGTGGTTGGGTCGGGTAACGCTCACGTTTACCATCATGCCGTGTTTTCAAGCCACACTTACAGTGCGATCATGTGAAGGAAAGACCGCAACGCTAACAACTTTTCCATTTGAACAAAAACTCCATTTCCCCCGTTGACATGTGAGAATGGAAGACCCGGTGCCCATTGTGCTTTCAAAACTGAGTCGATTGCAAGTGTATTAATGACATGGAAACAAAGAGATTAAAACAGCATGATGGATCAAATCCTCTTAAACGAGGCGATTAGTGAGGCATTAAAACACATCTGCATTGCCTTTCTGCTCTCAAGTATCACATCATTCCAATTATCAGTTCAAAAGCCTTTTTATTTATGTGTGCACCTAAGTGCTGTTCTGAGCTCCACTCTTCACCATAGTTCGTTTGTTCTCTGTTGCCCCTCATGAACGCAGGACTGGGGCATAGAATTCTCAAACTCTTTCTTTTAGAACCAGAAAATAGCAGAGTTTCAAAACTTTGCATGCTTTTTCCCACACAGTTAACATGATACGTGGTGACCTCAGGCAGGACTCTGAGGAGTTTAGCACAACCCGAGGTGCAGTCGGGTGGGTCAGAGATAACACGGTGAGAGTAGAGGTCCGGTTATCTGGAGATGGTTAATATATAGAACTTATGAGTAACTAGGCTCCATTCAATGAGTTTCAAAGTTCAGTGTAAAGTTAAAGCTCCTTCTTAAAGCATGTCTATCTCACCTGCAGCTTTAAGTCTTAAATAAACAGTGAGCAGGTTTAGGGACAGATAATGTATATACTGTATAACACATTGATGTCTTCGTTAATGCATTGAATATGAGTTGATAAAAGTTTTACTAAGGGCAATAATAATAACAATAATAATAATAATAATACGCTACGTGTCGTGCGTAACAACACCTCTTTCCCATGATTTATTCACAGTAATGTCCTCTGGTACCATATTGCTTTATTATTTCATGAGACACCTACTATTGTTTATGATACTTGTAATGAGAACATAAAACTGAAGCTAGGTTGGTTAAAAAATAATCCCCCCCCTTGCATATGTTTGATATAGTCCTAAAAGATCTGATGTAAGTTATTAGACTGAAACAACACACAAACAACCCTTTGTGAAAACAAACCCCTGATGAACCGTTCTCTGATTAAAGCCAAAAACAGTCCGGTTCACTCTGTGCTTTGTGGATTTTCCATACATCAAATCCCCTCCGGGGTGAAATTAAACACCTGCGGTGAGTACAATCCAACAATTTCAAACCTAATTAGCTGCTGAAAGATTAAATCCAGTACTATAAAAGTTAATATTCAGCCCTTTATAGGTTTGTGCAGCGGAGTTTATCAGCTCTTCTTCTACACTTCACTGTTTGTGCACATGACTGATATCAATAATTCACAGACGCATCACAAAGTCATCTAAGGAGAAACCACACTGCCCCAGATCGGTCCTCCTCCAGCTGGACGCCTCCAACGGCTCCAACTCATTCCAGATTTCCTGCAGTGTGAGTGCGGCCTTTGCCAAAACACACACACACACAAACACACATTCACAAAGGCACGCATGTGTGCGCGCACACACACACACACACACACACACACACTCTCACCGTTTTCCTGCCTGCTGCATCACAGTCCAGGTCTGACGTCTTGAACTCGGGGGTTCCAGCGTTGGACGGCATGATCACAACCAAACCCGTCTAATTGGAAAACATTTAGAAATGAACTTGAACCAAAAGAAGGCTGTTCCAAGGCAATGCAGCTGATCCACCCTCCTTCCCTCAGATCCTCCTTCACCCTGTGACAGGAAATCAAACGTGAGTTTCAAAACTAATTCAGGCCTTTATGACCGCCCTCCAAAAAACAGGTGACCCCGGTTCTGTATACACTATATGGACAAAAATATGGGAACATAGTACACGGTCTGTAGCTTTTAGGCCATTAGGATGACCTAATAACCCCCCCCCCACACTAATTTTCAGCTTCTAACTATTGTGGAAATGCTTTCTAGGTTATTTTTTTTTTGGAAATTATTGCCAGAGAATGTTTTACAATCTCTGTTCCAATTCATCTCAAAGGTGTGTGGTGGGGTGAGGTCTGGACTCCATACAGGCCACACCAAACACTATAATAATTGCATATACACCATACAGAAAAAAAAGTATTGAGACATCTAAGATCTATGACATCTTTTTTTAAGATGGCTCTACTTTTACAGCATTCATTCTTCTGGGATGTCTTTCTGAAAGGTTTTGGAGTGTGCCCATTCATCCACATAAGCATTAGGAGGACCTGGCTTGTAAATAACATCCCAAAAGTGTTCAGGGGTGCTGTGGCCAACCTTGTGCTTGTTTTGTAAGTTGCTTTGAATGAAAGCATCTGCTAAATGACCAAATGCAGATAGGCCACAACATAACAGTGAGACACTGTCTCACTCACAGTAAAGTAACAGAACGGCAGCCTGGAGACAAAAGTTACGAAAAATAAAGGCAAAAACAGACAAACGTTATGAAAAAGCACAGAAAAGAAGAAAAAATGTTATTCTACTTCTAAGTTCTGCTATCAGTCACTTGAGGTCGTAACCATGTCCTGTATTAGCGAGTCATCACCCCTTAAAAATCTATTTCCTTTAAGGTATTTCTTAAAAAAACAATCAAATCCTTCGTCGCTATGCCTAAAATATATCCTGAGGGGAAAATGCCTTTCAAACAAAAGAGGGAGGAAAACATATTGAAAAAACACATGCTCATCCATCAGACTCTTTTATGTTGAGTAGCTCAGGAAAAGTAGAACCTGAGGTTCTTTTAAACTCCATTATCTGAGTCTGTGGGACAGTCAGCACTTTTGCTTTTTGTGTTAAAGAGGCATGAAGACGAACAGGTCCAGACAGAGATAAAACCGAGAGCCGATTTAAAAGCTCTCTCACGTGGGGCCGGTCTGTACAACATGGCGCTTATTGACTTGCTGCCAGTTTCTATCTTGGGCAGCACTGTGCATTTGGGTTTTTACAAGAGCTTTTAGGGCGGTGTGAAGAATCCCGGTGTTCCCAAATTGCTTGCACGGTAAACAGCTCAATCGGGCATTTTTTTTTTTTAAAAAAACCTAAACAAAACCAATGTTCTTTTATGGAATTTAATTGGACGTCGTTTAAACCGCTGATGATGGATTTTCTTGTTCATCATTAAAGGAGTAGATTGAATTCTAGTATCTCTCACTTTATTAATTGTGTGTTTAATCATTTGTCATTTTTATGCAAATGATGTAGAATTGGAGCCTGAGCTGCAGTGACAGATCCTGTATAACAGAGCTCAGCAACTCATTTCCTCCACAAGGGGTCACATGTAGGAGGAGCAATGCACTTGAACCGCATACAGCGAATATTACACACAATACAACTGCACTGCTTTTAATATGAAGGTGATGACTGAGGGTTTTTTTATTTTATTTAATGGGCAGCATGGTGGCTTAGTGGTTAGAATACATCTGCCTCTCTGAGCTGGAGATCCAGGTTCAAATTCCGATCTGAGTGGAGTTTCTATGCTCCCTGTTTCCTCCGGTTTCTCCAGTTTCCTCCCACAGTCCAGAAACATGGATTCAAGGTCTACTGAAGACTCTAAATTGCCCCATATTACGTGTGTCTGTGTGAGTGAGTGTGTGCTCACAGATAGATTGGCACCCTCTCCTGGATGTATCTGTCCAGCACCATAATGTAGGATTAAGCGATAATGAATGAATTAATTAATAATTACCCTATGTGCGCATACATAAGAAACTTTGTTCACTTGTTACAATTCATTTCTAACATTATATTAACCTTGAAAGAGGACGGCTAAAGACCTGGACATGGCCTTAGGACTGTAAAAATACCCTGGACTATCACACCTTATAATCACCTATTAGCTCTTTATCTTTAGCTCTTTTATTCTCTCTTTAAATTTTACAAGGCACAATAATGTGATAAGACATCATTAATAGGAGACTCTATTTTATCTTTCTTCAGGTGTTTTTTCCCTTAGGGGTCACCGCAGTAAGGAAGATCCACATATTCGTCTTGCAGAATGTCGCGGGATGCCCTGCCCATAACACAGCCCTCCTATTTCACCCAGGCTTGGGACCAAAGAACAACCACCCGAGCACAAAAATGACCTGAGTTCACCCCACTGGCAATTCAAACCAGGACTTTCGTGCTTTAAGGATAACTGCTGTGCCATGGTGCCGCCTTAGGACAGACAAATGACCCTCCTTTATTATGTCTGAGTATATAAATTGTGTGTACCGTTGCCTTAACATTATCATTTAGCAAATACAATTAATGTGTTTTCTCTGTTTTTATTCTGAGATAATTTGGTGACCTATTCAGGGTGTTTCCCTACCTTTCCTCCACAGGCAGTGGTGCAGACTCAACTCTAATTAAAATAAAGTGCTATAAGGTTAGGTTAGCTTAGAGTTGAACAGAATAAATTATAAAGGAAATTAAGAAACATATGAAGTAAAAACAAATGAATCACTGCAGCCCAGAACAGCCCAAAAAAACAGGAGGGGCTGATGGAGAATGTAATGAAAACATAGTAATGATTACAGCAGCACTTTTATGTTACTTCACATAACATGGCCTGAATAAAACACCTTACTAATTAAGAGGGGTGTCTGTCCAGTAACAAGGACCATAATTATCAACACTGACTCGTGTTCAACTTTCTAAATCTGATTGTTTTATAGAAACACTTTTATAAATCCCGGTTTACACAGAGTAGATTTGACACCTGTTTAATTGCAAGAACCTGAAGTTTGGTGACTTGACGTGAAGGTGATTTTAATCTTTCATCAATATTCTATTAAAGATTAATTAAAATGGCAGAATAGTATTAAAACCTGCTGGTTTCTCACTAAATAAACCCATAAATATTTACACAAATAATTCAACTTTAAAAATGCAAAAGCAGGACTGACAGTTGAAATGAAACCAGTAGTGATTAAATTGCACCTGTAACAGCATTAACGCCTAAAACAAAACAGAAACTGACAGCTGCACTGTGACACTAAACACCAGACTAACACATTCACAACAACGTTTCATTCATTTCTTTAAACCCATTATCAAATTTGACTGAAAAAAATTGTCCTCCATCAGATTTCCAATTTCAAAGACAATTAAATATTGATTATTGTATTAATATTGAGTATTCAAGAAAAATGCTGCATGATAAAGAGTCACAAGTGTGAGAGAAGAATCAATTGAAATCACAGCAGCCACAGAAAACATT
This sequence comes from Corydoras sp. C115, assembly GCA_019802505.1. Taxonomy (NCBI): domain Eukaryota; kingdom Metazoa; phylum Chordata; class Actinopteri; order Siluriformes; family Callichthyidae; genus Corydoras; species Corydoras sp. C115. Next base: position 3,140,140 of record JAFMOC010000009.1, on the reverse strand, counting down.
ACATTTGTGTAATTACATCAAACAGCATTCTTTCTTTGATCTTGAATGTGATCAAACCAACCCATTAACAGTACTGTGTCACTACAAAAGTATTGGCACACCCACAGAATACACACAGAGGTGCTTTTATAACATTATAAGTTGGTCTCCCATTGCAGCTACAACGGCTTCCACTCTTCCAAAATGTCAATCTACAAGATTTTGGCATGTGTCTGGGGAAACCTTGGCCAATTCATCTAGAACAACATTTGAGAGGTCAGAAACTGATGTTACACGAGAGGGCCTGGCTTGCAATCTGCATTCTAGTTCATCCCAAGGGTGTTCGATAGTGTTGCAGTTAGGGGTTTGTGAGTTCATCCACACCAAATTCATCCAACTGTGTCTCTATGAACCTTGTTATGGTCATCCTAAAATAGAGAAGGGCCTTCCCCAAACTGTGTCCACTAAGTTAGTGTATAATTGTCCATATAGCTTAACTTTACACATCCATTCAATGACCAAGAGTTGTGTCCCGATGCTTTTGTCTACATTGCTTACACCTGCAGTCCACAAAATTCAATCATTAAATCAAAAAATATGATCAGTAAATGTAACAGGGCGGCACTCTGTGCCACACTGTTCGAATCCCAAGCTGGGTGGAGTTTCCATGTTCTCCCCGTGTCCGTGTGGGTTTCCTCCGGGTTCTCCCGTTTCCTCCCACAGTCCAAAAATATGGATCAAGGTCAATTGAATTCTCCAAATTGCCCCATATGGAGTGTGTCTGTGTGAGTGAGTGTGTGCCCAGCGATAGATTGGTGCCATGTCCTGGGTGTATCTGCCCAGCGCCCAAAACGTTCTGACCTGGATGGCCATGGAGAACCCCCCAGTGACCCTAGTAGAGGATAAAGTGGAAGATAATGGATGGATGGATGGATGGAGTAAATGTAACAGACTACAGTAAGGGTAGATATGTATGTAGGTGTAACTACAGAGTTATAAACTGTTTGAATGGATTGCGCACCAAACGAAAGAAATGGCAACACACGGATCAAACACGCTGATTATTAGATAGTGATCGAACTCGGTCACTATTATGAAAGTTAATCAATTTGGGTCGCGTCTCAAACCGCGTCGGCTTACTACCATCCTAAATGTCAGGAATAGGACGCCGCCGTGAGCCGGCGCACTGCTGAGTGCACTACGGCGCTTTAAGTCGCGGCCGGCGGGCTTTAAATCGGGCCCGGAGCGGCCGCTCGGTTCCGGCCCGGTTCGGCGCAGACGCGGCGGCGTGCTTCCCCCGGATCGACCCCCCCGCGTCAGCTGGAGCGCACCGGCTTTTTCTAAGGTGACCTGGAAAGGCCGTCTGCGCCGAAAGCGGCGGCGGCGGCGGCGGCGCGCAGACGCGTACGCAGGAGAGACGCGCACGCCGCGCGGAGACGCGACCCACCCACCCCACGCCGCGTTCAGCTGCAGCGGCAGAGATCAGAGAGAAAGACAGATTTAAGAAGCGTTCGGAAATGTTACCGCTTTCCCCGCTCCAGGCCTGAGCCCCCTCCAGTATTCACTCCGTCCCGTCTTCCCTCCGCGTTCGCTCTCTCTCTCCCTCTCTCTCTCTCTCCCTCTCTCTCTCTCTCTCTCTCTCCGGTGCCGGTGCCGCTGCAGAGCGACGTCAGAACGGAAGAGATTCCGCAGGGTCCTAAAAACTCGGGAGAACCGGCGGTACTCGTGACATCACGGGAAAAAAGCGCGCGCGGGTGAGAGAGGGTGAGGGCGAGAAAGAGAGAGAGAGAGAGAACGTGTGCTGACGCAGAACTGGAACCCCAGCCGCGTTTTAATTGCACTATCACACGAGTTAGTACCAAAATCCCGGGTCTGTATTCTGCCCGAGATCCATAAGGTTGTTAAAAAACTTCCATCCATCCATCATCATCTTCCGCTTTATCCTCTATTAGGGTCGCGGAGGGGTTCCCCATACCCATCCAGGGGAGAAAGTTTCGGGCGCTGGGCAGATACACCCAGGACAGGGCGCCAATCTATCACTAGGCACACACTCACTCACACAGACACACTCTATATGGGGCAATTTGGAGAACTCAATTGACTTGATCCATGTTTTTGACTGTGGGAGGAAACCGAAGAACCCGGAGGAAACCCACGCGGACATGGGGAGAACATGGAAACTCCGCGAACGTGCTAACCACTAAGCCACCGTGCTGCCCTGTTAAAAAACTTTGAAAATATATCTATGATTTGAAGTTTTTTTTTTGAGGGCGTGGTAGCTCAGTGGTTAGGGTGTTGGGTTATCAATCTGAAGGTTGTGGGTTCAAATCCCAGGTCCACTGAGCAAGGCCCTTAACCCTCATTGCTCCAGGGATGTTGTGATTAACCCTGTGCTCACCTTGTAAGTCGCTTTGGATGAAAGCGTCTGCTAAATGACCAAATGTAAATGTAATATAAGTTTTTCTGTAGGGCGTAGCACCCAGCAGTATAAGGGGACCCTATACTGGGTCACTTTGGGGGGGGTCTTTTGGGGCTCTGGGCAGATACACCCAGGACAGGGTGTCAATGTGTCACTGGGAACACTCTCACTCACAACACACACTGTATAGGGGCAACTAAGAGCAGCCAATTCACCTTGAATCCATGTTTTTGTGCTGTGGGATGAAACCAGAGAACCAGGTGAAAACCCATGTAGACTCAGGGAAAACATGGAAAGTCCACCCTGATCAGGATCGGGAGGTGAATGTGCTAACCAGAATTTATCAGAATTTATTCAAATTCTTTTACTTGTAACTTTAAGGAAGCTGCAAGGAAAAGCATAGACACACCGGCAGAATGTGGACCAACTGTTGCAGGCTGCTATATATCTATAACTCATGGCCTGTCTTTAAATTGTTGGTAGGAAAGGAGAACCTGGAGGAACCCCACCAGACACAGGAAGGTCATCCCACTTTAGATCCCATTTTTTAAACCCAGTACCTCACTGTGACTGCAGCTGTAACTGCAGCCCCCTGGAAATCAGTGCAGTGTTGTTCTGATTGATTATATTAACTGGATGTCTTGATTTATTTACTTGATTGATGTCTTAAAGCACAAGATATCATGAAACATTGAGGACAAAATGATTTAAATCGTATTAGACAATCAGTCCAGTTGAAAATTTATGGTTTCCATTACAACTGCTGGGGTTAATTGTGACCTCACTCAAAACAAAGGGCACATTTCCATTTCTTTTGCTTTATTTAGGAAACTATTGTTCTGTGCAACATATCAGACTTCCTCTACTATACACAACAGTAAGGGTTCCCAGATAACCACAGCAGAGCAGAGTTTGAATTGTGGTTTTGCAAATGGCGTGCAGTAGGGGGTTTTAATCACTTACTATTCAAACCACTGCTTTGTTGGCACAGATGTTGTACAGATGGTGAATGAAGTTTGTCTAGTATGTCAGATCTCCTTTAATTATAATCACACTATAATCATACCTACTTTTATTTTGTAAAATGCACCAGTGCTGCACAGCTGAGATCCAAAATGGCTTCGTCAAGCTTGGAGTGACCCACTTACTGGCTCCCTATGTGCGGAGCGCACATAGACGGCTGAGAGAATGAGCACACACCCTCCTCTGAGCGGTTCTGTCATCCAGAGGAGTGTTAAAACACAAACGCAACACAGTTCTGTAATCATGGGATAAAAGCAGCTTCAACGAGGCACAGACTGGGAAGGACGTCACAAATAAACCTACTCACCTCCAACTTGCTCTGTCGTTAGCTTTGCTCTCTCTTGCGCTCTCTCTCTCTCTGTCTCACACACACACACACACTAATTAGAAAGAGACGGGTTAACAGACACAGAAATGAAAGCTAATACTAAGCTAATTCCCGCAATACTGTCATCAAAACAGCAGCAGCAATCAAAATATATAGAAACAAAAGTATTAGGACACCCTCACATTACACGTCCCATTCTAAGCTAAACCTTTCCATCTTTCTAGCAAACCTTTCTACAGTGTAACTGAGAATTGTGAGCATTTGTGAGGTCAGACACTGCGACAGGGCCTCTGGTTCATAGCAAAGGTGTTCAATTAGGTTTAAAGACCTTGATTCGGTTCAGTAATAACATAAAAATAATATGGCCTTCCCTATACTGTTACCACAGCTGTATGCATACAGTTGTTTAAAAGTGTGTAAGAGGCATGTCCTGATACCTCTGTCCATAAAGGGTCTTTTGTATAATGAGCACCAAACTGCATTGTGGGAATTACTGAACGTGAACATTGGTGTCTGGCAGAAGGCCTTGACCATTACAGACAAAATAACTACAATTAACTTTTTTATACGTGACCTATCTTATGATAATTTCTGGTAAAAGAACACTGTGTGAAGAAACCTGCTCCCTGTAACCTTTACCCATTCATCATCTAACCCTCCGAAGGGAATATGAATCATAAAGCCAGGTTCTATATGAGAACCAAGCTTTGTTCCTGTCAACTCTTTCAGTTACCAAGAAAAACACATACTGAAGTTAATATGAAACTTTGCTTGTGCAGTCTACTGTGGAAACACTAACGGAGGAGTAGTTAGGCAGTTGTAACAGCACCCCCAGTGGCAGAATTAGATTATAATGTTATAAACATGAAAAGTGGCGGGATACGGGAAGCAGAGTGCAGCTCCTCCACATACAGCAGATAATGTACACAGCTTGGTCAAAAAAAGGTCTCCATTTAGATTTCACTCACAGCTATTAGATGAGAGCCTCCCATTAGATCATTTAATCACTGCGTGGGTGATCAGCTGTCAGTAGCTTCTCATTGGTCGAAAGACACATCCTGTGGTTTTCAAGGTCAAATTGTGAGAGAGTGGTTCAGGGAGCATGAGACATCATTCACTCACGGATTGCTCACCACACAGTCCAGACCTGAACCCCACTGAAAATCTTTGGGATGTGCCAGCAGAGACTTAGTGCAGTAGTCCACATCTTTATCAATACAAGATCTTGGGTGTAAAAGAAGCCAATCTGAATAGAAACAAATGTTTGTGAGGAAACTAAAGCTTGTGGAGACAAAGCCACAGCGAAAGTGTTATATACTGTGTAATGTAGGCTTGTGGTTAGGGAACCAGCCTTGTGATCTGAAGGTCCCTGATTCGATTCCCGATCTCACCAAATGCTATAGATGAAGTTCCCTTGAGCAAGGCACCTAACCCCAATTGCTCCCTGGGCATTCATTTTCAGATTTCACATTCGTATTGAAGCAGATGATGCATCTAACTTCTTCTGTCTTTGGCTTCTTTCACAAATTAATTCAGCCATTGAAGTAAAGCAAGAGACAGAAGAAACTGAGAGTGAATCTGTTCATTTCTTACATTAATGAGGTCTAATGTTGAGTAGGTAAAAAAGTGAGTGAATTAATCAAATCTGATCTCTACTACAGCAAGGCAGCAGAAATTGAGACATAAACTCCTTTGCAGCAGAGAGCAATGAACAGGAAGTGAGGGACAGAATGAGGGAGGGGTAAATAAGGGGATGGGGAAGGGAAAAGGAACAGATTTGGAACGTGTCCTTGAGTGAACTGCTGCTGATCTATTTTAACACATAAAAACACACTGAGTGAGCAAGCGAGAGAGCGCTACTCCAGTTTTGCTGATCTGATTATCCTGTGGATCAGATTCCACTATTCAAGTGACGTGTCCTTGTGCCGAACCTCATAACCCCGCAACAACACACAATCGCACACTGTTACCTGACTACACACTCGCTCTCTCATTCAGCCTGCAGGCCCTTTTCTCTTCCACACACCCTGTCCTCAGCTCGCCTCTCTCTCATTAAAATTCACTCTGCGTCATGGCTGCTCGTGCTGGCCGAACGCCAACATGGCTGCCTGACTCCCTTACACACTCCCACTTTACGCTGCTCTGTTCCTGCCGCCCTCATCATCTCCGATACTCGCTCCTCTCTATACATCACAACCGCAGTCCCCCTATCCCTGAGCTATACGACATACGGCAGTTAAACAGATTTATAGTTCAGGACTAATTAAGAGTGAATAAATTAGGTGTCAGGGCAACATGGGATGCTCAGACATGGACCACACCGCGTCCCTGAGCTTAAAGTTAAGTAACTAATGCAGTTCAGTGTCTGAACCTACGGCCTCCTTCTGCACACATTCACTCATCCTGACTACCAGCACTCTGATAAACATCCATTCATACATCCATTAACTTCTGCCTAATGCTCTCCTAGGGTCGTGTGGCGATCCCCCACGTCCATCCAGAAGAGAACATCTCGGACGCAGGGCAGACAAAAGCAGGGTAGGCCACCAATCCATCGCTTGGCACACAACCACCCACACAGGGACAATTTAGAGCAGCCAGTTAAATCACATCATCTGTCTATTATGTAACAACAATGCTATTCACCATATAATAAACATCGGTTATGTAAACATCAATCATCAGAATGGGGAATCAGTGTGACATCTGTGATTTTGACCTTGGCATGGTTGTTAGTGCCATCCTCACTGATCTGAAGGAACAATTCTGAATAGTCGGGCTGCTTCAAAGAGAAAGGTTATGGTTAGTCAGATAATTGTTCTGTAGAATCCGAGTGAGCACATCCAATCCAGAGACTTTTAAGAGCACAAAGAGAGGAACTAACTGATTTGAGTAATGTGTTCCTGATAAAGGGCATTTACGCTGCAGAGCTGCACAGCTTTCCTAGCATAGTAAAAGCAGAAGGTTAGGGGTTTAAACCCAAAAGAACCCTCTTTGCTATATAAATATGATCTTATTAATCTAGATCGTGGTAAAGCAGGTATGTAGCAGGGTGCTTTCCCTTGTTCCAGATTATTAAATGGATTTAAAAGTCTTAGATGACATAAATGAAATGTTTACCGTGACTCCTGAGTGATTGTGAGAAGCCATTGTAAATATTACTCACTACATAATCTCATAAATCACATGCACACTGCACTGCAGGGATCAGGAGGCATTACAATTAAACCATCTCCAGTTACACTCCTTAGTCCTTTTTAATTTTAGGGCCTAAACTTAGATTTGTAACTTCTCCTGTAACAAATTCTCACATCTGAATCTGTATTCCGTTGCTGTTCTATTATTGTTCCACATGTCCCTTTCCTTCCTGCAGAAACATCGGGCTGTTTTTGTGTTGTCAGTGTGCCAGAGAAAAGAAGCTGTTTATACACTGCCTGTTTGTTCGTCAGTTGTGAGAATGTATCAGCATCAGGCACGAAGGCAGCGCGGTGCTGCTGAGCTCACGTCTCCGGAGACTCATTAAACACACTGTGAAGAGACCCGCGGCCGATAAAATGTGTCAGAAAAGCCCTGGGACACACTGAAGACACCAGTCAACTGACTAACACATTTACACGATACACAATAAAAGTCTTCAGGCTAGACCTATAGACATGTGTAGATGCAGAGCCTTCAACTGCAGCTTAAACTAACAATCAGATCCTCAAACAAGCAGCTGCTCTCGCAAAGTAGAGCAGACAGTACAGAGCTAGATCACTGTTTAGTATAATATATAATAAACTTAAAGCTGAAAAAGGTCATTTTCACCATTAGGATGGTAGCTTTGGCTAACGCAAAACGCAGCAGAGAATGGCCCTATTTATCAAAAAAAAAAAAAAAAAAAGAACATTTGTGAGGTCAGACACTAATGTTGAACAGGAGGAACTGGCTATTAATCTCTGCTCCAGTTCATTCAAAATTGGGCTGAGGTCAGAGTTCTGGGGGGAGGTCGGTCAGGTTCTTTCACACCAGACTCATCCAACCTAACTTTTTTTTTTGAACATCCTCACTCTATCTCTGCTTAAGGTGACGCATGTTCCTGTCCTGTTTAAATAGAAGCAAAAACCAAACTTTATCTCACAGATACACACATGGAGTTCTAACATCATGAATATAACATTTAACTTTAAGAAAACCACTTACCTTTCTTCAAAATGTTCTTAAAATGATATCATTTTGTAATCGTCTCAGTGAGCTCCAGTGTTCTCAAAACCGCAGGTTTCCTGACAATGGACTAAAGACTAAATCTCAAAGGGGTTCAATATCAATAATCAGGCCATAGAGAGTCAGGAGTAAGCAGTAAAAAAAAGGTAGAAAAACCTACATTCTTTTTAAAAATAAAATTTATTATTGACAGAGATCAGGGTAAGATGAACTATGCAGGCTCATCAAGTTTGATTTGTTGAATATGACACGCAGTTTTAACAAGAAATGGAAAGGACAGAGAGAACACTGACCACCGTCTCCTTACACACACATATGTTGTACAGCAAAGTAAAAAAATAAATGTAAGATGTACGTACATGCCCACAGTGACAGAGTTGACCAAAAAAAGAGGTAAATATTCAATTATCTATGAAAACAAAGATGTTTAATGGCAACTAATAAAAAATGTGGCAGTAGTTTTTCTTTTCTTCCTTTTTTAACTAACCCAATGGCAGGGTGGTGCAGGTAATGGTTTGAACCCATTGAGTATCCAGGCAGAGTAACTCTCTTGATTGAGATTTGACCGTGAGCCATAATCTGTGTTTTTAATTAGGCTCAGAATGATGATTATTTCCACCAAACGATGTTTTGGTTAGTTAAGTTTGGTATAAAAGTTGTTTAGGGCCTCCCAAAATGGCATCCAAAAATATTTTGTTTTGTCCACACCTTAACTTTAAATGGCCTAAAATAGCAATGCCACCAGAAATATTCAAACTCTAGAAGCTACAAAGCTTATAAGTAATCGTGTATGTGTGTGTGTTCGTTTGTGAGAGAGAGTGAGAGAGTGAGCGTGAGAGAGAGATGTTATATTTCCACGACAGAGTGAACCGTTTGCAGCTGTTTTAAAGCCTATAAACCTTTAAAAGCCTGAAAATACAAACACAGAAATACCACAATTCAACAAGTCAGTTTGGCACCGCTATATGCAATGATTTCCTTTAAGCACAGGAAACGCTGCAAGGGTAAAAACACGATTCTCACCCCCCAAAGAACCTGGGTAAGTGAGAACAGCCTGTCCAGCATTCAGCAAACTCGACAAACATGCACGCACTTCAAAACGCCGGCACACGGCAGGTCCGTGTCGGTGAGCACACGTGCAGATGCTCGAGAATCTGATACAAAACAAAGACTATAAACAGTACTTAAATACAAACTACAAAGGCACCATGGGTAGAAACCTGTTTAAGAGTCCAACACCGTATTCTATTTCGTCTTAGTCCTTTATGCATGTACCTTAATCGAAATCTATAAATCTATATCATCTACAAACTTTAATATATACACAAACTCAAGCATATAGATGCTGCAGGACTGAAAAAGAAACCTGACACTCAGTCTGAGGCTCAGTCTAAACCAGTCTAAAACAATGATTGAGATATATATATATATATAATTAATCTTAATCTGCTGGGACCAAAACAGATGATTCACAATCACTAAAGCAGATCAGTCTCCTCTTAAATGTACAAATATACAGAATGGACAGTTTACCATGTACAACTATTTTATATCTTCCTAAATAGCTGGTTTAATATTAATAACATAGTAAAATACTAACAATACATCATACAGAACACTATTATGAAGTACTTGTCTTGTTCATGTATTAAACCACACTCGACTGTAGTTTGCTGATTGAATTCCAATCTTCTACAATAAGGGGAATTACAGAGGCTCATTATATATAAAAAAAAAAAAAACCCAATTCAAACAAGACAGATTAAACATGCAGGTCTACGTTGTGAATAGAAGGATGATGGAATTAAACAGCACTTAAGTGCCATTTTGCTGTTTAATGTAATCGTTCATGCTGTGAAGCTCTGATGCTTTTGACTTTGCAATGCTACTTGATTAAACCTGAATCAAGCATCTGGTTTAACGTTGTTAGTTTAAATAATGTACAGCCAGGATCCTACTAATTTCTGTATAGCAACACAACACTTAGTTATCAAGTAGTTGGTAACTAAATTATTGAGCTACTGTAGATATAATGCAGGTGCACCTGGATAAACTGGCAAATCTGTGCTAAAGCTTACAAAGCTGCCCTATAAAAATAAATACAAATCACAAACACGTCAAAAACATACATAATATTAAGATAAATAACAGCATGAGTCGGTCCTTTTTAGGTTCAGTTCCATTACACGAGCAGACCGGTCACCTGTTAATGCTTCAGTCAATTAAAGACCCACATACTTCATTCTTTCATTAACCACCATCATCATTAACCACCATCATAGCAAGCTTCCAACTTCACATCCTCCATCCCTCACTACTTTCTCAAGTCCTTCTTTACTGAACCATGAAACTGTAAACTACAAACCTCTAGAACACAAACATGTCATTCAATAGTCAGATTCAGATCACAGCTAGACCTCATCAGTAGTTTTATATGTTTAAATGCACCAGTCAATAATAAAAATGCTCCCAAATCAATCCGCAAAGTCACACTAGGCTAATCACTTAAATGGCAAATCAGCAAAACAAAACAGACGTATACACACACACACAAAAAAAATAAAAACTTCTATCCAGCACTATAATCAGTGGGACACTGCCGAGGCTTCTTGTGCCACAAATAAGTGGCCAACCGGACCCCGTGTTGATTCTTCTGCCATCACGTTAACACTTGCACATGCTTCAGTTCTTTGGGGTGATGCTGGCTGGGCAGCTCCAGTTGTTTTACTTGCTGTTCCTGGAGAGAGAAAAAAAAGCAGGTTCATAAAATATTTTACTTTCATTTCAAAGTAAAAGCTTATTGTTAAAAGTAACCACTTCAGGTAGGCTTGATATAAACGTAAACGCAACCATGAAATCAGAGTGAAAAAAATCATACAGACTGGAAACAGAACAATAACTCTGCAAGCATTCAGCTGCCATTTAACCGAACATGAAGCTGAACACGCATGCGGTCAACATACATGAAAGAGCAAATGTACAATGTGAATGGGTGGGACTTGCAAAGCTGCGAGGGATGGGAAACAGGCATTTGCACGAGATAAAAATAGCTTAACTCGAGCAAAAGTTCATCTGCAGAAAAACTCAAGTCCAGCAGCACCTTAAACTAAGGCCTTGTTTACACACGTACATGTCCTTTTGCTTTTAAACTCCACTGGAATATATGTGAAATATATTAATTCATACTGAACTGCTAACTAGAAATTTAACAAATAAAGAGGGAAATCACCTTTAAAATGCAGACACCATGATGCTTACATTTTTATCATGTAACAGTTTCCGGTGCTGCACAAAAATGGCTTTAAAACATAACCAATATCAAAAAGATAAAAACCTAAGGTCTTGGCACCTTGGCAGTTTTAAATTATGGAATTAAAAAGCACATCGGTTAAAACTTTCCTGATGATAAAAAAACCTGAAGCCAATGGTTATAGATACTTACTTGGCATCGTTAGTTTCACATTTGGCTTAACCTGGAAAACAAGGACAAACTCAGTTCCGTTGTTTGATGTAAAAACACAGATTAATGCGTCTGCACAAAATTGCTGACGCTTCAAACAGGTCGCACTGAGTCATGCGTTTCACACGATGAAGACATGCAGACACAAGCAGGACAGATGGATAAGGTAAGACTGGTATGTAATGAGGCTGAACAAAGCCGGTACTGAACTATAAAGCCCCCAATGTGGCTGCACCCCCGCTGATCAGGTAGGAAGTAATTAAAGAAAATCCTCACATCGGCTGCCTGCTCATAAACAGGTCTCTCGTTAATGCTAATAAGTAATTAATGTGAAGTGAGTGCAGTGGCACAGCGCAGGCCTGTAAACATCACAGCACAGGTTTAACCTGCACACTGTGCTCGAAGGTTTGTCTCTCAGATCCAGCACAGCAAAATTAGAACTGATTTAATGAAAGTCGCAAAGTTCGGAATCCATTCAGAAAAGCAGGCTGGGCCGTTTTGGATTCAGAATTAAAAAATATGTTTTTTTAGAAGCTAAATGGAGAGTGGCAGAAAAGAACAGATTCTGTTGCCATACTTGAGCTTAAACAAACATTCATTCTCTTCCGCTTTATCCTATCTTGAGTCGCGGGGGGGTTCCCCATGCCCATCCAGGGGAGAACGTTTCGGGCGCTGGGCAGATACACCCAGGACAGGGCACCAATCCATAGCTGGCCACACACTCACACACACAGACACAAACACACTCTATATGGGGCAATTTGGAGAACTCAATTGACTTGATCCATGTTTTTGGACTGTGGGAGGAAACCGGAGAACCCGGAGGAAACCCACGCGGACACGGGGAGAACATGGAAACTGCACCCAGATGGGGATTCGAACAGGGAATCCCTAGCGCTGAGAGGCGAACATGCTAACCCGTGCCACCCCTGAGCTTAAACATAAAATTGTTAAATCTGTCTAATAAACAGTCGTTAAACTGCAGCCCCAAGGCAATAGACTGTTCAGACATTTATAAGAAGCACTATGAATCATGAACAATATTAGCCCACGGTGTATTAATAACAGATGGCTTGCAACAAGAAAGTCCAGGGTTTGATAATCATGGTGAAGTCCTTTCTGTGTGTAGTTTGCATGTTCTCCCAATGTCTGCTCCAGTTTCCTCTCACAAAATGAAAATAAGATAGTGGGGTAACACAGAATACTTGGTGTGACTGTGTCCCCCTATGATAGACTGATGACCTGTACATAATGATTGCTTAACTTTTTATTTTTTTATGCATTATTTAACAGAATGTTGTCGGTGTTGCAAGAAAACTATATAAACTACGCAGTAACAATCATTTACCTCACAAGCATTTTGTCACAACATTCAGGATTATTTGCAACAGACACAACAAAAAGTAGATTGTTTAGTTTTGTGTACACTGGCACCATCTCGTGGTAATGAACATTAACTGCACACATTATACATATATCTGTGTGTATGTGTGTGTGTGTGTGTGTGTGTGTTACCAGTGTGCAGCTCCTTCACTAATGAAGACATGGTGTCTGTGATGGAGTCAGCTGCCACTAGAAGATCATTACGCAGGTTTCGCCGTGCTCCTACAGCACAAAAATGCAAATCTAAATATAAAAAATGATCTCCAATGTTGATGTAAAGTTAGATCAGAAGTGTATCTTCTCTCCCACCATGTGCAAACGCTTCCTGAACATCTCCTCCCACACCGGCCAGTGAGTCCTGAGGCATGTGAGAAGGGGCCTGGCCAGAGTGGATGGGAGTTGAACCTGCAGAGTGAAGAGGCATATGGACCGGACGAGGGGCAGCAAGGCTGGGAGAGGACTGAGGAGAGCCAGCGGCTTGAGCCTGAGAAAGCAACAGACATAAAAAGCACCTAATTAACCCTTTTGGTGTTATAGATGTTTTTCCTTCATTAGTAACTTTTATTTAACCCCAGACAATTAAAATATTCCATACCACAAACACACGGTAGCATGGCCAAAAAATGTACCAGATAGCCTCACACCCCTAACGCGTTTCAGTTACCATGCCATCATACACCACACTGGTCACGGATTAATTCACGCTACTACACATGAACACACACAAACAGTAGAAACTTACAGCCTGCCTCTGCTCCTCTTCCTACAGTGAGCAGCAGAGAGGCGGGAAGACAGGAGAGAGCAAAAGAGGAAACAGAATAAATGTGGAAAGCAACAATTCAGAGTGTTAGAACAATGATGTACTAATGAGAAAAGAGTAGAACAGAAGGTCCAGACAAAAAGAAAACAGCATCTTAATTAACCCCACGCCTTCATCAAGTTAATGTGTTTGCCCCAAAGACTATATTTTAGAAATTCATCTCATCTCATTATTTACAGCTTAATTAATTAGCTTTTATATATAAAAAGAGAGAGAGAGAGAAACAAACCTAGATCCCCAACGCTGACCACTGAATGTGTTAACCACAAAGCCATAGTACCGCCCCCCCCCTATATTGCCCCACAGTTGTTATATCTTTGCATGTGTGCATGTGCGTGTATATATATTCTCTGCTAGTGTTACCTTCAGTAGTTTCATAAGTCCCTCGAGCTGAACCATGAGCTCCCTCCTGCTCTCCTGCAGTGCAGACATCCTCTGCTCTAGTTCATCCTTTCTTTGTCTATACACACACACATACACACACACAGGAGCTCTAAACATACAGTTACACAATCTAAACCAACCTACAAAGTTAAACCTTAGAGCACATACACTTTCTAAATGCATTTTACTGAGAATGAGGGCAATAAGGTTTTAATTTATGTCCATAATCTTCAATTCCAATAATATCACTCCACACTTAATGCGCTTGAAAAATGCCAAACTAATTGGGTCTTTGTAAAGGTTGAATTAATGACCTGAGTTGGCGTAGTTCAGCCAGGAGTGTGGGGTTCTGCTGAGCTTTCTCCGGCGTGGGCTGAGATGCTTGCTCGTGCTCCAGACGCAGGCGCTGGATCTCCTGCAGGATCTCCCTGCACACAGTAACCACAGTACTTCATGAACTCGGTGTTAGGAATATGTGTACCGTATTTTCCGGACCATGAGGCGCACCGTATTATAAGGCGCAGTCTGAATTACGGGGTCCATTTCTGTATTTGACCCACGTATAAGGCGCACCGTACTATAAGGCGCAGTCTCAATTACGGACTCTATTTCTGTACGGTACTTATTCTGTACAGCACCGTATTATAAGGCACTTGCTAAAACATACGATCTACAAGAAAAGTAAAGGATGCAAAACGGTGATTTATAATTGAAGTTTATTCTACTACTTGACAAAACGCACATTATTTTTAATCACTCTTCTCCCACAAATCCATTTAAGTCCTCATCTTCTGTGTCTGAATTAAAAAGCTGTTTCACTATCGAGCACTCCGGGTTCCCTCTCATCAATTTCTGAGTCACCAGGCGGCCGTTCAGCAATGATGCCAGCTTTAGCGAAAGCTCGGACAACGGTTACAGCAGAAACCTTAGCCCAGGCATCCACAATCCATTCACAGACGGTGGCATAACTCGCCCGCCGCTGCCTCCCGAGTTTTAGTAAACGTGTGTTCGCCGTCTATCATCCATCGCTCCCACGCCGCTCGCAACTTTACTTTAAACGCCCCGCTTACGCCAATGTCCAGCGGTCAGAGTTCTTTATTGAATCCTCCCGGAATGACGGCAAGCTCCGAATTAATTTTCTTCACTCTGCTTTCTCAGCAGGGACGGTGATGTGTGGAAAAAAAACCACCCGGTCGCACAACAATACTTTTATAGATTTTGGAACTCCGTACATCCGGATTATAAGGCGCACGTCCGATTTCTGAGAAAATTTTAGGCTTTTAGGTGCGCCTTATATTCCGGAAAATACGGTAATAAGAGACACATGTAAGTGAAAGCTTTAAATGATGAGTTACCAAGATTTTTATTTATAACAAAAATCCAGGGCTGCAGAAGGTACACAATCATGTGACATCCAAATGAAATCAGGGCATGACTGTAGCAGTACAGTGATGTATGCACATTTAGAATTTTATATAAATAAAGATCCTATATGGTAAATCACATATAAAGGCAGATTAAGATTATGAACACAGACATACCGGACTCAGCTTTGCAGCCTAAACTCACCTGTTTTTGTTTTCCAGTTCAGCTATTAGCTGCCGTTGTTGTTTGTTACTGTCAAACTTTAACTGAGGTGATCTCTGTATAAACAAACAAAAAAAAAAAAATACAAGAAACAAACAAGCTGGAGTGATTTTCCTTCATTTTTGGGATTGTCTTTTGTTTCATGGAAATTGGTTACAATTCTATTATTCTGTGTGTGTGTGTGCTTACAGTGGTGCTGCCAGGGTCTGCTGCTAACCGAGCTGTGTAACGAGCAATGAGCTTGTGTTCCTCGTCCATTCGGCTTGGACTGTCCAATGCCCTGTGTGCACACATAATAACATGCATGACTGTGACCTTAAATGACTTGGATTAAAATAAATCTGTGACTCTTTTGTATTAACACTTACTGTGGACTGGTTTGCAGTTTATTGACATAAGCAGCGATCAAGGCATGTTCCTCATTCATACGCTGAGCGGCAGGAATGCCCTGTACCCTACACACACACACACAAACAAAGAAGATAAAGGGCTCCTGCAGGCGAGTCAAACACATTTAGACTACCACGCTTTTAATACACCTTTATTTGTACACTGGAGCTCAATCTTGCTGAAACAGGGCCTTCCCCAAACTGTTTTCACAAAGTTAAAAACAAATAAAACTGTCCAAAAAGCATGCCTGGGTGCAAATGGGATTTAAACACCTGAAACTAGAGGCGTGACCACATTTGTCTATACAGTGAATTTGTAAGCATCCAAGCACACTTGGTTTCCATTGTAAATATAAACTGGTTTGTAAATAAGTATTACAGTTTACAGCTCAGGTTTCCCACATAATTAAATTTTAATAAGAACAGAAGAGGCTGAAGGTCAGTAGTCAGGTGCACCTACCTCTGGATGGGGGAGGGGCTTCCTGAAGGAGGCGGTGCTGAAACATTCATATTGTTCGGCACAGGACGAGGTGGACTGGGGAAGAAATACAAATAGCAAAAGAAACAAAAGTTTGTTAAACAAACATGCCCGACTGTCTACGTTTTACTGAAACAAATAAAGTTTGCACCATCTGGTTAATATGCAGGCATAATGCTCATAGTTCTGCCTGAAGGGGGAGCTCAGTCATGCGGTACTAAGAGACAAAGCAAACATCGACTCGGACACAGAAAGAGTCACAGAGTGAGACAGAGAGAAAAAATATAAACATATAAATGTAGAAATCCCTGCTGACCTCACTGCTGCTGTCAAGAGAAACGTGCACTTAAAAAGTTATTTCGGCGCCCTGCGTGTGTGCTGCTCCAGTGCAGAGAAGCTCACTGACTACATTGCTGTGCTCACAGAGACACAGGTCATGTGAGTGAACTGTCCTATGGGAACTGTTCCACACTATTGGACACCAAAAGCGAATGGTGCAGAGTGGGGGCAAGCGAGGGAGAGGGAATGGGGAGGAGAGAGAGAGGGAGTGGAACGAGAAAAAAAAAATAAAAAAATCACAGAAAGATCCATTAAGATATGGGTCAATATTTTTATGATGTAGAATATGCCATTATGATTTTTGTTCTTTGATCACGTTTATTGATTACAGTAAAAACCAATTAACAACCTTTTCTCACACAAAACAAGTTAAACAGAACTAATGACTTTACTGTAAGTATAGATACAGTTAAGTTATGTAGAAAGTAGGTGGTGATGGATTTTATTACAAATAAAGATAAATATTATATGTATATAGTTAGCATTCTACTAAACTCCCAGTGTAGGTGATTAAGCCTCATTACTCCAGGGGCACTACACCTTTATCATCAAGTTGTAATTTTTTAGTTCACTTTGGATAAAGGGGTCTGTTAAATGAAGGAATTTAAGAAGCTGGGCAAAGAGGAAACAAAGTACAGTGTATTAAAAAAAAAGATCAGCTTTATTTATTTCTTAACGTTGCCAACACCCTGCCTCATCATGTTAGAAGAGAAGTTCAGGTCAGTATGCGTTACCCTGCAGTAGCCCATGACAAATAATCTTTCTCTTTCACACATACATGACTGATCTTTACATTGAGAGGGAGAGACCTGCCGATATATTCATATTAACTCTGCCGAAACCAGCATTGTTTGTATGAAAGGTCCTTATAAAAGACTGTTGATTAAGCTTAATAAAAAAAAAATTTGAAGTTCGACAAAAACCCAAAAATTCATTTTACAATGCACACTGACCTTCATAATAATGTCCATCAGACACGACACACTGAAAACTCTTTTTTTAAAGTCTATTTATGACTTAACCATCAGTCACTGCCACGTGGATCTGAATCTTAACTCCATGCTTTTTCACAAGTGTTTAAATCAATTGGACACGCGCGCACACACACACACACACACACTCAAGAGCTAGACGGTGACATGAAACTTACACAATGTTGGAGAGGTCGAGTGGTCTTTCTGGGTTCTCGGGAAAGATTGGGTGCGGGGGCTCTCGGCTTGGCACACACCCAAACGATTTACTTATGGCACGGCCGAACTTCTTAGCAGGAGATTTCTGCAAAACACCGATTTAACTATTAATTAACTTTTGATGTTCATTAATTAATTCGCTGTGTAAAAGCAATGTGCTCATTGTAATAAATTTTATCAATATTCTCAAATCTAACCATCCCAAAAGCCGAGCCTCAAGGTACACAGCTTATGACCCCTGGACATAGCATACTGATTTCAAATCATTTCTGAGCCAAGCAGGAACAATAACATGACCATGCTGCACATTAAGCTTATTAAAGGTTATACATCAGCCAGCCTCTTACCCAGGAGGAGTGCTCCTTCATCATGTGATGGCTGCTATGGTTTCCACTGGCGTGTCCATGCCAGAAGCATGTCTGACACAGCTGGTAGTTAAAGCATTGTTTGCATCGATATCGAAAGCCAACCATGCCCTCACTGTGACAGTGTGAGCAGCTCACCGGATGGTACACTGAAGGAGAGAGAATGTTGGATTAATTAATGATTGTCATATGACAAGAATAATTATATATCACCACTGCAATAAAAATAATTAAAGGAATTAAGATATTCACATATTACATTAAAAGGCGCTTTTATGACATTCAGCCCTAAGTTGGTTTCCCCTTTGCAGCTACAACCGTCTTCACTGCAAAGGCTTTCTACAGGATTTGGAGTGTATCTTTGGGATTTTTTTAATGGGGAAAAGGGTCTGACTTAAAAATCTTAATTACACAATAATTTACACATCAAACTCACTCCCCTTTAACTCTGTATTCAGTGCACAAAGCAAGTTTCACAGTCATGCTGGTACAAAAAGAGACTTTCCCCAAACTGTATCAACAAGTTATCATACAACTGTCCAGATGTTTGAGTTTATAAACCCCAGGCAATAGGATTGAATAAAAGGCCTGATTTCACATACACACGGCTTACCCTTCTCAGCATTAGCAAGACGATGCATGAGTGGAAGCCAGACAAGACACTGGGGAGGGGGATCATCCATTAATGTGTCTAAAAATGTGTTCAACATGACCTTTTTCTGTTACACACACACAGAACATGGTTAAAATAAATACATCACAATAGTTAATGAATCACGTACTGGATGTATGAAATGTAGTAATGTTTTTAATGAAATATTTTTTAACCTCATAATTTATATTTTCCACTGAAACAATACGATATGAAACAATATGCCTGTGGTGCTATTATTATTTTTGGTTGAGTGTGTGCACCTGCTGAGGGAAGCAGGAACGAGCAAAATGGTCAGCATAGCCAAAGGAGGGACCTTCAAAAACACAGGATGGCAGTTTGAGAGCCTCTTGCAGGAACTGATCGAACTTTGAGATGGTCATCGATCCGTGAGAGTCTGATATCTGAGAGAAAATATCTAACACATACATAAAAATTTTAGAAAACCCCATATTGAGTAACAAACATGGACTAATATGGCGCCGACTACAAAATGAATAGACCACTGTAAAGTTAAGAAACATTAAGTTTAATTTAAAAAAAAGATTATAATTATGCAACATTTATCTTCAGAGGATCTAAAGAGGTTATAGTTTTTATAGACTGCTGCATAAATAACTGTTTATTAGCGAATAAGTAATAAAAATAAATTTGTACATTTATTTTGTAGCAGCACGTGTAGCACACTAGGGGGCGACAGTACACAAAACGTTCCACAGTGAACTTGATCTGCCCTTGTGCTTCTGACTCACTGAAAACACCATACAGAAATAAAACTTCACTTAAATGTCGGAGATCTTTTTAAAAATCAACCACTTGATCTCACACAGGTGCAGTTTATGAGGCAGCTGGTTAAACAGATGGTACTCTCAGTCATATCTGGGTTCTATTTGTTTTGCTTTTCAGACAGAACAGAGAGACAAGCTGATTGGGCATTGATCCTGGAGATTGCTGCACTGCCAACAAGCCGTCCCAACCCTAGGTGCAGGGGTCTCCATTTTCCATTCTCCAGCTTCACCCAACCACACCCTACAATGCTTATTAGCAAGCACACTCCCAGCCCAACCATCTTCAGTCAGGCGAATATTAAACATGATGTTACAATTTTAGGTACCATCAGTCTAAACCCTACACACATGAATCCACATAATGATTAAAATCAGGTCCACTCACAGCGTAGTTTATCCACGATCTTCCCTCCACACATGACAGCCAGCATCATCTTCACAGACAACACGGTCAAACTTCTGTGGTCCTCACTGTCAAACATATACACACACACACAATTTAAAAACACAGGCCTGCCTTTTGACTGGTTCTATTGACTGATTTTAATACATTTATAGCACACAAAGCAATTTATTTGCATTTCAGTACCATCAAATTGTACAACAATAGTGGCAACAAAAAAAAAAAAAACACATTTATTCATAAAGGGAATGATTTGCGCAAGCTCTTTCACCCTGAATAAATGTCTCTACCAATCACACGGTGTGAAACTCGCATGCCTGTGACTGCTACTGCCAGACTCTGCTCTGACACTTGGGTCATTTGATCTCGGTCTCCTCATATGCAGCAACATTACTCTCAGAAAGGTTTTAAACCATCTCACACGGATTATAAAAGATGTCCAATATAAGACATGGTCCAGTGTCAGCAACACCATGAGCAGTCTTTGTGTCTGGCTTGTGAAATATGCTGCGACCAAAATATCCTCATTTGCCAAATGAGAATGGACATAACAGTGTGCAGCATGCAAGCTTTACGCTCCCAATCCCTCCATCTTGCACATCCTGTAGATGTCCTTTAAACAGCAGCTGTAAGAATTTAATTTTCCAACTTCCCCTCCAGCACACAAGCTCTTATACCTGTAGACCTCCAATCTGGCAGATGGCACTAGTGAACGTCTCACATAGGTCTCTCGCAGAACCCCTTCTGTGTTCACTAGCAGTATGTTGTAGCACATTTCTCACATAAATAAAGTATATTCTAAATGCAACTTGTGGCTGAAACTGAAAGCGTAAATGTGAACGTCTCGTGTGAGAACTCGCACATACGGACCTGTCCTGCGCAGCCACCAAAAAGCTGAGCAGCAGGTTGATGCTCTGTTTCACATCGATTTGGAAGGTGGTGGGCAGGCGCTTGTTGAGCTGGTAGTAGATGGAGGAAATGATGGTCTCTAGGCGGGACACACTCAGCTCGGTGCCGTGCTCCAGAGTGTTCAAGCCATTGTCCCGAAAGGCTTCGATCAGGTTCCACACATCCACCAGGTGCACTGAGGAGTCATGCATTTGTTACATTAGATATGTAATGTAGACGGCACAGAGAGTCCAACAGTTGTACTGATGTTGTGGCTGCACTCACGGTTGCATGTCTTCTGGACGAATCGAAGTTTACACGCCGTGCGGTAGGTGGACAGTCGAATCAGGTCAAAATTCTGCGCCTCTGAAAGACAAGCAAACGAATATGTACTCTCAAGTTGTCATGTACCGTATTTTCCAGACCATAAGGCGCACCGTATTATAAGGCACAGTCTGAATTACGGGGTCTATTACTGTATTTGACACACGTATAAGGCGCACCGTACTATAAGGCGCAGTCTCAATTACGGACTCTATTTCTGTACGGTACTTATTCTATACGGCACCGTATTATAAGGCACTTGCTAAAACATACGATCTACAAGAAAAGTAAAGGATGCAAAACGGTGATTTATAATTGAAGTTTATTCTACTACTTGACAAAACGCACATTATTTTTAATCACTCTTCTCCCACAAATCCATCAAAGTCCTCATATTCTGTGTCTGAATTAAAAAGCTGCACAATTTCACTATTCACTGTGCAATTTCATTGCTGTTCAGCAATGATGCCGGCTTTCTTGAAAGCTCGGACAACGTTACAGCAGAAACCTCAGCCCAGACATCCACAATCCATTCACAGACGGTGGCGTAACTCGCCTGCCGCTGCCTCCCGAGTTTTAGTAAACGTGTGTTCGCCGTCTATCATCCATCGCTCCCATGCCGCTCGCAACTTTACTTTAAACGCCCTGTTTACGCTAATGTCCAGCGATTGGAGTTCTTTATTTAATCCTCCCGGAATGACGGCAAGCTCCGAATTAATTTTCTTCACTCGGCTTTTCTGTGAGATGAGCGCGCATGGAGTCACAGATGAGCAGAGACGGTGACGTGTGGAAAAAAACACCCGGTCGCACAATAATACTTTTATAGAATTTGGAACTCAGTACACGTATAAGGTGCACCGGATTATAAGGCGCACATCCGATTTCTGGGAAAATTTTAGGCTTTTAGGTGCGCCTTATAGTCCGGAAAATATGGTACTATATTTCTTATAAATGTGCCCATGGTTTGTTATTCACTTGTTTTTGTATATAGTCTATGAGGTTTATGCAGCAGCATTAATAAGATACATTTCAGTTGGTTGATGTGGTGGTGCATTTTGTGTGACATTACTCGGTTCAGGAACCTGTACTGAACAACACAGTAACTAAAGTAGTTCTGGAGTTAAAAGAGTTAAAAAGTTTACACTAACTCATTTCTGTAAAGATCTGCCTCTTCTCTGCCATCTCCTTTCCCCTTTTTCCTTCGTCTTCGACCATCCTAAAAAAGCAAAGGACACATTAACCCTTTAATAAAACGATGACATATTTATTAACAATATCAGAAATCATATTTATATATATATATTTATTCTTGAATATACAATTGTGATCTGGGTCACAGGAGTTGTAACCTAGCACTCAAACGCAGGAAAACCAATCATTGCACATACGAGTTTGCCGTCTAATGAATTCAGGCGTTTCATTCAGTCCCATTAAATATTATTAAATCAAACACCTACCCATGCATTCTAGACAACTGTATGCCTCCAACTTGATTTTATGGAGGCCCATTTCTGTTTCAGGATGACTGTGCAAAGCAAGGTTTATAAAAACGTTGATCCTTTTCCAAGACCACAAAAATATATCGGCTAATTACTAAAGCAGCGAGAAGCTACTTACTCCATCAGTTTGGATTAAAGGGGCTGTTATCAGCTGAAACATTAATCACTACACTAACTAAAAGATTTTAAGTATTTGCTTATTTAAATTTGAACAACCTTTTTTTGTTCTGACACTGATGGAGTGTCGGGGGTGAGGAGTAGATCGTTATCTCTCTATAAAAGAGATTCCCGTTCATAAATCATCAAGTTGAGGGTTTCGTGTCAGAACACGGCACATTGTGCTTTCATCTTTAACCAACAGCTTACACTCTGTAACGTACAACTGAGGATTCATGTACTGCTGCTGGGTTTCACCTGCGCAACACTATTCACTAATAAATCTTTACTCCTCCGATCACACACACACACACACACACATTCCAGAGTGGATTTGAGGGTTTCCCAAGGGACTTAGCCATAATCACTACAGACAAAGAGGCATACATGAGCTGGAGCCAAACCCACTCAATTCTTAATATATAGAACCAGTCACCTTCACTAACTGCACTTATTTAAATCCTCATCTTTCATTCACTGAACAGTTCATCCTTTTCCTCCACAGACATGTGTACCTGTCTCTCTGTCTCTCTCTCTCTCTCTCTCTCTCACACACACACACACGTGTGTAATTTTCATTTGCTGTACATCTTGTACATTATTGCATTACATTACATTACTGCATTATTGTGAAGTAGTCGATGTATTCCGCTGATACCCTTTCAGTGAAGGAGTTATTTTTTTTTTTTTTTCTTACATTTCAGTATCAATAAGGGAGATGTGACCTCTGCATTTCCATTTCAATGAATGAGTTATTATATTTTACTGACTTATCTACATCACATGACCTACTGTGTCAGAAAAGGACGTATGGTAATTGTACATCAATAAAGGAGGTACCATTCAGCATCAGTTAAGAATGGGCGGTCTCACTGCTACCGCCAACGTGAATTATCTACACAATACATTGCACTGAAACTGCAGGTTCTTAAATGATGATGGCTCTGAAGCACATATTTAAGGATCTTTTTAGGACCTGATTTTTAAATTAGTCATGGAGACAAAGATACCATGCATATGCAACAACACATTTTGGTCATTTTAAACTGTTTGTAACTGTATTTATTACATTAAAAACCATTAAGATTGTTTATGTAAATGGAGGATAAGGATGCATTCAGAACGGCTTTAAAAGCACATGACCAGTTAAGAGAACAATGTGATCCTAAAGTTGTATCAGTGAGCAGTTCAAACGTGTAAAAAAGTTAAATATGGAAACTGTGTGTGGGCACAAGTGTGTTTATGACATGAAGCTGTCAGAGCTCCAGCCTGCTGCAAAATAACACTTCAACATCTAAACCCACGAAACATCCCATTCATTTAGAGATACTGCTTACAAGAACTGAATTAAATTGAGAACCTTAACCCAACCCCACCCCAAAAGCAACACGTGATTTATTTCCGCTGCTTATTATTTCTGTTTACAAACAAATGAGTGAAAAAAAAAAAATACCAAGAACACGTCAGAAAGTAAGTCATGTGTTTAACATGCTCGCACATTTCTTACCTCTCTATCTCTGTACTGGCGGAAGTTCAACTAGTGCAAAGGGGGCGGTGGACGGTTTAAAAAAGCAGGGTACGCGCACACACACACACACACAACAGGGAAACAGGACCACAAGCTGGTATGAAAGTCACACACATTACAAAAACACTTCAAACATATTTTATCTGATTATACAGAATGTTATTTAAAACATGTAGTATGAGACATGCGTTCCAGCAGTTTAATCAAGAACCAATCAGCTGTTCTCTATCCTCTGTGCTAATGCCATATCATCCCTTGATCTAATGCAGAAGGAAATACATTAGAAGAAACAAGCGCTTACATAAATCATAATATTTAAGGGGACGAGGAACAGACCGAACAGACCGTGTGATGGAAATGTTTCGTGATCAGGGTTTCTATTCCTGCAACACTCCGTCCCTACTGACATGAACCTGGAATCATGTGACCTGAGCAACAGCTGAACCTTTTCTCATACCACTGCAGTCACACACACACAAAGCAATTACAAAATGATTATACAAGGACACCATCGAAGGAAGAGTGTATGGAATATACAGGAGCAGCAGAGATGCAAATGATAGGATCTTTTTTTTTTTTTTTTTTTTCCTCAAAGCTTCTTAAAGCCTTTTACACACACAGTATAACAATGTGACATCATGAACTTTTTCACATCACAGCTGAATCATTTCTCTTTAATGTGTTTGACATTTAATCGAATGTTTTTTTATTGTACAATCGGTCACAAAATGAATAAAGATCATGTGTGGTGCTGCATAACGACGACCCTGTGCTCAGACTTTAACCATCAAGTATGTAATCTTTGATATAACGTTATAACTTTCTTGTGAGACATAAATACATCCATCTCTTTTTTTCCACTTTAAATACTTTGGTTACTAAAGTAATTCATTAAGAAATGTTCTCTGGGTGTATTATGAGATAATAAACGAATCTCCATGAGTTTACACAGAAAATGGTACCATGGTGAAAACAAATTCACAAACTCATAACAGCAACTGGCAGCAACAGGTGCTGGTGCTCACAGATTACCAAACAGCAACAAGACCACCAGGCAAATGCTCGCTCACATCACTCTCACACACATATAGTGATTCCCAACTCGCTTACTTTTAAATAGTAACAATTAGAACCTGGTTTTATAGGTGAGCCAGCTTTCCAGCTGCGATGCTGTAGCACCTCATTTTATGCCTTAGTATAAATAGCTGTGAGGATTTTTTTTTTTTGTAAATGGATAAAAGGCCATTTTGTGCCCACCTTAGATGAAAGTTCAGAAAACTTAGATCTCTTCTCTAAAAATGCTGGCGTTTAAGACAACAGACAAACCTGGGAACATGGTGCACCAACTTTAAACCTCCTATAATCCACATCATTCTGATTTTCAAACTATTTGGACCGGAGTGATTACAGAGAGGGGTTGTTTTATTTAATTATCCCACACACGGTGTGGTGTGCAGCAAATCTGATAACCCCTCAGGGAAGACGATGAAAGGTTTGAGGCTGGGAAAACCCAGCCTGCCCACTCATTCAGTCCCATCATTACAGTCCATTCTTTTATATCCATCTATTGCTTTCCTACTAATCTTTTTATTCAACAATGTCTTTTTATTTTTTCTCAGACAAAATGAATAACTATTCATCTTTTATGTCCAACCATACTGTAAAAACCCTAACATTACTTAGCTTAATTATGCTTTGTTTCTGATCTGCACAGAATAGCCAGCACGTCGTCATCAATATGTAAAAATACTTTAGAAATTCTTGTATGTAACCATCTTCTATAGTACACTGCAGATCATAGTATCATATAAAATAACTGAAAGCACTGAAACATTTATAATTTATTTTAAAGGCTGTAATAGCTATAACAGTTTCCATTTCTTCTGGAAATGATTTCTGCAAGATTTGAGTGTGTCTGTGGAAACATTTGCCTATGAACATTTGTGAAGTCAGATTTTAAATGTTAAACAAAATAGTATGACTCACAATCTCCATTCTAGTTCATCCCAATGGTGTAGGTTAAGGTTAAGGGTTAGGGCTCTGTTTGGGCCAGTCAAGTACTTTCACACCAAACTCACCCCACCATGTATGAAACAAAAAAGGGCCTTCCCTAAAATATTCACTGAAAGCCATAAGCATTCAAAATGCAAGGGAAGATTTTACACACCTCTGGATGTGGGACTATACGTTACGGTTATAATTACATTTATCTTTGAAGATGAAGAGGTTTCAATAGTGTTTAAATATGTTTTAACCTTTATAGTTCTGTTGTTCTATTTCACTTCATGTTGCTATAAGCAGAAGATGACAGCGTCTGTGTGGAAGCTGCTCTATATCGGACTGCCTCAGACGCTCTGGTTGCCACAGGCTGAATGTGTGCTTGTGGCAGGTTAGGCATCCGTGTGTGAGACACATAAGAAGTATCAACTCCCTCTGATGCCATGAACGGCTGGAAGGCAAATGGAGAGTGCACACACACAAGCCAAAATACAAAGACATAATGCGTCAACAAACATGCAATTACTTGGCCAATGAAAGCATTAAAACAAGCTCATATTGAATTAAACATTCCCTCAAGCCAGACCACACAAAGCAGTTCATTTTACTTACCCTAAAACACTGAGATTACACCTGTGATTAACTCAAATGTATGCAAATGAATTAGAGCAGCATTACAGGTAGCTGGTGAATGGACTGCAAAAATAATGGAAACACACAAATAATAGCACCATCATTACATTAGAAAATATAACCAGACTGAATGTCACACAAAGTTCAGTCTCACTTTCACCAGATCATGATGTCCCTAATACCTTACAAATAAAATGTGGATCCCATTACCTTCTTTGCATTTTAATAATGAAGTATAATTTTTACTTTGGTGATATTACACAACGTTAAATGTTGAAGTCCCAGGACGGACTAAAAACAAAAATCGCTTGGCTGCAGAAAATCATGAATCTTTGTGCTTCGTTGTAATATGCAGGAGAAAAACTGAAACTTGCCATTAAAACTTCATTCTTAAATGTGCTCAAACCACAAAATATTTTATTGCCATCAACAAAAAAAGACTTGGACACCAACAGAAGATGTATTAACACCACAGCTATAACTACTTCCTCTCTTCTAGAAAGTCTCTCTAAAAGATTTAATAGTGTCTGTGCCCACCAAACCTCCAAACTAGATGACGACATATGAGTTTTTAATCAACAGACCATCAGCCATGCAAACTTCATTATGCATCCCTACTATAAATTATGTTTGTGACTTAAAATCTAAATCAATAACTTATTCAACTCTGTTCGCTAAAAATAGCAGCTTTTATTTTATTTTTTTTATTTATTTATTTTATTTATTTGTAACAGAGGAAAATAAAGCGGTTGCTGCAGAGCATAGTCATTAGTCCTAATGACCAGGTCCTTAATGAATTACTACCACTTTGAGCTACTTCCTCATTCAGCTCAACAAGCAATGGAAGCATTTTTAACAATGCAGGTAAAAGCAAGCACACATACACACACATTTTAGGGACTGCGGGACTCAAATGACAGTTTAGGATGGACTAATTATGGGTGAGGCCGTTCAGTCTTGCGGCTGTTGTGAGTGTGTAAATATGTGGCAGGAAGGTTTAATGTCATATGTGAGGATCCAACATTCCACAGATTCCCAATGTCAAAGTGAAACCGGGTATGGGGGGGGGGTTGTTACTGTCTGAGTGCAGTGTCACTTTCATTCGTGCTCATTTCTGGCAAACAGGTAATTATATGTGAGATGACTGATGAATGTCAGACCTTAATTTAAAACCATGCTATAGGGATCTTCAACACATACACACGTAGATCAACACCACTGGCAAAACACACAAAAACGAGCTACTATGTACAGTGCACCACCACCATGGACTTCCGGCAACCGTCTGAAATGTAACCTGCTTAGGAACCATGCTCCATTACTGCCAGGTAAGTACTGAGCACACAAAGCAAACTCAAACACTCAAGGTGCTTTTGGGGCTATTACTTACATCTTTGCAGAAGCCAAACCTACACTGCTTTTAGGCAGGTGTGTAATTTAAGTTTTTTGCCTTAATAGTCTCAAATGCATACATTTCCTGAGGTCAGAATACAATTATAACTGAATGCCTGCCTCTTTATAGCCCTTAAAATTTTACCACAGTGATTTCACTCATCGACATACAGAATTAAATGCACACTCTGTATGATAGCAGATAGCTCTTCTGCATCACAGCATGAAAGTTCCAGGTTTGATTCCTGGTTGGGGTCTTTTATTACTGGCATGCATCTTGTTCTGCAGCTGTCTAACAAATAACTTCCATTAATGGAGAACAACAATATGTGGACCTCTTATTCATTGTATACAGGTGTTGTATTCAGTCCTATTGGCACAGATATATAAAAATCAAGCACAAAGCCATGGATTTGGGAAAACTGTATGCGTTTTAGGAAAACATATTTCAGTTCCAACATGATTGACTACCCTGTTCTACAAAGCAAGATAGTAGAATTGAATAGTTAATATACATTTTGCAAAATATTTACATTTAATGTAAATATACAGTTCTAGATTAAATTTATATTATGTAAATCAAAACGACTCCGTGTTAGTCATTTAGTGATAAGTCAGGTGCAACAATCCGGAACATCTGCACATGTCAGCAGAACTTGGAAATCTTTAGTTCATAAAGTTGTGGGATGTCTTAAGAGTATTTATTTAATGCATGTGTTAATTAAAGGTTATTTTATTGTTCCTGCATGGTGAGTTACACAGTAAAAAAAAAAAGTCCGTTATAGTTACCTTGAGGCGTTTAACGTTTATATGAGTGCACACTACTGTACTACATAGCAACATAAAAAGCCTATAGGGTTAAAACACGGACTTTCTATTTTTACATACTACTTAGTATGGAAGTGCGTGGCGTTCGAGCTTAGCTAGCAACTTTTCTTTCACAACTTAAGCTATATTTGTTAGAGAAAGGGATTAAGCCAGAAGCCATGTTGTAAAATATGCTGAGCCCTTAGTGTTTAATAATCCTTCTGTAATAAGCGACATGTTTAACTTTTAGGTGTTTACTTAAAACTTGTACATGGTTAAATCCGCACGGCTAACGTTAGTCAGCTAACATAAGTCGCTAACTGGAGTTAAAGCGAAGAGAACGCGACTCACCCGGGCGATTATCCGCAGGTAAGTCAAGCTACAGCGGCCGCATCAGACCGCAAAACAGCGCCGTTATGTTCGGGCTCGCAGCCCTGACGTTTCATCCCAAACACCGAGTCAGTGCGAGAGTGTGCGGCCACAGAGACTTAATCCTCAGAGCTCTGAGAAAAGCCCGCAGAAGTAAAGGCGAGCTTCGCCATGCTCCCACTCTGAAATAACGAACAGCGGGGCCAAGTCTGAGGAAGTAAAGCTCTCTCTCTCTCTCTCTCTCTCTCTCTCTCTCTCTCTCTCTCTCACACACACACACACACACACACACACACACACATACAACCTCATACACTAAAAAAATCACAGTCACAACTCAGTAATCAGTAACCTGTAGCACTGATCCAGGATCAGCTACCTTCTTCAAACCCCCGCTCATGTAGGTGATGCAGCTGATCTCAGACCTCTAATTGCAATCTTTGGGGTTCTGTTTACGACCGTCACTATTTGAATATTAAGTTTCCAGGCAAGAGGTGTTTTTTTTAGTACGCTGTATTAATTATGTTAATATTACATTAATATATTAAATTTAAACAACAACAACAACGTTGCCTTTAATATCGTCAAAGTTAAGTTACTAGGTAAACTCTGTGTAAATATATATATGGCATTACATTAAATTTGGCAACTTTCAAAGCAAGCACAGGGTTGGCCACAGCATCCCTAGAGCAATTAAGGTTAAGGATAAAGGTTAAGCTTTGGATCCACATTGGTAACTTCTTCAGTGGACCTAGGATTTGAACCCACAACCTTCAGATTGATAGCACAACACCCTAACCACTAAGCTACCACACTCTTTTGATGTACAAACTAAGCACATGCTATAAATCATGGTTACATAAGTCTATGGAGTAACCTGACTGACCCTCACAGAACCCTGATCGCAACCTTAACAATAACTTTGGGATGAACTACAACAACGATAATGAGCCAGGTCCTGCTTCACAAATGCTCTTTTGTATAAATGATGATTTCCTAAATGTTTACTTGGCAGCTTCCAAATTTACCATTATATCGAGCAAAAATTAAAAACACAGTAAAGTCAAACTGGGACTGAATTATTATTGATTAGGCATAAACTCATTGGTTGCACTCAACTGACTGCTTAAAACAGCTGTGTAAACCCATTTCCCATGCCAGGAGCAGCTGCTTATCAGATCTCATGGTGGTAGAGTAGTATGGGCTGCTTCATAGCTTCTGACCAGTAATACAGGTTTCAACAGGTTTTTGGGTAATTTTTAATAGACTTCCCTGAGACTTCTTTTCTGTTCCTAATGCCTTAGATTTCGAATAAATGTATTTTTTTTACTATAACGCTACACAGTATCTGTACTACTCATTGATTTGTATTATAATCATAGAATTAAAACACTTCATTCACGAGTTGTGATCATCATCATCCTTTATTATTAACATATTATATTGAGAAATGGGTTCAGATTGTTTTCAGACCTGCACATCATTCCTATGAGGCATATTCTCAAGTATCACATTACTGCATAATCTTTATCCATCAAGCATTACGATGAGGGTAATAGTGGTTTGTGGAACACATTTTAAGTAGGATAGGATGCTTTAAAGGTCTAATTCCACTTTTTTTTACACTTAGATGCAAGTTACAGCTGTGGAAGTTGTGAAGTTTGAGACTACAAACTTTATTTGACTATGTGTTTGCTTACATTCATTGCATTCCACACAGTCATGACACTGTGCAATTGTTTCTATCATGAACATTTCTGTTCTGTACTCACCAGAGTTGATTATTAACTAAAGTTTAGTCGCAAAATCTGAATTGGGATTTAGTTAACATTTTAGTCACTCTAGAAAAATGTAATATTTTGAGACAGTATGGTTTTGGGTACCAATGCAATGACAGCAATGCAAATAACAGGCTAAAAGGCTCTTCAGAACAGGCTCAGTTTATTAACTAGACATGTTTCAGCTGTAAATAAAATATATATATGATGCAATTTTGTGCACCAGTTTAGTTCACTCCCAACTCACCCAATCATATTTTTTTGAATACTGATTTGTGCGTCGGGCATAGTAATGCTGGTAAAAAACAGTCTATCCTCAAACTAGTACCAGTAAGTTGGAAGCATAACATTGTCCAAATTACATGGTGGGTTGCTTAAATTTAAGAACGTCTCAATACCTTTGTACTAATAATTGCATATTTGCATAACACTCATTATTTATTTTATTCTCTCTATCATTCTTTTTAATAATTTGTTTGCATTACTTATTGGTTAAACACGTAATGTCTCGTTTAATTCTAAATTTAACTACAAAAAGGTTGTACATACTAAACCTAACCACTAGATGGCAGTAATTACCGTCAGATGGCATTGTTAACTGCTGGCTGCCTGTGAAGCCAAATTCCTCCGGCGCCTTAATGAATCAGCAGGAGGCTTAATCCGTTAAAACGCAAACCGTGCAGCACTTTTAGCATCACGACTTTCATACGACCTTGACCGCGTTATGAAATGGACACAAACGATAATAATAACCACGAACAAGTAGTTAAAGCAACGCTGCACAGTGCAGTGCAGTGCAGAATGGGGTGAGGGGATGCAGGGGTAGGGGGTTGCCATGGAAACCTGGTTTTCTTATTCCATACTCAGATCATGTGTCTTGCTTTTCTCCTTTTCTCCTACTGCCAGACCAATCCATCCATCCTTCTGCTTCCTCGCCATCCATGCTTCTTCCCACCAAAGTAATCCTATAATATATAGTACGAAAACCCACATCCACCAATTATATCACTCAGCATCCATCCACATATCTATTACCTCTACATCAACCATCCAACGGATTATCCATTAAGTCCTCCATCATCCATGTATTCAGCCATCCATTTGCCTAGTCATTTATTCATCTATCTACAAATGTGTTTTCTTTCTTCCTAATAGCATCCACCCATCTATCCCTCTATTATCCATTTCCCACCCAGCCCTCCACCAAACCACCCATCTCTCAGTTTATATCGTACATGACTATTTGGCATCATATTCTACTTCCTGCTTTGTTCTGATATCAATTATCTTTTCCACAAGCTGCTCTCTCTCTCTCTAGCTCTTTCTCATAATGACAACTGTAATAGAAGCCACGTGCCCTAAAACAAGTAACCAGAAACATCCTTCACCAGCGGCCCTGTAATAGACATCTCCATAAAATATGGGACTATTAATGTCATCAAACTGGTGTTTCGGGTTCTCTCTCCGTTTTTCTCACACATACATTTTATACTTTATATCGTTTTAACTTGCCGTTGTCCTGGAGGCACGTACAGTATACGAGTAGAATTACTATCTCACTTTTCTAACCAAAAGAAAAGTAATATCCTCTGATGTGTTTAGTAAAACATGAACACTGCTCTGATGATGTCATTTTTAGTTACAGATTTGAGTTGTTGGTCTTTATAGATCATTAGTTAGTCATTATTCCGATAGCTCTGTGATTGGTTCTGTACTCCATCCATCCATTATCTTCCGCTTTATCCTCTAGTAGGTTCGCGGTGGTGTTCCCCATGCCCATGCAGGGGAGAACGTTTCGGGCGCTGGGCAGATACACCCAGGACAGGACGCCAATCTATTGCTAGGCACACACTCACTCACACATACACACTCTACATGGGGCAATTTTGGAGAATTCAATTGACTTGATCCATGTTTTTGGACTGTGGGAGGAAACCGGAGAACCCGGAGGAAACTCACGCAGACACGCGGAGAACATGGAAACTCCACCCTGATTGGGATTTGAACCGGGAATCCCTAGTGCTGAGAGGTAAATGTGCTAACCATAATGTGCTAAGCCACCGTGTCGCCCTGGTTCTGTACTCTTCACTGTAAAAGGAAACAAACGCACACAGAGGTTAAGTAGAACACTGCCTCCATGACCCTGTCTATTACCTGTAACAGCAGCTAGTGTGTGTTTGTGAATTATTAACCGTTTGATCCGGATACTTGATTCAGTTTACCAAAGACCAATGAAAGCAAGTGATCATTTTACTGCAAACATACACACACACACACACACACACACACACACAGCAACCAAAGCATTTTGGTTTAGATTTCCTGCATATAAAAATAGACGTAATGATATTACACAACAGCTGATGGGGCAATAAATGAATCAGGGTAAATAGGTTATATATGAAAAGGCTTTTAGTACAGGACCCTGAGACTGCTCTCTCTATCTGAACTTTCATGCATGAATTCTTTTTCCAGAGGTACACTGCAGCTCTCTTACTGCCTCTAGTGGTCCTTGCTCTCTGGTCCTTTTAGATCCACGTGGTACCGGTCCACTCATCATTTTGCACTCCATCAAACCTTAATGATGGTATTATCTTCCTAGCATTTGGCAAGGCCGACATTCAGCATCTCAAAAAAAAATCGGTTTTGGTCAGCAGATGAGTCTTGCTGAAAACACAATGCACTGTTGCCCTACACACTTCACACAGAGGTTGTTTTCTTTTAGCCTCTTGTTTTATTCCCGTAGTCGTACAGTCTGTTAACACACGATTTACACACACAAGTATTTACAGTCCTTTTGCATCTATATAGGAAGAGTCAAATGCATGACCTCATTTACAGAAGTGTGTTCAAGCAAATGTTTCAGTGTACAGCTCTATAAAGTGTGAATGTATAGAACCGTGGCTTTGTTTCGTACAATAGACATTTTATATTGCATTTCAGGAACGATGTAAAGGTCTCAGTGAATTTGATTGAGAAAGGGTAGAAAAGTACACAACTGGGTCAAGCATGACATTCGGATATGAATGAGTGGGGCAGGCATGATATTTGGATATATTTAAATATGGGAAACTTAACTAAAATTTCTCTAAATACATCTCCGCAACAGCGAGTACTGCTGGCTGTTGAGTGGTCCAAGTGTCTAAGTACACCCTTAAGAAAGTTGTTAAAACACAAAATTTATTTTTCCTAATACTGCAGGTCATTTGGAGTCTGTGGCTTGGACCAAAAGGCCTTAAGATGTCGAAGATGAAGATGTTGTGATTCTCATTGGGTGTGATGAAGATGATTAAAGATTAAAAATAAGTTTATTAGAGGGACGGTGCAAATAGGACAGTTTGAGGACAGAATTAGGGATGATTGAGTTGGTTTTTGAGGAGGATCAGGATAGGGCAAGATGGAGAATAAAATAATCGCTGTTGCGCCCCCTATAGGGAAGAGCTAAAACCAATAAGAAGACTGCTATATTTGGAAATGCTTGTTTACATGGTACAGTTGTTTTGTTAAATCAGCCATTGGGTTCCAATAAGACACATGTAACCCGAACAGGGCGTCCTATGTAGAACACAGCTGCTCTCTTATTTTAAGCAAATTCAGAAACTGCACTGGTTATATGCTTCTCAGTTTAAAGGTAATTTTTCACTGACTGCACTCTTAGAAACCTGGTTAAGGTTAACCCATCAGCCTACTCACTGAAGACTAGTCTAGTTGTGTTGAGCATCAGAAAATTGGCTGCTGCTCGTGAGGGGTTTATCATCCGATTATTGATTCAATGAGGTAAACAATGTTCACACTGATGGCTCAAGGTCTGCGATGTTGCATGACATGTAGCTTTGTGTCTGTTCCTCCTGTTCTAATCTGATTCATCAAAGTCCCACATGTTCCATAACTTCGAGCCAGCCAATCAGAATCCAGACCCTGTTTTCTGTCACAAACGCACATACAACATGCAAGCGGGTAAAGTAGACGAGGCCCTGTGCACTTGTCCTCACCTCCCGTGGTCCTGTTCTCCATCTCTCAGATTTACATGAGATCACACAAGTTGCTGTGTTTTATTTCAGTGCTTAATTTTCCTAAGGTCCTGTTGTTCAATTATTTCCCAAGTTAAATCCTGATTTTATTTTCCTTTAGATGAAAAGCACCATTAAGGTCCTTCAGTTTAGCGTTTCTTTTATGAAACCAACCTGTAAGTAAGTGTCATTTATGCAGAAAATGTAAATGTAAATTAGTCCATCTGTTGGTCGCTGTTCACGGCTTCAGCAACGAGACAAGGTGCAAGAAATAAGAACATGAAAGGATAAAAAAATCACACATACATTCCTCCTTTCAGTTCGTGCTCTAATGAGGCAGACAGCAGTTTCTCGTGGCGTCTTACGTCCTTTTTTTTCTCAGGTCTTCCTGTAAAAAAAAGGGACCTAATATTGAATGAATACTCTCATTCCTTAGTGATGGATTGCTGAAGCAACCAGCAGGAAAACAGGTGGTGTATCATTGTTGGGCTGTTGCCATGGCAGTGGAAAGGGGGTGAGCAAGCCCAGTGGACCCTGAGGATGCGAGAGAGAGTGTCGAGCCCGAGGAAGACAAGGGGCGTGGGGTCTGGCACCTGCACACAAATCACATCATTATGTCATTCCTATGGAATACACCATATTCACAGAGGTATTGGGACACACGTATTATATATGACAATCTTGTTGTTCTTGTTGAAGCTACAACACCAGTCACTCTTTTGATAAGACTTTCTACAAGATTTTTTCTACAAAGGTTTTTGCCTGATCATTCATATCATTATGTTGTTGGATGAGAGAGCCTGGCTCACAATCTCTATCCTCCAGCCCAAGGTTTTGAATGTTTAATATGGATGGGGTCAGTACAGTTTCAATACATTTGTCCATTTAGTTTATGGGGTAGGGCATGTGTGTTTGTGGAAACATGTTTAGTAACAGATCAGGGCCGTGCCTCTCTACTTGTGCTGTAATTGAAACATAAGAGGAAACAGTAATTAGTGAGTAATTACCCACCAGCCTTAATAATGCATTTAGTCAACAGTGCAGATTTAATGTAGTTAATCAGGGGTATGTTTAGATCATCACATTCACTTTCACTCACTTTTAATGCCAAATTAACATTATTGTAACATTAATAATATACATATATATAATACATATTATATAATTATATAATACATATTATATATTATATAATACATATATAATAATATAATATATATAATGATAATTATGAGGGTTGTGTTTAAAATCTAATGCCCAACATTTGTTTTTACAGAATATGTTTATTTACAATACACTACAATTTACAAGAGACAAGTTTATTTCTACCTATTTTTCTATACCTTACACACATGCATGGGTTCTCTGTCAGTACCAGCTCAGTCCTGTTTACATAACAATGTTCTCACTGCATGAATTACACTCTCAACATCTTCACAGTGGGTCCCACACAAAGCATCTTTAAGTCTAAAAAAAGGATTAGATCACCAGATCTGAGCTGTATAATACATGAGCCAACATAATTTGATAGTTCACTTCAGCGCTACCTACTGGAATGTTATAAATGATTTTTTTTAATGATGCACATCATACTACTGCACAACACTTACCGCTTTGTTTTGCTTCAGTGCGATGTACATTGAACCAAAGATCTGTACAAAGTACAGTACAGAGTACAAAGCGATTTATACACGCCATACTAACCATGACTGAGATTTCTTCACTTGACTGGCTGCTGATTTTTCTCTGTATGAAGCGTTGTCTAACAGCACATTTCGGCTCGGCTCCTTCTCTGCTCCGACTTTTGGAAAATCTATTTGAATCAAAGTGGGCGGAGTCCTGTCCAGTTCCACAAGCATGATGTTCTCAGCCTTAGTGAAAAACAGAGAAGACGACTTAGTGGAATTTGGTATACATAGAATAACACCATATATAACCATATAAAACTCAAATCAATGGGCCACTTAAGGTACATATACTTGTCTCTACAATAATTATATAGTGTATAATAAAAAAAAAAGATAAGTAATGTATGATTGATGCTTGATGGCCTGTCCTGGGTATCTAACTGCTGTCTATCTATTCATTCATTCATTCATTCATTATCTCCCGATTTATCCTCTATTAGGGTCGTGGTTGGGTTCCCCATGCCCATCCAGGGGAGAATGTCTCGGGCGCTGGGCAGATACACCCAGGACAGGGCGCCAATCCATCGCCGGGCACACACTTACTCACTCACACAGACACACTCTATATGGGGCAATTTTGAGAATTCAATTGACTTGATCCATGTTTTTGGACTGTGGGAGGAAACCAGAGAACCCGGAGGTAACCCACGCAGACACGGGGAGAACATGGAAACTCCACCCAGATGGGGATTCGAACCGGGAATTACTAGCGCTGAGAGGCGAGCGTGCTAACCACTAAGCCACCGTGCTTCCGCTGTCTATCTTCTTGTATATTAATATAGTATGTGTATGTGCATGTGTTTGTGTGTTTTACTTCTTTTATTTTTATAAAAGATGTACCCTGTATCTGGAGTGAGCGCCCATTGCTATGGCAGTCCTGGCAAACTGGCTGATTGGACGCTTATAACCTACAGCTGACACAGGTCTTCTCTTCATCTGTGTGAACTTACTGCAAATAGAGGAAAAGAATGAGTGTTACGGGAGAGCAAAAGAATACAAGAGTGAAGAAGAAAATAGAGAATAAAGTAGGAAAAGGGAAAGTCAATACAGCACCAGGATTCCATGACCACTGAAACATCATTATTCAGGGTGTGTGAGAGAATGGTGATGGACGGTGGTGTAAATCAGTGAATAGTTCTGCTGAATGCTGGTTTGTTCTCTCAGACCTCAGTCTGTATTAACTAAGTGGTGTCCAAGTGTAAAATGTATCAAGTCATTTACAGTTGCTTTCAGGCACAATAAGGGACACTGATGCTTAATGCTTATAGATCGTATCCCAACACATGCGCGCACACACACACACACACACACACACACATTTAAATGAAAACTCACTTCTCCGCAGGAACTAAAGGCTGAAACTTCCACTGATCTTCATCAACATCGAAGACCAGACGACTTAAGATCTTGTTCTTTTCTTCAGGAGGGATAAAATTTTCTATTATGAGGTACCTACAAACACACACATTATTTCTATAATCAAGTTTATTTCCATGACATTATTAAAAAACCTACAATCTACAGTAACTTAAAACACACAAAGACATTAATCAGCATTTTTTAACTGCAGGTGTTTTTGAATGTGCTGTACACAAGGATGCATATTAGAATTATATTATTATTATAAATATAGTATATAAATATTATACTAGATTACACCAGCACAGAGGTGTATATGTACACACACTAACTTTACATGGATAGCACAATATATAAAGGTATCCACATACAGTACATATAGTGTGTGTGTGTATATTTTGACAATTTGGAAATAAATACGTATATTCTGAGAAATAAATGAATTAATGTTTAATAAGTACATTTATTTCTAAACAGTTAAAAGTCTATGAAGACTGGATCCTGCAGTTATATACTTTACGAAATTAAAGGACCAGACCCTCACACACTATTAAAATATCTGAATTGAATTGTGAATATGAAATCAATCAAAACATTGATGTATTATGTAGCAAGCATGTGTATGTGTGTACAGATAAATAAGCCAGGTATGCTTTTATTTGAAATTGATCATATTTATCCCTTTCAGACTTCATGTTTTAGAACTCACTTGAACTTGAGCTCTCTTGTGAGCTCGTTCTGCGTCTGTTCCAGTTCCTGTCTGGTCCTGACGTGCTCGTCGTTCACATCCTGTATCTCGGCCTTCACCGACTGCAGCTTTGCATAAAGCTACAGAGAAAAGGCATTTTTGGTCAAATTGGTTACAGTGACACTGTCCAATCTACTGGTCTGTTGCCCAGAGCAACAGGAGTTGAATGTCGATCAAGTGAAAGTGGGCCAATCACAGATGGTTTCCCTGGCAACCATTATCTACCTCCAGCTGGCCTCAGGCATTCTTATACAGTCCTCCTTCATTCAGCTGTACATTATTTAAAAATATATTATGATGAATATTTTCAACACTTTAATCCACAGATGTTTCATTCTACAACTTTTTTCATCCAGCAGAGGGTCAGAATACAAGTTTAGGATTTATACAGTACCGCTGAGCGATCAGGGGTAAGGGCCTTGATCAAATGCCCACACTTGTAATATCAGTGGACTTGGGATTTAAAGCCCCAACCTTCAGACCGATCACCTTCACACTGCTAACCACTGAGCTACCATGCCCTCTAATCTGTAAAAATATGGTATATAAGGTTTTTTGTGATAAATATCCATTCTTCATGTTTTATCCCACCACACTTCCATCCAACCTGTTTATCCATCCATTTCCAAATTCAATCTTCTATTTAGCCCATTCATACATATTCATAATTCCTTCATCCCACTATCCATTAGCAGTCTTCTCATCATCTATTCATTCAAATATTGCTCCATCCATCTGTTCAATCATGTATTCATCCACTCATCATCCCACTATATACCATATACAACATATCATTTCCAGTGACACAAGCTTTCTGCGGCTTTATGCAGCATTCAGATCATATCACAGCACAGGCTTTGTATTAACACTACAGGATTTTGGGGATGATGAGCGTAGTTCAGAGGTGAGGGTTCAGAACTGATCAGGAGAGGAATAATGGGTGGTCAGGCAGGTAATGCGGGACCTGAAAGTCAGAAGATGCAGTTTAACCAGGGAATAGATTATGGACTGGATATTAGATTGGCTATTATGTAAGTTCATGTGCAGGATAATTATCTCCAGCAAGGCCATGGGGCAAGTCGTAGCTCGCTGTCAGAGATAATGAATCCTGGATTTAATAATGTGTCATTTAAAGAGCTAAAAGAGTGTTTGTTGTTGGTTTCAGCAAAGCAAGGTGGTTGATTTGTGTTTGTTACGGCAAAGCGGCTGATTTTAGATACCGTATGGTGTAAATGAAAATGGAACGGGTCAGATTGAAGCGGTTGGGATTAGTGCTGGTACTGGAGTTAGCCTTCGCATTCGCAGTGCAGTCGGAGGAAGTAGAAAACAAACACACCTTTTTGTACTGAAATAAAGAAGAAATGATTGTCCTCGGGGTGCGGGGTGCAGTCCAGGGGTCAAAATTCAGGGGTCGCGATTCAGATGGAGGAAAAAAAAGGTTAGGAATCAAAATCAAACCGAAAACAACGAGGAACAATGTGTCTGTGTCTTTGTGGGTCTTCACTCGGCTGAACCTCAAAATCTCCTGGGTTGTGTTTGAGTGCACAACATAGGACACTAGAGAGGTGGTTACCTTTTTAAGTTTTTTGGTCTTAGCCTCTACTTCCTGCTGCAGTGACGTGAAGGTCTCCCTCAGTTCCACCGTCTCCTCATCCTGAATCAGCACCTGCTGCTGTATC
Source organism: Corydoras sp. C115 (assembly GCA_019802505.1). Lineage (NCBI taxonomy): Eukaryota > Metazoa > Chordata > Actinopteri > Siluriformes > Callichthyidae > Corydoras > Corydoras sp. C115. Next base: position 3,099,094 of record JAFMOC010000009.1, on the reverse strand, counting down.
TCCCTCTCACGACGTGTCTATAGGTGCACACATACAATATTTTTACATATGTTTGCATTGACCCCGCCCAACCCCCAGTGTTTTTGGATTACTATTGTAATCCAATGTGTTGTTTGAAAAATCAAACACCAATATCAAACACTAATACCACAGCTATAACACTACTGTACGAAGAATATTCTGATAAATAATAAATTACAATACAAAAACTGGCGGCACGGTGGCTTAGTGGTTAGCACGTTCGCCTCTCAGCGCTAGGGATTCCCGGTTCGAATCCCCATCTGGGTGGAGTTTCCATGTTCTCCTCGTGTCTGCGTGGGTTTCCTCCGGGTTCTCCGGTTTCCTCCCACAGTCCAAAAACATGGATCAAGTCAATTGAATTCTCAAAATTGCCCTATATAGAGTGTGTGAGTGAGTTTGTGCCCAGCGATGGATTGGCGCCCTGTCCTGGGTCTATCTGCTCAGCGCCTGAGATGTTCTCCCCTGGATGGGCATGGGGAACCCCCACCGCGACCCTAATAGAGGATAAAGCGGGAGATAATAAATGAATGAATGAATACAAAAACATAAACAAGGACAGTTGAGTAAATGTGGTGTGTGTGTGTTTCTGTGTGTGTGTGTGTTTGGGGGGGTGTTACCTGTTCTGCAATCTCATGTCGTTTCTGTTCCAGCATCTTTTGCTGCTCATTAGTGTGATCGATGATGTTCTTTCCACCAACCAGCAGCTTGCTTTCCATTGCCTGCCATGAAAAAAAGAAATAAACATTGGCACCAGTGCACATCACCAACCGTACAATACACATCCGCCCACCCACACATGTGAGAAAACAGAAACTCCACCCAGATCGAGGGTCAAACTTGGATCCCCCACGCTGCGAGGTGAACGTGCTGGCCACTACGTCGCCATGCCGCCCTGCATTTTACTTCATTCAACAGAAACTAAACAGACATTTGTTGGGACTACAACTTTTGATGAAGTCACTTCCTGTTTGCATCTGCCTCCAGGATCTAAATCAGAGTGAACAAGTGTGTGATGCTGGCATGCACATGAGTTCACACACATGCACACAGACACACACACACATACACTCATACACACACAACTCCTACACACACACACACGCACGGGAGATGAAAACAACCTCTCTTCTGTTCCCCGTTTATCTTCCAGCTACAACAAAGAACTTCTTCATCTTGCTGATGCACAGATGAGCGCTGACATACAGACACTGCCAGCTCACAAATACAATAGCTCTCAGTCATGCTCTGGAATACTGCCTTGATGAGAGGAACCCATTGGAGTCTGAGAGGGGTTATATGTGTGGATCTGTCCATCCAGCATTTACAGACCACACCTGCTGAAGTGAGACTGTGTGGCAGGTACAGACCAGCAGCTTTACAACCACAAAAACAATGAGATCTTAGTGATTCAGACTCAAGCTCGAGTCTTGACGTTTAAATGTTTCCAAAACTGCTTGGTGTGTCCATGTTCTACTCGTGTCCACATGGGTTTTCTCTGGGTTCTTCGGTTTTCTCCCACAGTCCATCCATCCATCCATCCATTATCTTCCACTTTACCCTATATTAGGGTCGCAGGGGGGTTCCCCATGCCCATCCAGGGGAGAACGTTTCGGGCGCTGGGCAGATACACCCAGGACAGGGCGCCAATCTATCGCTGGGCACACACTCACTCACACAGACACACTCTATATGGGGCAATTTGCAGAACGCAATTGACTTAATCCATGTTTTTTGGACTGTGGGAGGAAACCGGAGAACCCGGGGGAAACCCACAAGGGGAGAACATGGAAACTCCACCCAGATGGGGATTTGAACCGGGAATCCCTAGCACTGAGAGGCAAATGTGTTAACCACTAAGACACCGTGCCGCCCTCCCACAGTCCAAAAACATGATTTCAAGGTGAATTAGCTGCTCTAAATTTCCCCGATGTAGTGCGTTTGTGTGAGTGTCTATGTGAGTGTGTGCCTAGCAATAGATTGTCGCACTGTCCTGCGTGTATCTGGCCAGCACCTGAAACTTTCTCCCCTGGATGGGCATGGAGAACCCCCCACCAACCCTAGTTGAGGTTTAATCTTAATAATGAGATGAGATGAGGTATACATAACAAGGTGGCCGGGAAGAGTATGATAACAGTGAATCACAGCATGTCCAGCCGTGATGCATTTGGACGACAACAGCAGAAAGTCGTTATAACGCTGTGAGTGAGTGTGTACTGATGGATTAACGAGGCGTTATGATATTGGCCTATAACAAAAAATCTAAGGGCTTAAATTGAACTTAAATTGGTTCTATTTAAAGAAAGAAATTAAAAAGCATCACAGTTCCATTCCATTTCTTACAATGTGCCCTCCCCACACTAAATTTGTATCCCCCTGTGATAATAATGAGTCCCAGTGGATCTGTATAAACAGATTGGAGTCAGTGCAGCATCACTGGAGCTGGAGCTTTACTCATTACAGCTCATAGTTAATGTTTATCTGTGTGGTCGGGTCGTGTGCAGAATCTGTAGTTTAGGATGCTGTAGTTCATCCCGTGTGCTGTTACTGTACAGTGCTGTATGTGATCCACATCATTGTTAAATAGAATCACGGAGGAGAAAACGAGTGGACGAGCAGCAGCGTTTAAAATAGATCAACCCCCTTAAGGGTTTACCAGCTGAGTGCCTTTCTCTCGCGCGTACTCGCTCTGTCTTTCTCTCTCTCACACACACACACACACACACGTTTCGGTGCACTGAGGCATTTTTCAGTAGCACCGATCCACCCCCCATCCCGTCCACGTCACCGTAGCAACAGCAACTGAGATAAGTTCATTACCTATGCATGAATACTGTATCCTGCAAGCTTGTAGGACAACACAGGCTCCGCCCACGACCACATAGACGCTGATTCATCAATTTTTCAGCAAAGGTAATACACATGATGGGATACGGGGCAAAATGAGTCAGTTGATGATGGAAGGATGGAGACACACCACACAAACCCATACACGTGCACACACACACACACACACACAGACTGATGAATTGTTTACATGGACATTTTCCAGGAAGGAAAGGAGGAGTGGAAGTTAACAATGTAGGGTTCATCCTGCATGAATGTGTGTGTGTGTGTGTGTGTGTGTGTGTGTGCATGCAGAAGTGTATTGTAATGATTTCTAAACACATGTATATTATGGTTAGAATCATTAGTTCTCATCAGTTCTCCACTTCCACACGTCCTGTTATTATGATTATTATGTCTGAACCTGCAGGGTGATGGGCTGAGAGGGGCTGTGCTGGGGTGAGTTGGTGATGAGTCATTACCTGTCAGGAAATGAGCACCAGGCGTCGTCCATGTGAGAGATATTTATAGAGCATTACAACATCTTTACTTTTTATTGTACCCATTGTGATTCCCGTGTTCTCTAACTTTGCTTTCCTTTATATAAAGCACATTTTAAAAAGCCTAGAGAACTTACACACAGAGAAGTGTGTCGTCCACATTTAACCCATCCATGCAGTCAAACACACATATATGCACACTGGAGAAGTGAGCACACATGTACGGAGTGGTGGGATGTACACGGCACTTGGGGAGCAATATGGGTTGTATTCATTCATTCATTATCTCCCGCTTTATCCTCTATTAGGGTCGCGGTGGGGTTCCCCATGCCCATCCAGGGGAGAACGTCTCGGGCGCTGGGCAGATAGACCCAGGACAGGGCGTCAATCCATCGCTGGGCACACACTCACTCACACAGACACACCCTATATGGGGCAATTTTGAGAATTCAATTAACTTGATCCATGTTTTTGGACTGTGGGAGGAAACCGGAGAACCCGGAGGAAACCCACGCAGACACGGGGAGAACATGGAAACTCCACCCAGATGGGGATTTGAACCGGGAATCCCTAGCGCTGAGAGGAGAACATGCTAACCACTAAGCCACCGTGCCATGGGTTGTATTGTATGAGGAATATTGTCTTAATGCACTTTGAAGCACCTTTAATACCACATTTTGGGGTTGCCACCTAAATTTCCATTTATTTAATTAAGTCCACATTTTGATCATCCATCCATTATCTTCCACTTTTTCCTCGCCGGTGGGTTCCCCATGCCCATACAGGGGAGAACGTCTCGGGCGCTGGGCAGATGCACCCAGGACAGGGCACCAATCTATCGCTGGGCACACACTCACTCACTCAAACACACTCTATATGGGGCAATTTGGAGAACTCAATTGACTTGATCCATGTTTTTGGACTGTGGGAGTAAACCGGAGAACCCGGGGGAAACCCACGCAGACACGGGGAGAACACGGAAACTCCACCCAGATGGGGATTTGAACAGGGAATCCCTAGTGCTGAGAGGAGAACATGCTAACCACTAAGCCACTGTGCCGCCCCCACATTTTGATCATATAACTACCAAACTAACCTACCAAATCTTCACTTAACAAAGGGATCCACGTTAGCATCCCTCCTCCCAAACACATGGGCCTACCTTAAACTTCGCAGTGAGAAGCGCTGTGGCCTCCTGCTCCTTCTTCAGATCTCCCATCATCCTTTCTTTCTCATCCAGCAGCTTCTGCTTCTCTTCGGCCACCAGAGTGCGGTCGTCCATGATCGCCTCCTTCTCTCTTTCCAGCTTCTCCTGTTGCTCCTTGATGAACTCCTGCGCCTCGCGGGCCTCCTTCTCCATCTTCTCCTCGTCCTGCTCCTCAACACCTTCTCTCTCTGCTGCTTCTTCTGCTTCTTCTACCTCATTGCGGTCGAGCTCGTCTTTGCTCTCCAGCATATCTGTGATTTTCCTCCTGTGGCTGAGCATCCCACGGCGGTGCAGCTGCGCCTTGAGGCGCGCTATCTCCAGCTGGAACTCGCGGAGCAGCGCGTCTTTGGGGTCCTCGTTGACGCGGGGAACGTTCTTGATGTTCTTGGCGCGGTTGGCGTAGCGCAGCGTGCTGAGGGTCTCCCCGTAGTTGAAACTGGCCGGCCCCAGCGTGGCCACCATGACGGTTTTGGCGTTTCCACCGAGCGAGTCGCGGAGGAGGCGCGTCAGCTTGGAGTCGCGGTAGGGGACGTGCGCGCCTCGGCCGTCCGCCAGCGCGGACACCACGTTTCCCAGCGCCGACAGAGACAGGTTGATCTTGGTGGCCTCCTTCAGCCGGTCGCCACTGGCACCTGTCTTGCTCTGGCGCTCGCTGCCGGCCAGATCGACCAGGTTGAGCTTCCCGACGCGGATGTGGTTCTGGCCGTCGGGGCCTGGCCGGCTGCACTCCACGGTGACGCTGAAGATGGCATGTGAGCGCGAACTGTGCTCGTTCATGTCCGTGGCGCCGACCGACCTCGCCCGGTTCCCTGCGTTCAGCACGTGTTCCATCTCTTTGACGTTCTTGGCCACGAACGACGACAGGTCACGCACGTACACGCCGGACTCGGCGCTCTCCTTCAGCTCCAGCTTCTTGCCGTTGTCTGGGGCGAGCAGATCCCGCAGCTCCTCTCGGTAGATCTCGAGGTACGAGGCGCGCACCAGGTACTGCTGGTTCTGCGAGCGGGAGATGTGCGTAAAGATGTGCTCGAAGGAGGCGGGCATGATGCCGCGGCGCTCCGAGTCCATCCACTCCCCCTGCATGGTGTACGTCTTCCCGGTGCCCGTCTGCCCGTAGGCGAGCACCGTGCCGTTGAAGCCGCGCAGCACCGAGTCCACCAGCGGCCGCACGCTCTCGTCGTACACGTCGCCCTGTTTGGACCCGGGCTCGTACACGGCGTCGAAGGTGAACGATTTATCCGGTTCTCCTGGAGCGGCGCGCGGGTTCCGCAGCGCCACCTGGCCCAATTTGACGTCCAAATCCAGGATGGTGTCATAGCCGGCCGCCTCTTCCTTGCGGTTCAGCGGGCGACAGCGCACCACCACCTTCACAGACTCGCACTGCTTCGCCTTTAAAGACATTATTCTAAAGAACAACAGACAATCCGAATCCGATTATTGGCGCGGTGAGAATAAAAAACAAAAAACAAAACCCGGCGCAAATCGCCGTCGGATGCGAGGCGCTACAGATGATGCGGCAGGGTGGCGGCTCTCGGCTTGCACGGCATCGCACGGCGTTCGTTTGAGGTTCTGAAATCAACAAAGAGGTGGGAGAGCAATTAAAGGAATTCGCACGGCTCTGTTATTAAATCCGCCTTAAATGAAGCTCGGAGGCTGCGTCTGTCGCTTTCTGTCTGTCTTTCATCCACATTCGCTGCCAGCCCCTTCACTGCGGTCTGATCATGTGGGACCCGTCGCGGCTACTCACCAGCCGCAGTCCAATCACAGCGCAGAGGCAATAATAGGCCTTTATAGACACGCTCACCGATTAAACTCCTTGTTTTCATATTTCTTGTCTCTTTGATCACTTCAAAATTCTGCAATTTTCCCCCGAGAATTAATAAAGTATTCTGATTCAAATTATGATATGGATAGAATTTGTAGTTCTGCAGAAACACTGTAATTTTCTGTATTTCGACATCATTGGTTCGCGGCACGGTGATTCCCGGTTCGAATCCCCATCTGGGTGGAGTTCCATGTTCTCCCCGTGTCCGCGTGGGTTTCCTCCGGGTTTTCCGGTTTCCTCCCACAGTCCAAAAACATGGATCAAGTCAATTGAGTTCTCCAAATTGCCCCATATAGAGTATGTATGTTTGTGTGAGTGTGTGCCCAGCGATAGATTGGCGCCCTGTCCTGGGTGTATCTGCCCAGCGCCTGAAACGTTCTCCCCTGGATGGGCATGGGGAACCCCCTCGCAACCCTAATATAGGATAAAGCGGAAGATAATGGATTGATGGATGGACATCATTGGTTAATTCTCTTTATTAAAAATTTTATCACACGAATAATACATACTGTGTTAGTCCCCTTTACTCTGTTCTAATGACCAGAACCCCAGTAGTACTTCCATAGAGCGAGTATTATTTGGTTGGTGCATTATTCCTATCCCAGCAGTGTCACTGAGGTCTTTAAATAAAACTACAGCAGCACTGCTGCACTAAAACCCCCTCACCGCATCAGTGTCACTGCAGAACTGACAATACACAATCCACCACCCAAATGATACCTGTTCTGTGATGGTCCTCACCAATAGAGAACTCAGAAGGTAAGAGGGTAGGCTAGGGTACTAACAAAAACAAGAAAAAAGATGGAATACAGCCTGGAATTGTAAAACTACAAGTATATAAAACAGACAATAAATCAAAAAGGAGGCGTGTTCAAACTTTTGACTGGAACTGTATATAATAAAGGGAATAACTTGAGCATAACGTTTCAATCCGTCTCAGTCACTATTTTAGTTATTTGTACTGTGGTGCCATCTAGTGGTATAATGAAGAAGAGCGGTTTGGTCTGAATCATTTCTTCTGAGGACAGTAGGGGGCGCATTTGCTGACGTATTATTTTAACGTTAAAAAAATGGGGGAAAATAATTCCCTTATTTTAAAATAAAAGGCAATCGAATATTTATTCTGAAATAGTACCATTACAGAAAAACAAAAAATAACACAATAAACACTGGACTAAATAAAAAGCAGAAAGCCTGCTGTTTGCTCAATGAGTGCTGCATTGGGCTACAGGAAGCAAGACCCATATTAATTTACACATATTAAAATATAAATAAAGAAAAATACAAATAAAGAAAATAAAATGACATAAATATTAGTATAATTACAAACAAATTCACCTTACATCACTGTCTAAGTTGAATCGGCTTGAAGGCTGTTTTTCTTGCCCCAGCTGCTGATGAGTCAATGACCCCATAAATAAGAAGTAAACGAGAGCCTTTCTTCTTTATCATCTCTAAATCTTTCGTCTCCTAATGATTCCTGTGTTAGCATTTTCTCTCGACAGGCCTCCACACAGCTGTAAATCCCCCCACAGATAGCCTGTCAAGTCAGTGCATGGCTTTGAGCTGAAGCCAATGAATACTGGACATTCCTCAGCCAAACATTTCTGTGGTTATGGTGTCTAGAGTGTCATGGTGACAAACACACAGCTGGAAGCTTCCGCTGGTGTGCTTCCTCACTAGTTCTGGATAATCGTTCACATTCGTACAGAGGCTGTATGCCAAGTTTACTGGTTACTCATATAGTACTGTTTTCAGCAGTTTATAGTAAGACCGTCAATCCCATTAATCGATAAAGAGTCTCCGTATTTGTCAGACCAAGTTACAGAGGTGGAGCCAAAAATCCTCTCTATGCCTGTGTGGATTTTCTTCCACATCCAAAAACATGTGGATAGGTAAATTACAGATCCTAAAATTCTTCTAGTCATCAGAGGTGTTTGAATCCAAACTTGGATAAATAGGAGGGCTGAGTCAGGAAGGTAATCCATTGTAAGGCCAAGAAGTTCTAATAAAACAGGTATGGCCTCTGTACGTGTCAGTCCACGAGGCCCGTGTGTCAGTGTCAGGTATTTAGACAGATGTGATCATTTGTCAGGCTTATAAGTTTATGATTTGTAATCAGGGGCTTTAATTATTCAAATAGGGGTGTGAATTTTCCATTGGCCTAAACTGGATTTTTTAATTAGTCAGCCTTGTGAGGCTCTGAATGACATCTGGTGGGTTTAACAGAACCAGATGTGTTACTTTTGGTGACTCATACAGCAGGGTATCCTCTTACTCTTTGACACCACACCCCTCAGTTAGTTCAGATCCATGTGATACTGTAAGATTTCTTGCAGAAGAAATGCAGTATTGTGTGCATGTGTGTGCACAAGCTATTTCATGTGCTGGCATTCCTCATAGTGGGTTCGAGTCTTCATGTGTTTTTATTCAGTGTGTGTGTTTAGAGAGAAAGAAAGACTTTAATGTAAATCTGTTTCCATATAAGTGATTTTACTTAATAATGATTTTCAAAACTGCTTTTTATTGATTTTACTTTAAAATAAAGCATGATGCTGCAGTGGTTAGCTTTTGTCACACAGCAAGATGGTCCTGAGTTTAAACAAGGTCGTTTTATGTTTAGATTTTGTGTACTCTCCGTGTTCTGGTATCCTCCCATCTCTCAAAAACATGCTGGAAGAAAAACTGAATACAATAAATTTGCCCCATAGGAGTGAATGAGCGTGCGAGTCTGGATTTCCCAGCCCAGTTGCGACAGGAAGGACATCTGGCATAAAACCTCTGCCAAATCAGATGCATGTATGAAACTAGTCCTGCCATGGGCGTGGCTAACCGCTAGGAAGCAGAGAGCCTATATTATACTATTAGTCTATACTATTAATATCGTTTCAATTTAATACATTATTATTTCTGTATATTTTATGTGTGTGGCTGATTTGGCAGAGAACATTTAACACCTGGAAATTTGATAGGTCCTCATGCTGGACATAAATCAGTAGTTTGCTGCAACAAAATAATTAATTTAAGATCTACTTGATGGGTCAAAAGCTACTGATTACACAGTTCTGGTGCAATTTAATGTATGTGTTCAGTGGGTTTGGTATTCCTAACATGTAATTTAAGCATTTTATTGCTGTATCTCAGGACAAGACATGCTCATCAATTAAAAGTGCTTGTAAATCAAGTGTCCCAAGATAGTTGTGTTAACTCAAGTTTGTGGGGAAACCATGATCTATGACCTTAATTCAAAATCCATTCAAAGAGTGAATGTGTGCGTAAAGGGAGTGGTGTTGGTCACATAACCGGTCCTATTGACATTAACAGTCCTTTAAAGTTCTTTAGTTTTCTCAATGGCCCAGCAGACAGAAATGAAATCCACAGCACAACCACAGTGAGATCTGATTTACCCCACAGTTGATCTGATTCACACCTTTACTCCAAAGGAAATTACTCCAAAATATTGAATCATGAAGTAGGCGACACATAGTCACATTGATTTATGAAAACTACGTTTTTTTTTTTATTATATAATAAACTTGAGGCTGCACGGTGGCTTAGTGGTTAGCACGTTCGCCTCTCAGCACTAGGGATTCCCGGTTCGAATCCCCATCTGGGTAGAGTTCCATGTTCTCCCCATGTCCGCGTGGGTTTCCTCCGGGTTCTCCGGTTTCCTCTCACAGTCCAAAAACATGGATCAAGTCAATTGAGTTCTCCAAATTGCCCCATATAGAGTGTGTATGTGTGCGTGTCTGTGTGAGTGAGTGTGTGCACAGTGATAGATTGGCGCCCTGTCCTGGGTGTATCTGCCCAGCGCCCGAAACGTTCTCCCCTGGATGGGCATGGGGAACCCCCCCGCGACCATAATATAGGATAAAGAGGAAGATAAATGATGGATGGATAATAAACCTGCTGTATCCATAAGTTTTAAAAGCTCTGGGTAATAAAACTTTTCCCGTTGTTTGCAATATCTAAATAGACACATCTGTGTTATAAACTGCAAGGCTACGTTTAAAACACGTTTAAATACGTCAACAAACCTGTCAGCTGTGTGTATTTATAACTAAAGTAACTGAAGAAGTGAACATGTCATTTTCCATCAGCACGAATCCAGGATGAACCGACTCTTCGGATACAATGCTCAGTAAGGGGAGTCGACACCGACGCGCCAGCATATGTGCCATAACGATCGAGAGTTGATTCGGTAAATGGAATCAAGCGGTTGTTCTGAAACGAAGAATCAGGAGACGCCCGAGAGGCTGTTCCAATGGCTCGCAGACTGCCCAGTCACGGGCCTAGATTGTTTGACGTGCGTTGGTTTCAGCCAATCCCAGCAGGGAATGTGGGTTGTGGGCGGGGGGGAAAGGCGTAGAGCTTTAACTAGGGTGTCTCCGTTGAAAGGCGACGGCGGTCGTCTGTCTGTCTGCGCTTCGGCTTTTCAACAATAAAACGGAATAAACCAACGACGGAGACGTTACCGCGGAAAGCGAACGCTTTTTTAGTAATCCAAACCCTTGAACCGTTTCGTGTTGTTAATCCGGAGGAAAGAGGCTGAGATGAGGACGCGGTAATGTTAAAAGTGAAAGTTGCTGCGCCGCTAACGCTAGTTCTGAAGAAAGAGTGAAGGCTGAGAGGAGCCATTTTGTCCCGGACTGTGTGAAAGAAAAAGAGAATACACATTGTGGGAAGAGGGACGTGTTTGGAAAGACGGAAAACGAAATTTGAGCAAAAGCTGAGAGTGAGCGTTAAGCCTGCGGTGGACTGTCGGAGAGCGTTGTAGCCTGTCAGCTAGCAGCAGCGGTACTGAAAAGCAGAACGGGCTACGTTAGCTTAGCAGCGAGCTAAACCTCCATCAGCAGCCGTCTGTCTGCTCGCGTTCGTGTCGTGTAAATACATTTTATTCCCTAAGTAAACAAATGGCGAAGAAGACTTATGATCTGCTATTTAAACTGCTTCTGATCGGAGACTCCGGCGTGGGCAAGACGTGTGTGTTGTTTCGCTTCTCAGATGATGCCTTCAACACCACCTTCATCTCCACCATAGGTGAGTGGGCTCCAATTAGTGCACCACATACTCTTCTCATCTCATTATCCGGACTGGTATTAATCCTATAATGGGGTCGCAGGGGGTGTTCTTGCCCTGTCCGCTCGAGAACCTTTCCGGTGTTGAGCAGATACACCCTGCACAGGGCGCCAATTGATTGCTGGGAAAAGACTTTGTCTCTCTCTCACACACACACACACACTATATAGAATCCATGTTTTTTGGATACACCCAGGACAAAGAGCCAATTAATTGATGGGCACAGACACACACACACACATGCTATAGGGGCAAATTAGAGCAGCCAATTCACCTTGAATTCATGTTTTTGGACTGTGGAAAATTCACAAGGAGAACATGAAAACATCCAAATCGAGATCCAATACAGAAACACACCCAACACTGTCTCTATCCCCACTATGAGTGATTTGTATCCTAATTTAACACCACCTTACTTTCCACCACAGATGGGGTGCAGCCTAATTTTGCTCTCTGTACACGCCATCTCCGGCTTTATTTGGCATAGCAACCAGTTTACGGGCAAATTGAAGCTTCACGGTGGTGAGGACACATGAACGCATGTGCAGGCACAAATTATTTGGTTGTGGATCTGTGTTTTCCCCTAAACGAATCTTGAAGTTTCCTGTTTTTTAGAATGGTTAGTTTCATTACTGGAAAGTAACTGTTATAATCAGTGAAAAAAATTATCAGTTGAGAAATGAGATATGAAAGAGGTCTTTACCTCCTAAATGATCCAATATGACCTCTTCTATAGGGCCTTACACATGGGTCATGTGAGGATGTGTGTTATACTTTAAATGGCGTTAATTCACAATGTTGTTTTTGATGAAAATTACCATACAAGCATTAAATATGTAGATCTTAAAATCTTAGTCTGTCATATTTTAACAGCAAGAAAATACAGTGTCTGAGGCCCCAACATCAATCTTTGGATGTCAGAGATGAGTGTTAATTTGATTCTGACCTGTTCATACATACACAGGTTTGGGTACATCTCATAATTTTTAAATGCCAGTGTTTAATTAAGGCCAATAGCCACAGGTTTATAACATCAAGGACCTAGCCATGCCTTCCAGCATTGTGGAACAGTTTGGGGAAAGGACATTTTTCTCTCTATATGTGACACAAAACAGGTTCTATAAATGAGACTGGTGTAAAATAACTGTTTCACACAAAGCCCTTATTTTAAACTATATTAAACATGTTGGATGAACTAAAATAAATAGTATAAGTCTTTGTCTAATCTTACATGTTCTTCTGGATAAATGGGTAAAGAATTATTCTCAGAAGCATTCCCAGAACATGGAGAGGGTTACAGCTGTACAAGAGGGACCAATTTAAACTGTTATGTCATAAAATTATTGTGCAGGTGTTCCAATACTCCCCCCCCCCCCCCCCCCCCCCATTTGACTGTGATTTGAGCACTGACTGTGGTGTGTATTTACAAACACTCTGGATCCTGTTAAATCCGTTATGGAACAGATTGATGGGTGTTTAAGCAACCATGTGAGTAATACCTGTTTAAAACAGTCTGGAGTTACACAGGAATGTCCCTTCTGTGAGCACTTGTGAGGGCTGGCTAAATATTTTCCTAAAGCTGAAATAAACGGGAAGAAATCCATAAATTCTCTCCAATTTAAAACATTTGAGAAAAGCAAAATCATTAGTGTGCCACAGACCCGCTATATCAAACCCTGAATCCAGTGACCTGTTTTTAATTATGTGTCATCATTTCTCTGCTGGAAGGCGACGCTGTGTTTCAGTTCTCTGGAGTACTGATGTGCATGTCAGTACATTCACTTCAGGTTTCTGGGTCATTCATATCAGGGTTTGTTTGTTTGGATTTGGATCTCGGGGATCCTCATCGACGTGTGAAAGCTGGCTGCATTCACATTAGAACCACAGCTGTAAACTTCAACCACCATTAGAGAACTGTTTAGCTGTTTCTGCTAGAAAAAGCCATTAATGCTTTTCACTCTTAAATAAACACCCAACATAAACAAAGGCATGTCCAGTTAGGCACTGTCCCTTTAAACCAAGATGTTTAGGGACTGTATCTAGTTGGGCTGTTTTTTTCAGTGTTCTGACAGTTATTTGAAAGTCTTTCTAGGCTTCTCTCATGATCTTTGCCCCCCCCTATATACAGTCTTTGGTTTCTAGAGTGGCTGATGCAGCTGTGACGGCTCAGCATCCTAAAATACCCACCGGAAACTCCCTCTATGCTCAGTCTGGGATCATTTTACACGCCACATAAACAGACAGAGGCCAGTTTTTGGATAATTCTTATTTGAATTCTATACAGCATCATTTTGATCTTGATCACTGATCTTGCATACGCAGCATACAAACTATACGTGTGTTTTTAAATTCAGTAGGACCAAGTAGAAACAGCTAGCTGTGTTTTATTCACAGATGTAAATTTTTATTTGGTGGTGAATGACGGCAGATGTTTTATGGATGAGGTTCGCCGAATTACAGAATGAGAGTTTGATGGATTGTCTGCGGAGGCTGGACCAAATGACAACCGGCTTCTTTAAATAGTACTTGCAACACATTTTGGGAATGTTGGCAGAGTTTTAAAGATGTATTATTTTGGCAGATAAAACAAATGGTGCAAATCAGTTTATGGACAAGTTTAAATAACCAGGATGGAATAATAAACCGATGTGAAGTGGGACTTTTCACAAACCAGTCACACCTCTGATGGTAAGTGAAGCTGGTAAAATTAACAGTGTAGAAATGAGGATGTGAACCATGTAAAGTGGCCGATGAGTGTGTGTATAGTACTTATGCACGATTACGGCTGTGATGCCATATATGAAATGCTGTTTTTCTGTGGTTAAACTTTCCCTCTCAAGTGTTTAAAACGGTTGGATTAAAGTTAATAGTAAGGCTTTGGATGCATTTAAAAGCCACACAATGAGCGGCCTATTAATGGATTTCTTTGCTTTAGGATTATCTACTACATTAACACTCTCAGTCCGTAATAAGCTTGCATTCATTTATTCACAGTTGCTCTATTTCCGTCTTTACTCTGCTGATATGGTTTCATTGCTCTAATTTGCTCAGCAGTTAGGTTTATTAAGATCATGATGGTCCATCACAATCAAGGTTTTTTTTTTGTTTTTTTTTAGATACAGTACATGTTTGTGAAGTTACAGGGTTTCAGTAGTGGTCTTTATTGTGCTGTATCCTATTATCTTCACAGCACTCTTTTTTACTACAATTTTTCCTCCCCTGCAATATCTATTCTTTCATGCCTGTGCTGTGTTGTTAGGGAGTCTGTGTGCATAACAGACACCAAACAGAAATGAGGGCTCGGCTCTGTAATTAAGGCCGCTGTAAAGTTTGCAGCTTTAAGCAGAGATCGTGTCCTTTAACAGACTCTGTGAACCCAGGTTGTGTCTGTAATCTGCTTTTGCGAGTCATTGGGAATAAAGCAATGCATTTAATCAATGTTGTGAAGTTTTCCAAAAGTGCAATTTTAATTTTAATTTAAATAATGTCCAGATGTCTTGATGGAAAACTAATCTAATTCTTTTCAATTAAAACAAAACCACTTAATAATTCAGTTATTTGAGTGAATTACTTTCTAGGCATCTGGCTTAATTACAACCGTAGTATTAATATGACCACAGTATTGTATTCTTCCTTTATTAGACAGGAGATCTGAACTCTATGACCTTGTTATTATATAAGACAGAAATAGATCACTGAAGTCGTGCCGTATTTGGCACTCTGAGTCTAAGCAGGGTTTTCAATGGAAAACATACATGTCATTAAATTTTTTTTTTCTTCTGTAGGTCCTCTAAATCATGAAGTTGATATTGTAAATAAATCCACTGATGTAAATAAGAAAAATCTATTCTTATGTTATAATCATCAAAACTCATGTTCTGAATATATTTATTTACAACAGAATGTGATCGAGGTGATTTCCATTAAATTACACTCAAGAAGGCCAAATATGGGCAAAACGTTAACTAGAAAATGATGCGTGACTTTAGTGATCGAGTGAGGCAGCAGTATAACTGTCTTGTCTAATACATCAGGAGAACACACACACAAATATATTAGTGTGATTTAAATGCACAGTCCATTGATATGATGACCACCTTGTGTATGTGTGTGTGTGTGAGAGAGTCTCCCCTAACAAGGAGCAATGATGAAGACTTTCGTAATGCCTTATGTATCTAAATGAGTTGTTTATAGTATTAGTATTATTTCATAAAGCGATCTCCACCCATAGATAAGCATGTAGTGTGAAACGGAGAAAAGAAGTTAAGTATCTGTGAAAGTTTTGACTTGTTCTGGATTAGAGTATGTGATTATTAGATGGGATTTTGTCAGCAAGTTTATTTGCAGATCACATTTCATGTACATAGAAAATCAAGCCTCCCAGATCTCTGGGAACATCAGGGCTTTTGTAAAAGTTTGTTTTCCCCATCAATTTATTTTATATTCTATTGAGATTAATTGGGGTCTCTAGGGAGTTCCACTTGCTGCACGCTATCTATTTACTTTGTCCTTATAGAAAAAATAAAGTTTTCTTTGAAGTCAATGCTTCCTTTTTTTCCAAATTAATTTATTATTTTGGGTTCTAAAGGATATTTTGTATTAATATTCAGCTAAACCCCTGTGTTGTGTCTTTTTTTTTTTTCGATAACAAATTGTATTTACATTAAACAAATAACAAACATAAAATTCATGCATACTAATCTTGGTAAAGTTAATTAAAATCTGTGTACAAATTCCAAGGTGAGGACCACCAAGCACAACATGTGATCAACCACTAATCGACATGTATTAAAACTGAAATCCAACATCTAGATGAAAAAAAAAAAAATAATTGACTGATCTTACTTTTAATTTTTAATAGTAGCCGTTTTACTGTTTCAAAATTTTTGTTGATCCACACAAGAAAAATATTGGATGTCCGCCAACATTTGCAGTCAAAGCTCTGAACTGCACATAAAAATTTCATGATCCATGCAGCACTGTTCAGTAATGTAATAGCAAGGTGCCGCTTCACAATTATTAAAGTGACGCATAACAAACCACTTACACAAGCATTTCATTTTATATAAGCTCTATTTAAATGGTTCTGTTATCCCAGCATGTAAGTGTTAGTGTTTGCTCTTTTTGTCCATTTTTCTTATTTCAGCATTTTATTTTTTCATCTCACACACAGCTTGAGTTGATTTCCAATTTTTAGACTGATGTTTCTGCCTTTGCATGTTCTCTCATCTGCCTACTTTCCATCTCTGAGCAGACAGCGCTCTTGTTTGTGCTCTCTTTTATTTCCTATGAATAATGTGAGCTGGAAAGAATTGTGCCTGTGTGATATGAAAGTGAGAGAGAGTGGGACATTAAATCTTCGTCAGTAGGACAGTCTGGGGTGAGACGTCACGAGTCAATGCCAGTTAGTGCCATTCTGTGACAAGTCTCCCACGCTGACCCTTAGCAAGAGGTCCTGGAAATGGCTACACATGTCTTTCCCTGATTATCAACCGAGAACCTGACTGTCATTGCTGATGTCCTATAGCCTCTGCATTATCTGTTTGTCGTTGTCAGCTAGACATGTCCTGTTGCATTTTAGGCCTTTGTATCAGGGGAGTCATGTTCAAGAAGCTATGTCGGCCATGTCTTGACTTATGACTAATTTATATGTTAATAGGAAGTTGGTTTATTATTTTTATTTAAATTTATTACTTAATTACTGTGGATAGTTTGGGTAAACTGGTTCTTCTTCGTGGAGTTTGCGTTTTTAGAGCTTATGGAGCTCATGCTAATGATATTCTTCTTTTTTTTTCTGTCTTTTTATCCAGGAATCGATTTTAAAATCAAAACAGTTGAACTGCAAGGCAAGAAGATAAAGCTACAGATATGGTAAGTGCAGTAATTAGAGGTCTTCTTCATTAGAGAACAGAGTAAAGAGAACTGTATTGCAGAAAAACGGATTGCATTTGTAACAGAACTATCACATGCATCTGTATGCAGGAAAATTGACAAATTGTAAAAACAATGTTTTTCTTTTCCTGATGGTTATTCATATTTTTATATGGGTGGCACAGTGGTAAGCTTCTCTGGCTCACAGAAAGGAGGTCCTGGGTTTGATTCCTGGTTGGATCAAACAGAGGTTCTTCCCATGCCTGTGGGGCTTTACTTTGTGGTCTCCCACATTTCAAACACATGCAGAGAGCTGAATTGGAGACAATAAATTGTGCCTGTAAATGGTCCTATCAAGCAAATAGCTCCTGGTGGTTACCAGACTAAACTCCTAAGTAAAGATTTTTAAAAAATAGTCTTAATTCAATGACATCAAAAAACTTGTATTATGTATTATATGTAATACATTAAACATGTATTATGTGTGTTCTAGGGACACAGCAGGTCAGGAGCGCTTCCACACCATCACCACCTCCTACTACAGAGGCGCCATGGGCATCATGCTCGTCTATGACATCAGTAACGCCAAAAGTTTTGAGAACATCAGCAAGTGGCTCAGGAACATTGACGAGGTCTGTGCTAAATTTTTGAAGTGGTCTGATGGATTAGGAAATCTAAACGGCTCGTGTATTAATAGACTTGATCTTGATGGTTTGGTTTTCAGCATGCTAATGAGGATGTGGAGAGGATGCTGCTAGGCAACAAGTGCGACATGGAGGATAAACGGGTCGTACCAAAGGCCAAGGGAGAACAGGTGACAATTATGGCTTAACGTTGTGCACAACTGGACAGTTAATGAGGAACATAACTGTAATTCACTCCCCTTTTAATAATTAAATTCAGGTGTTTCATTCAGTCCCATTTCCACAGGTGTACAAAATCAAACACCTGGGCAATTGTATACTTTCATAGGGGAAGTTTGTGGAACATTATTTACATCATACTCACTCACCCCTGCTAATATCCACAAAGGAGGGGTATAATACGAGTGTAATGTGAAAGAACCTGACTGGTCCACACAGAGTACTGCAGATGGTTTATTGTGGACTTTTGAAAACATATAAAGTAGTACATACACAAACATTTTGAGGAGATTAAATAATATTAGATTTATCATTTTATTAACTATATTAATATAACATGCCAAAGCGAGGAACTAAGTGTTAAGTTGTTGACTTTTTTTTTTTCTTTCTCCCCCTTCTATTTTGCCATTAGACGCGAGCTGCAGATATGTAGTGTAAATATTATGTATTTACGTTATGGTGCTTAAGCAACTGTACTATTGATAAATAGACCTAAATTAATATTGTCATAGTAACAGAATAAGATTCCTTAAAATAAAATTAATATATTTACACAAGACAACACTAAAACAATCCTAACCTTCCTTGCAGCTGTAACAATTAAAATATTAAGTGGACCAAAGTATAAAGATAAATTAAATAGACTGAAATACAAACCAGTACCTGCCATTAAATGAGATACAGGTAAAACCTTGAATAAATAAAGCAAATGGATACACATGGTTCTTACATCTTACATCTCAGTAAGATGCAGGAGGCTTCTATACCAAAATATTCAATTTTCTCCTTTTTTTTTTTAAAGATTGCCAAGGAACATGGGATTCGATTCTTTGAAACAAGTGCGAAAGCCAACATTAACATTGAGAAGGCCTTCCTCACGTTAGCAGAAGACATCCTCAGAAAGGTGAGTGGATTGTGTGTGCATTGCACATCATGTATTATATTAAATCACACTACATCATTCCGAGGCGACCGAAGTGTTCCAACATAAAGGTTTGGTTTTTGCATACAGCACCCCTGGTGCAATAAGGGTTAAGGGCCTTGCTCAAGGGCCCACATTGGCAAATTTGGTGGACTAGGGGGAGGCAATCACACCCTGTACTGTATAAGGAACATACTTTGATATACTCACAATGCATACTGTGTAGGAAACCTACTCTAATCTAAACACCTAAGAAAGCTGAGTAGATGCTGCTATACTGAGGATGTTATATCATTTGACCACAAGGGGGCTGTCGAGTAATAGTCTTTGAACGTGCGTGTGTTTTAGACGCCTGTAAAAGAGCCCAACAGTGAAAACGTCGACATCAGCTCTGGAGGCGGAGTCACAGGATGGAAGACCAAGTGTTGCAGTTGAACAAACATGCCCACTCGAGCGCGTGCGCACACACAGACACACACACACTTCTGTCTTCTGTATCTCTTTCTCACACCCTCATCTCCTTCTTTGTATCTAACTCTTCTGTCCCATTCTCACCATCCCTTTCTCTTTAACGCTTCACTCTGTTCTTCACTTGCCTCCGCGCGCTGACAGTATCATCATTTTTATTTCTGACAAACCGGAAACAGTTGTATAGATGAAAAGCGAAATTGTGTCCAGTTTCTTGTCGTTTGTTTTAAAGGTTTGAGATTAGCAAGGAGAAATCCCAGCCACTACGTTGTTTTCTTGTTCAAATAAAGATGAAATCTGAAACTGGAGGGTCGCTCAGCAGCCTACGGACTTTAAGACTCGTCAGTTAACCCCGTCCCTCTGCAGCTGATTTTGTACAGTTTCTGGCTTAATACTTGGGGTTTCTGTGTGTAGATGAGCTCATGGTTCGGTGTGTAGAAGACATTTGTTTGCTGTTATTCGTCCTTCTTTTTGTCTGGTGCCTTAACGTCGAGCCGACAGGCCATCCACTCTGAGCGACGAACCACACACATACACATGCGTGCACACACACGGTAACGCACCTCTATTACCATCACACCCAACACCTAACCTGCCAGTACAGACTTGTTCAAACTAAGAGAATGGCATTTCTATTTTGATTTTTTGTTTTGGTCACCCCATTTATTTCCTCTCCTGCATGCCATTTTTCTTTGGTTTTAAAGACTGCGCATGCTCAGTCTTGAGGGGAGGGAGGGAGGGCTAGTTTCCTTTGAAAACTCATACTTTTGTTTTGCAGATCCATTAAAAAGAAGCTTGTTTAAGTTGCAGCTTTGTCTTTGTTTTTTTCCCAGAACAATGAGTTTATTCAGTTTCAGGTTTGTAGATGGACAAAAGCATAACAGAGTTAGCACCTAGTCATGCATGGACATTTATATGCTTATATCTTTGCGTGAACAGTTTGGGGAAGGCCCATTTCATTTTTAGATTCCATAGCACTGACCATAATCCCATCAACCATAGTTGGAATAAATTAAAACCGAGACTGAGCTACAATCTATGGTCCAGCAACTGACCTCTCAAATTCTTCACAGAAATGCTCCACAATTTTGTGGAAAGACTTTAAATTTGTTCTAGCACAAAGGGTTCATGTAGGTGTATCAGTTTTGTCCATATAATATATGTATGTATTTTGACACATTTCCCATTGGTTAATAATGACTTTTCCTTGCTGATTAATATAAACAAACTTAATGAGTACTTTTAAAAATTTAAATGTACAAGACTATGATGTTATTCTCTATATAGGAGTTCAAGGTTTGCTCACGAATTTGTATTGCCATCTGCAAAACTGATTTTTTACAAACCTTATCCAGTTTAGTCTGTAATGTTAATTCAATTAAACCTTTAACTGCCAAAAAGAGCGAGATGGTTTTTACTGGTTTTAGTGACTGACCTATATTTCTTAAATTTGCAACAAAAAAAAAAAAAAAAGAAAGAAAATAGCTGTGACAAAGACGGGTCAACCACTACATCACATCCCCTTTTTGATTATACTTTTTAATTTGAAAATAAATGATACCAATTGTTGAAGTTTTATGTGTTTTTTGAATGTTTGCTGTATACAGGGTGTTGACAGGAGAAGAATGATCCAGGTGGTAGTAAAATCAAACTGTTCATCCAGGAGAGAACATTTCGGACACTTCGGGTGCCAATTCGTCACTCTGTATACACTCACTAGATAGGAGCAATTTAAAGCAGTCAGTTGACATTGAATGTATGTTTTTAACTGGGAGTTAACCCACATGCACACGGAGAAAAATTGAAATTGGAATTTAAACCTGAATCCTGAGAGGCAGACATGGAACCTTACCATGCTCTTCAGAGTTCTATACATTCTACTGTAAGAGTCTGGAACAGTGTAGAGGAATACATGTCTATAATGGCACACAGCAAAGGAGGGTAAGGAAGAAGACACCAGGATGAACACTGCATCCCGGCCTTCTGTCTGAGCTCAGTATCTGATGTCACAAACACTCATTTGGATAAAATTCCCACAAACACTCCCATATCTGGTAAAAAGCCTTTCCGGAAAAGTGAAATCTGTTCTTTAGATTTAAAGAAAAAATATATAATTTCTTAGTGTAGTGTTCTGCAACCATGGTGAAAAAAAAACAATCACTTAGAGAACCTACCAAATTCGACACAAGTTTAAAACCTCATTGTTTGCCTTCTGGTAAAGCTACGGGTTTTAATTTATAGCCTGTATGCTGTTAATTAACACAATAGTCATGGTTATTGACGTACGAACTGCTCGTAGTCCCCAAAGAGGGATGTTGGGACGTTATGAAAGCTGCTGAATGTGCATTTTTATTTTTTATTATTATTCCCCCTCTATTAGCTCCATCTGTTTTTGTGTCTGGTAAAAAGTTTGCAAATGCTATTTCACCCACTTCCCGTTATTCGATTAAACTGAAACTGCACAATTGTTCATCATCGATGACAACACATGAATCAGTTAAAAGTGCGAATTAATGAACTGATTAGTGGTAATTAATGAATTTTGTTTTCTATGTATAAATTGGCTATTTTCTACTAAATTTTATACTTCACATGCAGAATTATCCATCCATCCATTATCTTCCGCTTTAGCCTATATTAGGGTCGCGCGCGGGGGGGGGGTGTTCCCATGCCCATCCAGGGGAGAACGTTTCGGGCGCTGGGCAGATACACCCAGGACAGGGTGCCAATCTATCGCTGGGCACACACTCACGCACACAAACACACTCTATATGGGGCAATTTGGAGAACTCAATTGACTTGATCCATGTGTTTGGACTGTGGGAGGAAACCGGAGAACCCGGAGGAAACCCACGCAGAATTAATTTAGCATAAAGTAATTTAACACGGCCGGCACGGTGGCTTAGTGGTTAGCACATTCGCCTCTCAGCGCTAGGGATTCCCGGTTCGAATCCCCATCTGGGTGGAGTTTCCATGTTCTCCCCGTGTCTGTGTGGGTTTCCTCCGGGTTCTCCGGTTTCCTCCCACAGTCCAAAAACATGGATCAAGTCAATGGAATTCTCAAAATTGCCCCATATAGAGTGTGTCTGTGTGAGTGAGTGTGTGCCCAGCGATGGATTGGCGCCCTGTCCTGGGTGTATCTGCCCAGCGCTCAAGACGTTCTCCCCTGGATGGGCATGGGGAACCCCACCGCGACCCTAGTAGAGGATAAAGCGGGAGATAATGAATGAATGAATAATTTAACACGATATAGGGTTGGTTTTTTTATATATATTTTTTTGCTTGTCTCTCTCTCTCTCTCTCTCTCTCTCTCTGTCTCTCTCACGCTCGCGTTGCGCGCGCGCGCTCCGCCTCATTATCGCGATACCCGGCGGCGCTCGTGCGTGGGGAGCGTCGTCAGATCGCGCGCTCGGGCCGCCGCCACCGCGCGCCGGTGATGATGACGGAGAGATGGAGAAAGTGTGCGCGAGCGTTTCGGACCTGTCGTGGAGCGCGGTGTCCTTGCCGCTGGACGCGGTGGTGGGCAAATTCCGGCTGCCCACGCTGGTCAAGCTGAGCCCGGGTGAGTTGCAGCGTTCCCCCCGCGCGGGTTCTTTAATCCCGGGGTTCGGTGCCGGGACAGGGGAACAGACGGCTGTGCACGCGTGGTCTGCGACCGGTTCCTACTTCTATAACTGTGACTTTTCTGCGATTTAACAACTCACAGTCTATACATAAAACCCCGTAACTTTACCAAAATCTGAACAATGAAGTTTTAAACTTGCGCCGAGTTTGGTAGGTTCTCCGCGTGATTTCCCCCCCACCTTGGTTACAACACCAAACGAAGTAATGCTATTGTTCTGTTTAAATCTTAAAACCATATTATGAAAATATTCTTTCAGAAGAAAAAGCATTGCTCTGGGGACTGAATATTTTGGGATGAAGTCCACAAAGTTTAAAGAACTCCTGTGTGTTTTTTTTTATATTTGCATCCTGTACTAAGTTTATCTTCTGTGAGGGGTTATCCTCACCAATTCGATTATAAAATGTTCATCTGTAAAGTTCCTGCATAACATGAAGCATCACCTAAATCTGCATCTATAACTTTAGTTCTGATGTAAAGTCATCTGCGGATTGTGGGATTCAGAAACTCAGGTTCAACGCTGAGGTTCTGATTTAAAGCGAATGTGAAATCAGGTGGATTAAATCATCAGGGACCGACATTTTTATTGGCAGCGCTGAACTTTGGGAGGCAAGAAATGACATGTCTGACCTCTCCACAGCTGAAAGCTCTTTCTGTCAGTGCAATTAAAAGCAGGGGTGTGAAGGTAACAACAAACACAAAAACGGTTCTAAACTTGAGTGTAGTTTAAAATTTTGTAAGTTCGGGCCTGCTTCCAAATTAAAAATACACTTACACATTTGCATACAGGAGCTTCTTTAAAATCTTATTCTCAGTTGTTCCCACATCTTCCACTCATCAGGTAAGGCTTTCTCTAAGATTATGGAGTGAGAATTTATGCTTATCTATACGAAAGAGTATATATAAGTTCAGAAACCAATGGTGGACCTGTCTCTCAAAGTATTCTTGTTCATCCTAAAGGTGTTTGATAGGGTTGATGTCAGTCTGTGTGGGCCACTCAAGCTCTTCAACTCTCCCAACTATGACTTTAAGTACAGATGCACAATCATGCTGGAATAGAAAAGGGCCTTCCCCAAACTGTTCCCACAAAATGGGATGCATACATACATTTAGTCATTTAGCAGACGCATACAACAGTCTAAAGGTTGTCGTAAAACTTTTGGGTATATCCTATATTAAAACTCAGATCCACCACCCACCCCGTTTTTAGCATTTCAGATGAGCTATTATGAGTTACTCGCGAGTGCATGTTTACTCACACAGAGTGTTCCAGAATGTCATACAACAAAGAAAGCTGTCCATTAACTATTAAACCACCGCAGCTGCTGGGGACTAAGGACTAATCAAAGAACCTGGAGAGTTGGATCAGTGAAATGAAAAAGCATGAAACATCCAGTATTAATGAACCCGGTGAAAGTAAAACAAATCTTACAGAAGAAACATGATTTTAAGAGCATTTTAAGTCGATGTAGCTCTTGGCAAAGGTGACAAAGTGTCTGTTGTGTCCTAGAAGTGATGCAGCCTTTCATATGGAAATGTGCTGATCAGTATCTGAGTGCTCTGCATACTAACAAGGATCAGGATGACGACTAGTGGCTGAGACTCAGAAAGATTTAGACGAAGAATTTAATCGGAAATCTGTTCTAATCACGTCCATATCCTCACAGCACACATTTACGATATAAGGCTAATGAGTGTATGTGGACAAACGTATGAGGACAAGTCCACGTTACACTTTTGGGAGATTTTTTTTGAGGTTCTATATTGATCACTCTGTAACATTGTGGTGCAGCGTTAAGCGCTTCCGCCTGACAGCAAGAAGGTCTCTGGTGTGGAGTCTAAATGTCCTCCTGGCCTGATCCAGCTTTACGGGAACAGTTTGGGGAAGGCCATTTTTCTGTCTAACTGTGATCCCAGAGCAAGGTCCGTAGATTGGGAGGACTGCACAGAGCCGTGAGCCCAACCCACACCTCTGGGATTAAAAACAAAGAGAATATGAAATAAGTACAACATTTTGAAAAAGTGTTCATTTAAGATGAATTGAAAGTTCAGAAGCAGATGATGGAACTTGAGAAGGTGCAGCGCAGACGTCACATCGATGTGGCTGGAACGTGTCTGATACTAAGCGCTAGATTAATAAAGCTCTAAGTGATCCTGCTCTGCTTGACACTTAGACTGCAGTTAACAGCAGCTGTGAGATGTAAATGTTTAAACATGGAGCTGTAAAAAGCTCGGGACCGAAGAGGAAATGAGTTTCGGCTTAATTTGTTACTGAAACAAAATTCAGATCAGAAGGATTAGGACACCTTTCCTTAAACTCTTCATGCATACACTCTTCATGACTCGTATTATTCCATTCTTCAGTCAAACCCTGAACTTGCTGTTCTACTCAGCCACTCACTCACTTAATTCCTTACCTTCATTTGATTCATTCTGTCACTCACTCATCCACTATGCTCATTAGGATTTAAAATTATTCCATTTCCTTCAGTTTCTTCCTCACTAAACTCACTTATTAACATATTTCATTTTTGCCCCTAAACTTACTTCCTCACTCACTCATATATTTATTTTTCATCATAGTCACTAACCTGTCATCCTTTTAACTACCTGCCTCACTTTTCCACCTGCTCATGTTGTCATTTATTCACTTCTGAAGTCTCCTACCTATTAACCCTTAATTCACTACCTTACCGCCTATTAGTCACTCATTTATTCATCTAACAATTTTGCCCATTTATTAATTCATTTGAAGATTTAGCTTATATTTCAGCATTAAAAAACTGCATTTCACTCATTCAGTCACTCCTGAACCTTAACTCTGTCATCACAGTGTGCATTCACTCAGAGAGCATCCCTTTCATGCTTTTATTTTATTTCTCAGCACTTCAGGGGCTTTTTAAAATTATTTTTATAGTGCTAAATTATCAATAATCTAAGAAAGCATTTTACAGATCAGATTTCACTTTTATACCAATTTAAAGTCAATAAAACAGCAGTTTATTTGCAGTTGCTTCTCCAAAACCTTAAAATTAAAATGTTTTTTATGTTTGCATTAAACCATGTATTTTTGGCTTCGTGCTGTGCTTATAAACTCTGTGAACTCACTGATGCTTTCACTGGAGAAGCTCAGGCTCTCATGCTCTGCCTGCATGCTGACCTTGTGGATGTGCTTGACCCTTAGATTAAATTTGACCTTCTCTATCCATATTTATAATAATTGTTATTTTTACTGACTCGTTCTCTATCAGCAGCTAACATGGCAATAAGTTTTTGAAGGGTTCCCATTCAGAGATATCAACATGCTTCAGATTGTGTGTATCAGTGCTCTTTTGGACCTGGACAACAGTAATTAGATATTTAATATGCTAAGATTCTGTGTTCCTGTGGATGTGTGTTCTACAATCTGGTCCTCATAGTGTAAATCATTTTAAAGTGTAAGGTTTGGTTAATGTTAAGAACGGTAGTATTTATGGTTAAGGTTCGTGTAATTCTTTACTAAATGAATGGACATCTATGTAAAGTCCCCACAAAGCATAAAACAAATGTTTGTGTGTGTGTAGTACAAGTTTGCCTCATTTCCTCAGTAAAAGCCTTTTTTCAGTCTTGCATCAATGAAGGATTCATTTAGCAGTTGATCAATACACTCTTCTTTCATCACAACCCTCTCTCTCTCTCTCTCTCTCTCTCTCTCTCTCTCTCTCTCTCTCTCTCTCTCTCTCTCTCTCTCTCTGTGTCTCATTCATCCCTCCTTCTCAAAGCAGTTTAAATCTGATCTGTGTCTCTCTCGCTTGTGATTGGCCCATGGCTTATAATAGAAATGCTCTCAAGTGCTGCTGTTTGAACAAATTGAGTTTGGAGTAAAAAAAGTGGGTTGTTTGTGTACTGATGTATGGCTTGTGTGTGTGTCTGAGTGTTGGTGCTTGTGTTTGTGTGTCTGTGAGACTGGAAGACAGAGAGAGTGTGCACGAGAGCACAGTCTTGGCTAACTGTGTTAGTCTCCTTAGCAATGGCTGTTGATTTGGTTTCCGCTGTGTAAATGACAGATGTGCAATACACAATGTATTTTAATTTTCAGATTTAGTAAAGATTTAGTAAACATGGGGTGGATTTAATTAGGGCCAGAAAACAACACATTTTCCAGTAATGTAAAATGTCCCATATATGTTGGATCCAGGGCTGTGGTTAGAGAAGGAGTTTTGGTTTGGATTTGTGGAATAGGGTGTAGGAACAAGCAGGCATGTGACTTGGGAAGAGATGTTTCAGATTACAGTCTTAAGGTTTAGTGTTGAAGGCTTTGGAAACCAGTTACAGAAAACCTTTAAGAAAAGAGAAGGTAAAGTAGGGATGAGGTAGGGGTTAGCTGTGGGATGGGTAAAGAGAAATGGTGGAGCCTACAGGAAAAAGAGTTCTGTAGAAATTAGCATGAATGAAAGTATGTCTGTAGCATGAACAAAGATGCTTTACAATTTAAATTAAATTTTGTGCATAACATCTGCTTTCTTGTAGGTGAGAATGTGGAAGGATTGTCTGAAGAGGATGTTGTCCTGTTACACTCATGCAGACAGTGGACTACAGTTACAGCCCATTCACTCGAGGAAGGGCATTATGTCATTGGACCGAAGATTGATATCCCACTACAATACCAGGGTGAGCTGTTAATACTGGAGGAATTGCAGTGTATATATATATATATATATGTGCCAAAAATAAAAAAAACAACCAGCATGCAAAAACCAGCATCTGTAATGGTATGAGGACATATCAGTATATCATGCCATGGCTCATATAATAATAATAATAAGGATGATGATTATTATTATAAAAAATAATATTTTCCTTGTCCTTTTACATTGGTTAAAACAAAGATCAAGTGAATTAATAAATATGCAATGTTTTAAAACTTTTTTTGGAAGTTTTAAAACATAGAGCTGGTACAAAACTGTTTAATAAATATTACGAATGACAGATGGAGGGATAGGAAGGAGTGTGGGAGAAAGCAGTGGTAATCGCTAACAGTGTATTGATTATTCTTTAGAGCACTTAACATCACACATGTACACGCAGCCCCGATGTAATACACACAGTGACCCTGGCCAAAGTGTGTGTCTCTGGTGTATTGCCATATTGGCCCTGCTTTATCATGTTATATAACACTAAATATTCCCCTGCTCCTTTTTCTGAAAAAGCGAACACCCATAGACGCCGGGATACAAAAGCAGGGTGAAGGAAGAGATGGTCTTACAGCCCAGTAACACTAAACCTTCCAGAAACCACTTAAGTGTGTGTGTGTGTATGTGTCTATGTGTTTTGCATTTGTGTGTTATGTCTCAGTCAGAGGGGGGTTCCGGCTCAGTTACTTCATTCACAAAGTCAAGTTGAGCATGATTTCATCCTGACATAATTCACATTTTGAAATTCCGCTCCGGAATACCGGACGTTAAATGCGCTGCGGTTCCTCCCTTGGGAGTGCCGTTACCCAATATACCCGTCTCCACCACCATGAGGTCATGTGACCAATGAGATCACCTACAAGGGTTTCCGGCGTCAACAAGACGCCAGGATGAAGCTAGAGGGGGAGGGCGGGGGAGGGCGGGTGAGATCATTGGTGCATCCCACAGTCTGCCATCCTTTAGACAGAAGGTGATGATGAGGCAACGATATAACGATCGGCAGAACTCAGAATGTCTACCTTCTGCCACCTTCCATCCTAATAATTGAATCTCATTTTACTGACAGTAATATTTAATCTTAGAGCCCACAACATTAAAACTAATCAGATTAATTAGATTAACTCAGACATATTAACCTCCACCTTCATCCAAATGAAGGTCAAATCCACTTTAGTCTTTGATCTAAAAATGTGACCACTATCTAACATGCATTTCATATTTAAATTGCCCCTATATACTGTGTGTGTGTATAAGAGAGTGTGTGCCCAGCAATAGATTGGCACCCTGTTCTAGGTCTCAGTGCCCAAAACATTCTCCCCTGGATGTGCATGGGGAACTCCCCCCCCCCCCCCCCCCCATGAACTTAGTCCCTAGTAGAGGATTAAGCAGAAGATAATGAGATAATTCATTATCTCCGGTGATGTACAAGACAAGAGGAAGGTTAAACCTATAGGATTTTAACCTGTAGATATTTATTTATTTATTAAAGGCATTTAATTTTTCCATTGACGACTTCAGTGTGTGTGTGTGTGTGTGTGTGTGTGGGTGTGTGTGTGAGAGAATACTGGCTTGGTCAACGCGTTGTTGCTAGGAGACAAGTTCACCAGGGCTCCCGGTTTATGGGAAACGGTATGAGAGTGAATGTGAAGTTTCTTTATAAGGTGAAATGGAAGAACCCATCTTTCTGTCTCTGTTTCTGTTGACTATTGTGTTTCTCTTTTCTCATATTATTTATCTGCTTGTCTTTCTGTCCGTCTGTCTGTTTTTCTGTCTCTTAATTAATCTACCTGCTAAATATGATATAGATTCATTTAGCTTTCTGTATCTGTCCAACCCTTTGCCTACCTGTCTAACTGACAATCTTTCTATTTAACTATGTGTTTATTACATTTTATGTCTTCATACACCATAAAGACAAAAGTATTGGGACTGCTAAGTTGATTATTACCTCTGTTGATTTGTAGGAAAGTTTAAGCTGTTGGATCAGGACCGGGACGTAAGAGAACCGGTTCAGTACTATGCAAGTGTTGAGGAAATCGCTGGGACTTTTCCCGATCGAGTGTTCGTCATGGAGCCCATCACATTCAGCATGAAGGTCCGTAAGAGGCATCAACGCACTGTTGATATTACAATGTGTTTGCATAGCACAGGAATCTTACTACATATTGATGTGTACAGTGGTACCTTAAAGTTTAAAAGATTTGGAGTTTCGATGTATATTTTTCACAAGGTTGTGATGGAAGTTGTGAAATGTGTTTAATGGTCCTGATTTCAGTGATAAAGTGATCTATTAAGCATCTACAACATCTCTACTTTCTATTGAGCCCATTGTGATTCCCTTATTCTTTACTGTTTCTTTCCTTTATATAAAGTACATTAAAAAGTGTTCTATTTTGCCTACAGTACTTACACACAGAGGCATTTGTCCTCCGCATTTAACCCATCCGTGCAATGAAATACACACAGTGACGTGAGCACACATGCCCGGAGCGGTAAGCAGTCCTGTATATGGAGCCTGGTGAACAATTGAGATTAGGTGCTTTGCCCAAGGACACTTCAGCCATAGTACTTGTTTAGATCATTCTGGTTCCTTAATCACAAGCCAATAACTGCCCCAAGGTTACCATATATACCAGACACTGATGTGTAGCTTCATACACCTGTGGCAGAGGGAGTGAATCACCTGAATTCCTTGATTCTAAAGGCACATGTCTTAAAACTTTTGTACATATACTCCATTTCTACCCCACAATCATTCCCTCCTGCCACTCAGTCACTTTTTCTTTGTGTCTCACACTATTTCATGGCCTTTCTCACTCTAGTTCACTCTCCTGCTCACGCTTTGTCTTTGCCTACATGTCATGTTCCTCCTAAATTAACTGTTTGTCTTCCTTTGTCTTACTGTCTCAACCTTTAAAACCCTTCCCCTCACAGGTCTCAGTAGCTCTCTTCTTGTTTAATCTGTTATAATGTCTGTCTCTTTTGCATCCACATCATCTCTCTGTCGCTGTCTGAAGCTGTGCTGCTCAGAGCTTTTCTGTTGCCTGAACTGTCTCACATCCTATCACTTTCACTCTCGCTTACTTACTGTCTTTGCTCGGGCTCCTTTCATGTCACTGCACTCTCTCACACACACACACACACACACACACACACACACACACACACACACACACACACACACACACACACAGACACCCTGTCTTCTTATGTACACTGCATGTGGGCCTGCTGTATTTGTGTTCATTGTGGATCTCAGTTCTCACAGAAGGGATTGGTGTCTAATCTCACTGATAAACCATCTTAAATTTCCACGAAATGTCCACAAACAGAAGGAGCTTATTTACAACAATGTGTGTGTGTGTGTGTCTGAGTGTGTGTGCTTTGCCTTCCCAAGCAATAATGGCTTTACTGTGCTTTGTGTTTACCAGCACAGTAAATTTTATAACCATTATTAGGTTTTAGATGTATTTTAATTGAGTATGGTCAGATATTCTGTCAGTTCACGACTCCATTAACACGGATTATGAGCCGGTGCAGAAGGATGGCTCAGTGATAAAGAGAAAGATCCACTTTAATGACTCAGCTGATAATGATTTGGAGATGATAGAAGTGACAGCAATCACGGAGCAACAGAAACATTCAGCCATTAAGAGGAAAATCGATTTTTTTTAAATCAAAATATTTAATTGTGTGTTAAATATACCCCCAACATAGTTCAATATCTGTTATAAAATGGGTAGTTACATTTACATTTAGTCATTTAGCAGACGCTTTTATCCAAAGCGACTTACAAATGAGAACATCACAAGTCAGAAGTTATGAAGAAAACCAACTACACTGTAAATTCATCAAACCTGATTGTTATTTGATGCTGTGCCCCCCCCCCTTTTATTTATTTATTTATTTATTTATTATTATTATATTTTTTAATTGTTCCCATCCTTAAATCTTGCTTTAGTAAAATCCTAAACTCATTATTAGTTGGATAATTTTTAGTTGTTTTGGGACACACTTCTTAATCAATACATTTGGGTACTTTATTTAGTCTATAGTCACCTGTGTATGTGTGTGTGTGTATGTATATATATATATATATATATATATATATATATATATATATATATATATATATATATATAAACAAAGACCTGGTTATTGATTTTGGATTGATTATGCTTTCAGCTTTGTGGGAACTGTTTGGTTCCATGATGGCTGTGGTATTTCAGGTGTTCTCATTTGTTCTTCGTGTTTTCAGGTGGTATCGGGTGAATTCAGTGAGGACAGTGAGGTATACAGCTTCTCGCTGCAGGCGGGCGATGAGCTGACCCCTATGGGCCGGGCCGAGCTGCACTGCATTCAATCAGCACGTGAGAAGTCTCGCCTCACCACATTGCTGCGTCGCCTGGGCAGAGTGGGCGGAGCCTCGGGCCGACCTGC
This sequence comes from Corydoras sp. C115, assembly GCA_019802505.1. Classification (NCBI taxonomy): domain Eukaryota; kingdom Metazoa; phylum Chordata; class Actinopteri; order Siluriformes; family Callichthyidae; genus Corydoras; species Corydoras sp. C115. Next base: position 3,066,780 of record JAFMOC010000009.1, on the reverse strand, counting down.
CCGCACCAAGCTGCCCTGCTTGATCTGCCTGAATCAGCGGACACGAGAAAGTGTGCGGCTGCCGCTGCAGTGTCGTGGGCGCTTTTGCACACGCTCACCACTGGAGCTGCGCATGCAGGCCGGCGAGCACACCCTGCGCACCATCATCGAGCGTGTGCGTCTGCCGGTCAACGTGGCGGTGCCACCACATCCACCGGCACCGCCGCGTAGTCGCTATGACCAGCACGCCATCCGCCAGGGACAGCGTTACAAGCTGCTCGCCATCGTCAGCAGGACCGTGGTGCTCTGCTGTGTCCTGCGCAAACAGGAAGTGACACCATCTCACTTCCTCCTGCTCAACGACATGCCCCGTTTTACACTGCCTGATGGCCTGCTTCGCGATGACCCCGCCTACCAGCGGGCGGTGCTGTTAAGTGCACTCTGTTGCCAGGAGACCTTCGACCCAGACGATTATTCACGTGCTGTGCGGGAGGTGAAACTGGACCTGACGGAGGAGTGTGTGAGTCCACGCCGGATACGCGTGTACCCCATATTCTCTCCGCAGAGACTCTCGCTGTGCGTGTATGGGGGTGGAGCCATCACACCATCGCCCACGCAGGGATGCAGAGACTCGATGGGGGACTCGCTACCGCTCCCTGGCGAGAGTGACCGGGAGGGGGAAGGAGAAGATGAAGAGCGTGAGTACGTCACTCCCGATTGGTCAACAGAGACACAAGAAATTCCCTATGAGGAGCTCTGGACCAATCAGAGCGGGGGAAGCTATGCCGAAGTGTCTGAAAGTTCAGTGAAGGTCGAACAAAACCTAATATCCTTCCATTCTACTTCCTCATTGGATGGCCCCAACCAGATCGCTATGGTGCAGATGGAAGCAGGACGAGTAGCAACTCCACCACCTGTTCCACCCAAATCAGAAGCTGTAAGTAGTCCATACACCCAGTTCTTGACAGTTCCTGTGAATGTTTGGCCTAAGTCGGTATCCATAATAGGGTGTAGCCTCTTCCACAGGTGAACTGATGCTTTAAGTTAGGAACCTTGGACTTAAATGAAGGTGGTATGGCCTGAATTGGGGAGAATGGGGTGGTGGCCTCTATATCTGATAATGTTAATTATGTAAGCATTGATCTTTTTCATTTTTCTTTTGGCATTCTGTTTGCATCTTTTTTACCCTTAGATGCTCCTTCTATTTGACATACGTTTATATTTAAGGAGTGTAAATTGACATAAGCAATTTAAAGCGCACACACACACACACACACACACACAAGGTCACATATGTAGGGTTACGGTATATTATGGTCTCCAAAGTGCCATTCTAGACTAAGGACTAAATTATTGATACCACTTTTACAAGCTTTGTAATGGCCACACATTTACGGGAAAGAAGCCTCTACACGCACCATAAACACACACACACAAACACATTGTGAGGACCTTCAACTGATATGATTACTGTAAATAATTACTGTGATCCCTACATACCACTGTAACTGAACGTTTTATTAATATTTAAATACATTGTGTTCCAATGGGAAGCAGGATGGCCTGCTCTTAAACAATATTGCGGAGTCTTTGAGGACACATTACAATGTCTGTGCAAACACAGCGTGTGCTGGGTCTGTCCCCCGTCTCACTGTGGGGACAAGTTGGCTGGGTTCAGGAAGGTTTATGTTCCTATGGGGACATGTTGCTGTATCTGTAGGGACTATATTTGTGGCTCTTACCAAGCGTGCACACACACACACACACACAACTTTACTGTTTAATCTGTGCTGTAAAAGCGATTACTCTCTTTAACTCTGACAGCTGAATTATGGTCTTTTAGTTCTTGCCTTGCTGTCTCGATCTTTCAAGCGTTCTGCTTTTTTACTTTCCTCCCACTCGGATTTTGGCCCTGTAATTTAGCTAACCTAAGCACCACACACACACACATTTGTGGGGACTTTACAAAGACTCATATTCATTTTGCAGAGACCTAATCTATGAATACAACTACCAACTACCCTAACTTTAACTATATCCCTCCACCCAAACCATAACCACAAACTAACCAGAACTATTAACATATAAAACATGATCTACTTCAAAACTGTATGCTTTACATTTTAAGGATAAGAACCCCACAATGTTATATATACCTACCTACCTACACACACACACACACACACACACACAAAGTTTTTACTTGAGTACTTCAGTGGAGGATCGTCTCCCAAAATTGCGTACAGCCATTTAGACCTCTGATGGCTTATTTATGAATAGAAACCTGGATGTAAATGATTCTGATGACAGAATTTGCAAACTAGGTCTTTTTAAATGGTGTTTTTAATATATTATAATATTTTTTTAATATAAAATTCTCAGCACAAGCATTTAGTCTGGTCTGGTGTTTGTGATGAAATGCTTTAGTTCAACCCAGGGTTACCTAGACAACTTTGCATTGAAGCAAAGCCCCCCCCCATTCCTAACCAAACTCACTGCTTCAGTGTCATTTACTCAGGAAAGAATGTCAGCTACAAGAAATTCACCAAACACAATCACTTTCTCCTTTTATAGCAAACTTTGGGAAATATAAAATGCCCATGTTTAATGATCTAATCTTTCTCTATGTATTAATGTCCGTTTCTCCATCTTTTTGGCATTTAGGTGAAGGAGGAGTGCCGTTTTCTAAACGCTCCCCCGGTTCCACCTCGCTGTGCTAATGCTGGAGGCCCCAACTCCAGTCCTCCAGTCCCGCCTCGTTTCCCTAAAGTTCCATCCACAACCACACGGAGCCCTAACATATCTTATTACTCCTCAGGCCTGCAGGAGAGGTAACTCCCAATGTTGCATACAGGAGTTTAATTTTATTATAAAACGGGTTGTTCCGATCTGATTGGCTCAGACATTGGTCCAGCTGTGACATTGGCAATAAGACACACCGTCACATTCTTATCAATATGTGATATACAGTACATTATTTTAAATCATGTACCTTAAATGGATGTATACATTCATGTCCTCTGTTATTATTATCTAATGAAGATCCAGTTTTAAATAACGTTCAAGCAAAGCTGTCATTCTGTATAAATGGTTTATATTTATGACATCTTTTTTTTTTTCCTTCCTTCAGCTCTGCTCCTCGTAGTGGAAGTAACTCTCCATCTCCTGACTCCTATTCTCTGTACTGTTACCCTTGCACATGGGCTGACTGCGTGACCTCTGAGCCCTCCACCTCGCCGGACTCTAATCAGGTAGCACAGGCCTGCTGGTCTCACCCACGAGGAGGTGGAGTCTTCACCTCCAACATTCTAAATACGCCTCTTCTCAGCACTGATTCAGCTCACAAGAACTACTCCACTTGTCCCAGACCCCTTCCACCTGCACAAAACCGTTTTGCTCCCTTTGGCGCTCTTAACCCTTTTGCCAATCCCGGTCACGCCTCCTCAACTGATTGGCTTGCCATGGACCACAAATCCCCAAACCTCGTGCCTGACCTCAAAAGCTCCATGACTCAGGAGACTCCAGTCAATCAGAAAGGTTCGGACTCGAGTCCGGCTCCTCCATCCAGACTGACAAAGAACTCGGAGGAAGAGATGTGTGGATCGATACGGGGTGCTGAGGGTGGGGCTGGACCGAGATCTTCATGGCGACCTCCAGCAGACCTGTGCTGGCTGTCGGTGGAGGAGGTGTCATCCTGTCTGCAGTTTATCGGCCTGTCAGACGACGTGATTGGCTTATTTAGCCGAGAGAGAATTGATGGGTCGATATTTACCCAGCTCACGGAGGAAATCCTCTCCGAGGACTTCAGCCTCACTAAACTGCAGGTCAAGAAGATCATGCAGTTCATTAAGGGATGGAGGCCAAAAATATGAGGTGCACACAAACTGTTCAACTGAGAAGAGACTAACACACGAACAAGCAGGCAGAAGCAGCAGGTCAAAATAAATATGAGTATAATACTCAAGTAAATATCACGAATAGAGAGTCGAATCCTGAAATCTTAGTTCCACACAATGAAATTATTTTGGCTTCAATTTCTGAATGTTCTAAACAAGACATACATGATCTCCCAATAACCCTAAAACGCAGGTCCATACAGTGTATTTTTATCTATATTGCCATGAAAACTAGTTTATTTTATTAGTATTTTAGTGGTTTTTGTTTCTTCTCTTCATAGTAAAGACAGATTTTCGATTTCTCCTCCAAGTTGTAATGCAATTTCATCACTTTAGAGGCTTCATTAAATTAAAATGTGACTCACTGATTAATCCTCCTACGGAGCTCACATGATTCTCTGAATTCCACTTCCCACAGTTATTTGGGTTTTCTTTAGCCTCTACCTCATACATGTCCTGTCTCCGGACAACATTCTGGTTCCTTCAAGTACCACGCAGAATATCATTTCCAACAAAGTTACGCTCAAGTCTGAAACGTGTTGTGGACTGATCACTTTATAAACACAAGACATTGACTCCACCTCATATTCAGGGGTTAAAAAAATCTATGAAGTCAGCTGCTATGAAAGTCCTGCTAGAATTATGTGTGTGAGTGTGTGTGAGAGTTAATATTAAACATTGTGAGTGTGAAAGAGTAAGATGCAAGTACACATTTATATTTAAAAACCACATATTCAATACACAGGTTGTATAGAGACCGTCTCTAAACTCCTGCACGGACACAATGGGACTGTCTAAAAACTACACATTCAAGATATGAGTGCACAAACAGGACCCACGTTGAGCACTACCTACATTTGTATGGCTGTGTTTTGCGTTGTTGGTCAGAGGGCAGTAATTATGTGCCGATTTAAATGACGTGCCTTTAGAAGAGGTAAAAAAAATTAAACAAAAATAATTCTATATATTTTAACGAAATTCTTTTAACCTAATGACTGTGTTTCTGTTATAAATGTCTCTGTATTATATTTCTGTTGTACCTGTTTTTCTAGAATGTACGATGTATGACGGGTTAAATATTACCTGATGCTGACGTCCCGATTGAGGACCCGCTTACTAACATAAACATTGGTGTTATAGTGGAGTTACTGCTGCATCACGAACTGACCTCAACTGGAAATGATTATTAATTGTTGATTAAAGTCACCCAACCCTTAGAATCAGATCTACTACTGCTTATTTATTTTTTATTTTAAAGATGAATTTGAAGAATTGCTGACAGTGATTAAAATTATTTTCTGGATTGAAAGCATTTGTTATGACTTTGCGATGAACAGTTTACAACCCGTTATTTCGTGTAATTATCATTAAATGATCTGCTAAATTTTTATTTGATTACAAACCATTTTATTTTGCTTGATTACTACTTTAACTCTGTGTTTGTGTTAATGTACATTCATTGTCCACTGTATTAAGTACCGCACCTTGTTCCACTCACCATATAGATGCACTTTGTAGTTTTTTTTTTGTTACAAACTATACGCAATCAGTTTCTTTACTTTATTCTTTAATTGATTACAAGCCTCACAGAGCAGGTATTTTGTGGGTGGTGGCTGTTACACCGCATTGCCATGACACTGCGGTGGTGGTAAGTGTGTATCGTGTGAGTATTATAAGAGTAGATCAGACACAGCAGTGCTGCTAAAGTTTTTGAACACTGCGGATGTTTTATAACAAGTCTACCTTATTGCACCACCTCATACATGTACATCAGCTCTTTTACATGAAGTCATTTTGTAGACACTTTCATCCAAAGCAAATTACAGATCTGATGATACAACACCTTTACAGTAATGAGGGTTAAGAACCTTGCTTTTGAATCCACATAGAAAAATATGTAGAGAAACAGATGGACTTGGGTCTGTAACTGCAGAACTACGCAGTGCATTTATACAGTAGATGAACAACAGGGAGGTGTATCTAATAAAGTGGCCAGTGAATGTATATATAAAGGGTCTACAGTAAGAATCATTTATATGAGCTCACTAATAAAAGTATGTTTTTTTGCATTCTGGACAAAAGAAATATAAATCTTGTTTTAAAATGTAACAAACAGACCTTAAAGATCTGCAACATCTTCATGAAGATCATGGAGTGTGGTTCCTCTCTTCAGTCACCTGACCTGAACCTTATACACACACATTTACATTTTGGTCATTTAGCAGACGCTTTTATCCAAAGCGACTTACAAGGTGAACACAGGGTTAATCACAACATCCCTGGAGCAATGAGGTTTAAGGGCCTTGCTCAAGGACCCACATGGGTAACTTCAGTGGACCTAGGATTTGAACCACCAACCTTCAGATTGATAGCCCAACGTCCTAACTACTGAGCTACTGCGCCCTCCACACATGCAGAGGGTATGTTAAATGTTCAAATTTAACATTTTTGTTGGACTAAACACCAAAATGAACACAAAGATAACATGATAAGCTTTTACTTTGAGTCTGTAGATGCTGCAGTAGGAGTTTCAGACATTTGATCGCTGAACCTCAGGACACACTCCCTCCCAGAAAGCCATGAGGAGGGTTTAACATCTAATAAAGGAAAGATCAACAGGAATGACAAGCGATGTGACACCCAGACTCTCTCTCTCACATACACTATAATTAAGTGACATTAATTAAATGCTTACCAACCACAGCTTTTGTGTGTGTGTGTGTGTGTGTGTGTGTGTGTGATTACTGGCTGTATAATAAAAGGGGTTTCATCTGCTTTATGCTCACAGACTGTGTGGGAATGAAGTGCGTTTCGTGGTAAACTTTTTTCCACCGAATGCCCCAGCTGTCTTTAGTTTCTGCTTTTAAAAAACTTTAAATCTTTCAATTTCAACCATATATAAAACCTGTGGGCTCCTGAGGCAAAAACTTTGTACTGGAAACAGATTCATTGCCAAATTGTATAGTGCTGACCACGACTTCATACAGTATATATCCTGACTAAACTTTGTTGAAAGTAAATTAAAATTAAAGCGTCTGATAAACGACCAAATGTAAATGTAAATAGCACACAACATCATTCTGAGTCAGTCAGGAGTCACAACCCCGAAACGCTTTAACCGATTTAACGTCGGTTAAAGAGTGTATTATTTAAAAACAGTTTTACAAGCTGTGCCTAAATTAAATTATATGTTGGTAAATGAGACAAGTGAACGTTCTTCAGGAAAAAAAACACTTACTGGTTTGAAACCTTCCTTAAAACTTTTTTATTTGTGAAACTTTTTGTCTGCTGTAAGTTTTTGCTCCTCTTCCTCACGTCGCCGTTCTGATTTCACTTCGTACGTTCAGCATAAAAAACAATAAAGTAATGCCACCTGGTGGCAACATTAAGTTATTGCAGTTTTCTCATTTAACGCCATATGCGTCTCGCGATAGCACACGACACAATCAAATGTACTTTTTCTGCAAGTAACTACTACAATGAAAAAAAAAACATGTTAGTGTTTTTATTTTTAAATTATTTTTCAATCTCTGAGAGTTAAATGAATGACAGTAAATTAAGTGCATCCATCCGACATTTTCAGTAAATGTCGATTCGGAGACTTTTGGCGACACCTAGTGTCACTATGCCGGAAGTTAAAGTCTAGTACATCTAAATAGGCACTTCAAATAAACTTTAACCGAAGTACAAAACATATAAGGTATGACCCAAATCTATTTACTCTATTGATTTTACAATGATAAACGACAGAATAGTCATTAAGTGTTAAATAGACTGTATTAAAAGTGGGTGCTATAAAGCTGATCATATACATACGGACATAAAATACAACCTCTGAATATGGAATAATCTTATCGATCTGTGTTTCCTCTTGACTTGGATGTTTGGAGCAAAAATAAAGACATTTTCAACACAAACTTTTGAAATTGTAATTCACATCAAAGCACCAGAATTCATTCATTCATTCATTCATTATCTCCCGCTTTATCCTCTATTGAGGTCGTGGTGGGGTTCCCCATGCCCATCCAGGGGAGAGCGTTTCAGGCGCTGGGCAGATACACCCAGGACAGGGCACCAATCCATCGCTGGGCACACACTCACTCACACAGACACACTCTATATGGGGCAATTTGGAGAATTCAATCGACTTGATCCATGTTTTTGGACTGTGGGAGGAAACCGGAGAACCCGGAGGAAACCAGATGGGGATTCGAACCGGGAATCCCTAGCGCTGAGAGGCGAACGTGCTAACCACTAAGCCACCGTGCCGCCCAAGCACCAGAATAAGACTTCTAAATTATTAAATGGGCGGCCTCTCAGCACTAGGGATTCCCGGTTCGAATCCCCATCTGGGTGGAGTTTCCATGTTCTCCCCGTGTCCGCGTGGGTTTCCTCCGGGTTCTCTGGTTTCCTCCCACAGTCCAAAAAACATGGATCAAGTTAATTGAGTTCTCTAAATTGCCCCATATATAGTGTGTTTGAGTGTGTGAGTGTGTACCCAGCGATGGATTGGCGCCCTGTCCTGGGTCTATCTGCCCAGCGCCCGAAACGTTCTCCCCTGGATGGGCATGGGGAACCCCACCGCGACCCTAATAGAGGATAAAGCGGGAGATAATGAATGAATGAATGAATTATTAAATGTACATTAGGTTAGGCATTATAACGGACAACTACTAATAACTGGGGGTCCTTTAATGTTGTAGTTTTTCTGCCTCTTCTTTGTAGGCGGTTGTAACAGCAGTGCAGACTGAGGAAGACAGGCGCAGCTCCTGATTTTGAATAGGTTATTAAGGTATGTCTTTTTTATATTTGTGAATGGCGTTGCTTTTTAGTTGATAATGTATTTTATGGAATGAGTTGGCCGCTGTGTGCAGGTTAAACCTTAAACCGCTTAATTTCCTCATTGGTTTCTTTACTTTAGCTGTCATGTTAGCCTGTTAGAGCTAACTGTCGCGTTTTCCGAACTTTGGCCGTTTTTAACGTTTTAAACTTCAGATGAGCTGATAGTTGTTATAAATGCATAAATTTAGTCAAATCCAAACCCGAACTTTAAATGCATCACTTGTGCTAAGCTAACTGAATCACATTGCCCTTGCTGGCGTCATAACTAGGTGAAAGGTCAGCGGGTGAAAAGTGAATAATCTGTTTAAAGGTTAGATCAGATTACATTAATACACACTGTCTGATCTGTGATCAGTGCACCTGAGCTTGATATGACCCAAACACAGGCAAGGTGATTCTAGAACGCTGATCTTAGAACATTATTAGATCAATCAGGTTATTCCATTCTCACAAGTGTATTCTAACCAAGTAAATAGCCATACATTTTGGATTGGTGTATGCTTCCAACTTCGTGACAACAGTTTGGGGAAAGGCCTTTAGTGTTTCAGGATAATTTTAAAATAACAGGGTAATCGGAGTCCGTGACCCATAATTTCGTTCTTATCTCATGTACCATGTGATGTTAATGATAATAAAATTTTCTTGAATCTTGAATAACTGTGCCTCAGTTCACACAGTGCTTAGGTGAGTTTGCCCTGGAGGAACACAGAACCATGACTTTGATCACATACAACACCTTGGAGATAAACTATACTGAAATACATAGTTAAATTTTATCTTTATCTATTTTTATCTTACTCTACCATATTTTTCTTACTCTTATCCTTTTTAAACAAATTTTATTTTTCTGTGGAGAGGTCAAAAAAGAAATTTCACTGCTGGCTGTACCATGTATAACTACGTATGTGACCAATAAACCTGATTCTGATTCTGAAGGTCTGCCGCATAATACATTGCTCACATGACTATTATAAAGACCATGTCTTTTCATTTGTTTCAAATGCAGAATGGCTTCCATGTTGATAAAGTCCCTACGGAGCTGCCCAGTGAATTCGTCCAGGGCGCTTCAGTTTGGTAAGAATGTTATTATTGGTTCCACCAGGAGCCCCTGTAGATTTTGCATTTAGGTGTTTATTTTAGTCCAAATACCACATAGAATTTTAGACATATTTCTATGCTTTTATTGTTGTGAGAATAGTTTGGGGAAGCCCCCCCCCCCTACTATTTCAGCATTACAGTTTCTCAATTCACAAAGGATAGTAGAGTAAGTTTAGTGCGGGAGAACTTAACTAACTCACAGAGAATTCTGACCTATTAAACAACTTTGGAATCAACTACAATAGAGACTGCAAACAAGGTCATCTTCTGTAACATTTGTGTCTGACATCACACAACTTTTAACTTCTTTTGGATGGAAAAATAAACTAGTGGTTAAGGTGTAGTGAGGCAGCTTGAAATGGAATGTCAAAGTTCCTGAAGGTGTTTCAATACTGGTGTAGCTTTAAAGAAAGAAAAGAAGCTGAATCTGCCCCCAGATCAGTCCTAAAATATCATGTGTTCATAAATAGCATTTTAAACCAAAATTCTCTCTTTTCTCCAAAAGCTTCACGGTCTCTTGGCACGTCTGCTCCACGTCAGGCACAAGGTCTCTCTCTCTCTCTTTTCATTTCAAACACCACACAGAGTATGGGTGGTGTTCATGTTATAGTAATTATTGAAGTATTACTACTTATTCATATTATATGTTTTTTTTTCATTCCCAGTTAAAAGCAAGAAATCTCTATCAAAACCTGGGGTGAAGAACATAGTTTTGGTTGAGGGTGTCCGTACACCATTTCTCCAGTCTGGCACTTCGTAAGTGTGTTTCTATTTGCTTTGCTTCTTGTTTGAACCTTAACACCCTGTGAGTGTGCCAGTGATTCCTTGATTAAAACTGTATAAAAATGCATATCGCTTTTCATATTGTGTTTTGCAGCTACTCTGATTTGATGCCTCATGATCTGGCCAGAGCTGCCCTGCAGTAAGTCCTGCTTTTATGCTGAGTCAGGAACATTACATATTCACAAATCTGTGTAGGTTGTGCAGAAATTTTTTTTCCCACAGAGGTCTGCTGAGTAAGACCGCCATTTCGAAAGATGCTGTGGATTACATTGTCTATGGAACCGTCATTCAGGAAGTCAAGACCAGCAATGTGGCCAGGGAGGTTAGTACAAGTGGAGTTTATAACTATATGAAAACCACGGAGCCTGTAAGTCAGATCACGCTTCACCTCAACATGATCGCCTCATGTGTTGGATTGTCCTGTGGAGTGTTTGACTACATCGATATTTAAATGTGTTTATTTGGTTGGCAATTAAATTGGAATTATATGAAAGGACAACAGTATGTCTGGTTTATTAGGAGATTAAACTTCTGTTTGTAAGAAAAAAGTTGTTCTTAAACCTAAATGGATTTGAGGTGTTTGGCTAAATGAATTTACTACTCGTTAAGGATGACTCAAATAGAATTATTCTTTTTGTGTAGGCTGCATTAGGAGCTGGTTTCTCTGATAAGATTCCTGCTCACACTGTCACTATGGCCTGCATCTCCTCCAATCAAGCCATGACCACAGGTAATTTAATGACTGTAAATGTTATAATAATAATAAATAGTAATATTTGTAAAAGTTAAAAAATAAAAAGTTTGTGACACACAGCATGTGACAGCCACCTTCTGGACAACAATGTGATAAGCTATATGTTTTTTATTTTGCCAAGAGAAATGGCATAAGGGGCTGCTCATAAAAAAATATTAGTAATGTTGAATCTAAAGGCAGACAGTAAAGATTGATAAATGATGTGCCTGTTAGTTCCATACTGTTTGGAGACAAACAGCAGAGGCTGATTCATAGCTTTACTGTTGGCTTTAAATCCCCAGAGGTCGAGGAGATGCTCACTCGATGATCTGAGGAAGAGCACATATTTGAAAATCCGTCAGACAGAGATCTGTGTGTGTGTGTGTGTGTGTGTGTGTGTGTGTGTGTGGGGGGGGGGGGGGGGTATATGTAAAAGCGTGTAAAAAATGCTGCACTGGCTTCTCTTTGAACATGAGCTGTACATATGCAGTAACACAAACAATTTTTTTTTAATGTAGCTGTGGGGTTGATCGCTGCTGGTCAGTGTGATGCTGTGGTAGCTGGAGGAGTCGAGTTCATGTCGGATGTCCCTATCCGACACAGCCGCAAAATGAGGAAGACCATGCTGTCCTTAAACAAGGCGAAGACGCTCGGTTCTAGACTGTCTCTGTTAGGATCCATAAGACTTGCTCATTTCAACCCCGAGGTACTTTTTTTACCCTTGATGATGAAATTAGTATTGATTCTTTTCCTCACTGTTGTTTGAGGTTAAGGAATAAGACTTGTGACCTGAAGGTCTCCGGTTCAATTCCTGATCCTGCCAAATACTATGACTGAAGTGTGTTTTATGTTTGTGTTTCACTGCATCGATGGTTTAAATGTGGAGGACAAATTTTTCTGTGTGGTAGCACTGTAGGCAAATTAGATCTCTTAAAAAAAGACTCTTTTTATGTACATTTAAATAGTTTTTTTCCACGGATGACACGGTTAAGTTCTGTATGTTTCAGTATGGGATTTATTATTATACTTGCATTTCCTATTGTTCTCTTTGCAGCTTCCTGCAGTGGCTGAGTTCTCCACGGCAGAGGTGATGGGTCACTCGGCCGATCGACTTGCCGCTGCTTTCAGTATTTCTCGGCTCGAACAGGACGAATTTGCGCTGCGTTCACACACGCTGGCTAAGAAGGCTCAGGATGAGGGTCTGCTCAGTGATGTCATTAGTTTTAAAGTGCCAGGTAAATAAGGTTTGTGTCATTAATTCTCCAAACTTTTAGTGACGTTTCTATACTCAGTCAGAGTGATGTTGCTACAGGAAAAGACATCATCTCTCAGGATAACGGCATTCGACCCAGCAACATGCAGCAGATGGCCAAACTGAAGCCGGCCTTCATCAAGCCACACGGCACCGTCACAGCCGCTAACTCCTCCTATCTGGTTAGTGTCCATTCAGGCATTTCTTTTATGTTTATGCAAATATAATTATTTATTGCAAACTAAAAGTTTTTATCGTGTGTTAGACGGATGGTGCATCTGCCGTGCTGATCATGTCTGAAGAGAAAGCACTTGCTATGGGTTTCAAGCCTAAAGCATACCTCAGGTAAACAGTCCTGCACAGCATTACATTTTATTGAAGTGTTTTGCACTTGAGTTCTAGGTACGTTAATTAATGTGTGATTTTAGTTATGGCTTATTTTATCATGATTTAAGTGCATTGAATTTAAAAGAGGATCTTTAAGTCACAAACAAATTGCTTGTAATCTGTTATATATTATTATAGTATACATATGTTGAATATATCATATATATCACCGTGTGTGTGTGTGTGTGTGTGCGTGGTCATTTTTATGATGGATAATAAGTCTTTTTGGTTTTTAATTTCAGAGATTTTGTTTATGTGTCTCAGGACCCTAAAGACCAGCTTCTATTGGGGTAAGGGAGGATTGTTTGTGGGTTATTTCCCTTTTTAATATTCTCACTTTTTAAATGTGGAGCTTTGTTTCTAAAGCAGAAAGCGATGCGGTACACTCTGCTGCAGATTTGTGTGCGTTCAATTTTGTATGCCGTGTACATTCACTCACATCTCCATCATTATCTATTCACATAGACACTTTGATTCTGACATAGGAATGTACTGCAGGCTTCCTTTAGAAGAAAAATGCAACGCTTCCTCATTTTCGGCGCATTTTATTCTGTCTCGGAGGCGAACGCTGGTATTTTAGAAGTCATTGAGATCAGGGGTTCAGTTACTCAACACGCATCCAGAGTCAGACACTGATCTTTCTGTGAGACGCCAAACCCAAAACATCCTTTTATTTTCATTTTAAGAAGAAAGAAATCTGAGTGTTTGTAATTTTTATGTGAGCAACATCAATGCTGATCTTACAATAATTACATTATTAAACCAGTTTTCAATGTCTTCTGCATTCAAAGGAGCTAGGCCAGTCTTTAGTTTGCTTTACTATTGATAATACATTATTGATATATTAATAATATTTAATATTGTTGCTTCTGTCCTAAAGCCGTCACTTAAAAAAAATATATATATATTCTTGCAGGCCGACCTATGCTACTCCTAAAGTACTGGAGAGGAGTGGCCTGACGTTGGCTGACATCGATGTGTTTGAATTTCACGAAGCATTTGCTGTAAGTCTTTTGACTTTTAATAAAAGTTACTTCAACTTAAAGGTGAAATAACCAACCAAGTAATTAAAGAGGAAGACATCCACTAATAAGTGAATATTAAACCAGTCCCTGTGTGGCAGCAAGGCCTAAGTGACAAAGTTGTAGATTCTATAGTTTAATATTGAGTAGTACTGTATAGTTATATGTTTTATTGGCATGGTCTATCAATATAGCAGTTCCAATTCCTGTGATACTTATTTATTTACTTGCATAATATTTAATAATTAATAAATCATTTATATTTTACTCTGATAACTTTGTTTTTTCCAGGATGTTGAATTATATGATGTGACGTTAATCATTGATTTCTGTGCAGGGTCAGATTTTGGCTAATATGAAAGCTATGGATTCTGAATGGTTCGCTCAGAACTACATGGGGAGGAAAACAAAGGTGTGTTCATGTGGATGTGTGTGCTCTTTATGGATGTATTATAATTCTGTGAATGCGTCTTAAAAATGCTTGTGGCTTCACGTTTAGGTTGGTGCCCCACCTATGGAGAAGTTCAACTCATGGGGCGGGTCTCTGTCCATCGGACACCCATTCGGAGCTACTGGCTGTCGCCTGGTTACAACAGTAGCACACCGGCTCCAGAAGGAGGGCGGTCAGTATGGCCTGGTGGCAGCGTGTGCTGCAGGGGGACAGGTGAGTACATGCACACCGTTTCATTTCTTATTTTTGTTTTCTTGAAATATTTTTATTAATTTATTTTTAGATTATTATTTTTTAGTTACTATACTATTTAATTGACATTTGCTTTTTGATAGTTAGGTGCTATTTAGTAGATTATTTCACAATGAATATAAATAATGATAAATTAAATATGTAAATGGAATAATTTGCAATTAACAAATATTCAGTTAGAGATGAAGATTTCAAAAGTGTTTATTAAAAAACATACATACACATTGCTATATATAAATATCACTATATATAACACTGTTTTTAATAAATGTGTTTTTAAAAAATTTAATAAATTTAATACCTACTTGTTTTTGTCACAGGGCCATGCGATGGTGATTGAAGCTTATTCTAAGTAGGCTGTGTACTTTGTAACAAATACACACACACACACACACACAAAAACACACATATGGTGGATGATAGACTCTGTAAATGTTATTGTACCATTTTGCCTTGAGAAAGAGAAGCACTTCTGCATATAACCTGAACAAACAGCTAAAAATTGCATTAATGAGAATTCTAGATAATAATGCTGAGAATGTATTGGAATGGTTTGTTTTTTTTCTAATATATTTGTTTAGGAATTGTGATGAGGTCACAGGTCTCTTCTTGTTCCACAGCATCACGTGAACTCTGTCTCTATTCTGAACACACTGCATCACTTGATCTAGTTTATCTAGATTTCAGGATTCTGACGTTAGAATCATGTAGATAGATTACATTTAATCTTATTGTGGTCAGTGTGATTATAAAACAAGGGAGACTTTAAAAAGCTGAAGTGCACTCATCCAGAAACACACTGTGTGTGAGGGCGATGTTTCCAGTGTCAATGTTTTGTTTTTGTAATAAGAATGTCTCATAAAATAATCTAAAACCACCTGTTGCATTTTATTTCTTCTGAGTGCAAAGACTTAGTGATGACATTAAAAAAAACTAATTCTGATGATTATTTAGATAATTTTGAGAACAGTATTGACACATTGTATTAATAAACAACCACAACAAAGAAGGACCTGGGTTGAGATGTTCTTAAAATGTCAAACATTAAATCCAAAATGAAAAGAACTTAAAAAAAAGTTTCTGAAGTTTCTTAGTACTGTGTATTAATAGAGTGGTGTGGTAGCTCAGTAGAGGGCTGTGGTGGTGCAGTGGAGGTCTTGTAAGTCACTTTGGATAAAGAAAAACATGAATTCTGGCAGTATAAAAATTTTAACTTAAAACAAACTAAGTACCTTTAGTAAATCTGTCCTACATAATTTCCTAATGAATAAGTCCCTGGGCTCTTTGTAAGTTCCTGGCTTGTAACATATCTTCAAAAATTGTTTAGATCTAATTAAAAATTAATGCCTTAAGTTTAGTGTTTTGGAAGCATACCTGTTTTACCATCTCAGTCACACCCCTAATTACGAGCTGTTTATAAGACATTAATAATTACAAATTTAATAAATAGCTTTTAGTAGCATAACTAGGTCTGTACGTCACCTCGTCTGCGTCAGAGCTTTATAGCTTCACTTTGTGGCTTTCAGTGGTGATTATTCACTCTGTATTTTTATTTACCCGGAGGAGCCGCTCCGCACCAATTTGAATCCGTCCCGCTTCCCTTGGTGTGTAAATATCGTCGCTTCTGCTCCTCTACAGGGAAAAAAACTACAAATATTGAAGCCCGTGGGAGAATTGGCTGTTTTTCCTTCGCTCCGAACATTGCATGGTTCAGATGTTTGCAGCGCGCACACGCCTCTGTTGACTGAGCGGCTTGTTTACCTCCTGATGGCGGATGCAGAGACATCCAACCCCCCGCTAAACTGTCGCCTTCATTAAAATCATCATTTAGAAAAGCAAAAAAGCTAAAAAGGCAAATTAATTCCGCCATTTCTTCCCGCCTCTAGTATTCTGCGCATTAAACAAAGTTATTTGCGCAAAACAGAAAAGTTTTTCAGACATTTTGAACTCGAGTATGTTTTATTGGGATGCAAAAAAAAAACGGGAGGAAAATGTAAATACCGCTATAGCGTGTCGGGAAAAGAATTTTTGTAGTTGTTTTTGTGTTTTTTTTTTGTCTTAACCAGCCTTCAAATAACGCCTCCACCCGTGAGACGGCAGGGCACGGGGAGCGCGCGGGGGGGGGGGGGGGGGGGGCGTTACAGCCCTCATTTTTGCTCTGCAGCAGCAGCGCGCGCCGCTTTGATCACTCCCGCGCGCCTTTTTAGCGCATTTGACGGGAGAATGCACCCGGCGCTGTCGCTACAAATCTGCTCCAGACGCACTCCTCATCCCCGTCACACACACAGAGAGGGAGTGACACGGAGGCCCTTTAATCCCGTCATCCTGTACTGCCTGCGACTGCACCTGCTCCAACTTGTGCACGCATGAACAGACAAGTGGGTTTGCTTTATTGTATTTTCCGTATTATCTTAGGACCCCAGTAATTATAGCAACTAATAATTAATGGGCAAGGTAGCTCAGTGGTTAGGGCGTTGGGCTATCAATCTGAAGGTTGGGGTTTCAAATCCCAGGTCCACTGAAGTTACCAATGTGGGTCCTTGAGCAAGACCCTTAACCCTCATTGCTCCAGGGATGCTGTGTTTAACCTTGTGTTCACCTTGTAAGTCGCTTTGGATAAAAGCGTCTGCTAAATGACCAAATGTAATGTAAATGTAAGGTTGAGGGTTCAAATCCCAGGTCCACTGAAGTTACCAATGTGGGTCCTTGAGAAAGACCCTTAATCCTCATTGCTCTAAGGATGCTGTGTTTAACCCTGTGCTCACCTTGTAAGTCGCTTTGGATAAAAGCGTCCAATAAATGACCAAATGTAATGTAAATGTAAGGTTGGGGGTTCAAATCCCAGGTCCACTGAAGTTACCAATGTGGGTCCTTGAGCAAGACCCTTAACCCTCATTGCTCCAGGGATGCTGTGATTAACCCTGTGCTCACCTTGTAAGTCGCTTTGGATAAAAGCGTCTGCTAAATGACCAAATGTAATGTAAATGTAAGGTTGGGGGTTCAAATCCCAGGCCCACTGAAGTTACCAATGTGGGTGCTTGAGAAAGACCCTTAACTCCCATTGCTCCAGGGATGCTGTGATTAACCCTGTGAGTCGCTTTGGATAAAAGCGTGTGCTAAATGACCAAATGAAATGTAATTAATACCTAGATGAACAAATGAGAAGAAACTTAAATGTTGACGCAAACCGGTAACTATAGCAACAGAATTTTGGAAAGTTCTTAAACACCTGAGATTAAGAGCTATTTGGGCGAATTTGTCAGGAACAAAATAATAATAATGCATTTAAATTGTCCATTTGTCGTTGCTAATTAAATGTTCTACTTTGTCTACATGAGCATTCTTCTGTTATATGTCAAAAGGTCGGCAGGCCGATTATGACCCAATCCATCCATAAAGAACACAAACACAGAAAGGGAGGAAAAACGTTATTTAAATTTATACTCATCACATAAAGTAATAGTGCTTTAGAGTTTTACACATTAAGAGTAGATGCATTGTACTACACACCTATACGTGTTTCTCTTTAATTAGTCCTTCCATCTGACTGTGCATTCATGCTCTGTTTCCGTCCTTCCAGCCAACCATCCCTCTACATGTCTATTTGCTCATTTGTCTTTGTCTAACCCAGTGGTTCCTAATCCTGGTTCCGCACGTTTGTGTTCTGCTCTATCACATTTAACTCAGGAGACTAATGAGCGGATTAGTTGGATCTTTTGTGCTGGGAGAAGAAAGTAAACTGTATAGATGGGTGGTTCTCCGACACTACTGGGAGCATTTGATCAATCGGTCTACCGGACTATCATCAATCGATATATCTATTTTAATTATCAGTCAGAGTTTTTAGTCAATATTCAGCTCGCTAATTAATCATCATTCAATCCATCTGTGCTTCCATGCTTTGTTGCCCTATTCCAGTTTTCAGTCCAAAGACAATTAAGTTAGGTAAACTGGATGTGCTGTATATTGGAGATTTGTACAGGGTATTTGCTTTCTGTCCACTGAGAGCTGACAGGTTTCAGAATCCTCCACAACGGTAATTAGGATGAGCATGGAATGTTCAATCTGCTTATGTAAAATCTGCGGCTGCACTGATTTCGTTATTGTTTTTGTTTTCTGTAGCTATTGTCCTGCGTTTGTAAAAAAAAAAAAAAAATCTATTCATTGTGCATTCTTTATCATGGTTGCACAGAAAACTCAGGAGGGTATAAATTAAAACCTTTTTTAAAAAATCTATATATATATATTTTACTTTTCGATAGACCTTTATCCTTTTTTTTGTAATTTGTGAGTCGTATTGATCTGGTGCATCCCTAATGAGCCTTGGGTTTATTTAAATTCAAACAAAGTGCAGACACAGTTCTCATTGAATCACACACAGAAAATCATTATATCCAGACAAATTGAGGAACTGTTCATACCTCATCCAAGTCACCCAGAAGTGTGTGTGTAGGGGTTTGAGAGCTGGAGTGAGCTGGCTCGTATGATTAGGGGGGTAAGCAGTGGCAGAAAGGGAAAAAAATATAATGAATTAAAATGGCGGACATGAATTGAGAGCGGAGTGTCAAACACTGTCAACAAGACGGCTCTCTGTCACGCCGAGAATTTGAGACATTAACAGCTTCTGTCATTCTGCTGACAAAATGGTGGCAGAGATTTCCCTGGGTGCCCAGATGACTGCTGGCGTTTGTCAACAAGCCGATGTCAGTGCAGGAGAGAGAGAGGGAGAGAACGAGAGGGAGAGAGGGAGCGCCGTGTCGGTGACAGCTAACGCGCCGCGATCCCACGAGGCCGAGATGGAGAGAGGGAGGATTTTGGGGTTAGGGGAAGACAGGTAGGTAGAGAGAGAGACAGAGAGACAGAGAAAAGGAAGAAATAGAGAGAAGGAGCCAAGGAAGGAAGGTTGAAAAGGGAGGGGTGCCGGCCTGCTGCACACCTTTCATATAAAATTGCAGCAGGAAAATGAGCTGTCACTCCAATTCCCAAGATGCTTTGCTGTTTAGCATAAGTGCGCCGTGTGGGCCGCTGTCGGACAGAGCGCCTCAGACAGATAATTAACTAAAGCTGCAGTTTTCCTCCTCTCCTCTCCTCCGTTCTCACTCCCTCGCTCCCTCCCTCCGCCATCCGGCTTCTCGCGTGCTCATCTGCATTTTTCGCCAGAGGCGAGCGGTTAGCACTCGAGCCGCGAGCACAGAGGGTAAGAAGCCAATTAGTCAGGTGGATGGATGAATGATTGACAGCTGGCTGCTGCTGGAGTCGCTCTCTCACACATTAATTTGAGTGTGCTATGTGTGTGTATCACTTCTTGTGTGTAGTCACTTGCCTTGTTTGTACCTTTGCGTACTGCAGACTGGCTACTCCAGCCCTCTCCACCTCCTATTGTGCAGCCTGCACTGCTTCACACCGATCTTTTTCACTTTATATTGAAACCCCAAGCTGTACATGCTGCTTTTTTCCCTCTTATTTCCAAAACGTGTCTTATAAGCTTTCTGGATTCGATTCTGTATTATTTTATCTATATGGAATATTTTTCACCGTGCCGATCTGTACTTTATTTAGATTTATGCTATTTTGTCCTGAATCTATTCTTCTATTTTGTTAAAATTTACATTTAGCAGCCATTGGCCCCATGCTATGATCCATGAATCATTAATTTACATAATGCAGCACTTTTTTAAATCTGCCAGAAATATAAAATTCCTTCACCATTTCCCACCTCCTTCATAAGTGTGCACACTAATGGAGAACCCTGATCTTATTCTAATAGTAGCATTGAGTTAAACCAATACAAATGCTATTGTATTGTATTGTTAAACCGTACAGATGTCCTCATATTTTTAATTATGCATTGCTTGTTTTTAGGCAGTTTTTTTAAGCTATGCTTACAGAGGTACTGAGGCTGTAGGTGATAAGTCAATATTTTACCTTAGCAGGGGTTCAGAACAGCATTCATTACATGGGGGTGTCTAAAGTTCTGGATTAGTAGATGTTCAAAACAAATAATTTCATCTGTGCACTTTATGCTTATTAACCCTTCAGGAATCTCCACTTGCAAATTAGTTTATAAAAAACGGATCTGGGTGTTCAGTGTGAATTTAATAACGGTATGTTTATCCTGTTTACTGAAAAATTGGAAATAGACTTTTAGGCTATGTAGGCATCCCACATATCCGGAGCTGCATGTGGCTTTTTAGCTCACTTTATAGGCCTCCTGGCTTTGTAAAAGGATTTTAAGGTAATTCCTACATTATATAAATGTAACAATCTAGAATATAAATAATGTTGCGGCATAAAAAATGGGTGTCAAATGCTACACCACCGCCTGGGGCCTTTTTGCCAAATTCAACTAAAGGGGATTTATTGTATTAGAACTAGTCCATCACAATCAACTTGTGGTACAACATGGATAATATTAAGTAATGCTGATTTAATATACACTTGCACCAATATTTAGCCAAAATGGTCTTTCTTCAGTAAAGGGTGCCAACGTTTGTCTTAGAATCTGCACATTGAGATCAGTAAGTTATTACTGTACATTTTGTCCTCAATCTATGATCTATTGTCTTGTTGCTACCCTCACCATCACTGTCTTCCAAGATCTATACCAGAGGAATCCCCAAACGTCCAGCAGAAATGGCTGTCTTCAGCTGAGCCAAAAATAGAGCATTTGGGGGTAAATGCTTAGTGACATATTTGGCATAAACCAAAAAACGGAGCATTCTCGGTAAGTGCTGTCCCTAAAGTGATGTGTGGCTTTGGAAGCATGGTGCCGTGAGGTTGCCTCTCTGCAGGACGAAAACGAAGGCTTGTTAGGACGTGCAGACTGCGCCAAACATCAGCAAATGTTGCAAAAACCTGTTCCCCTCTGCTAAATACTTAAACCTACAGAGATGGAAGTTGGTCTACAGAATATAAATTCCAATCCCAGTGAACTGATGACAACAGTGTTTTATTGAGACACTATTGGCGAGTGTTAAACTATTAATCTTAATCCCATGTAATAGCCTCCAGATATATTAAAAACTGCATTTATATCCACAGTGCATGTATAAGCTTTTGCAATTTTCTTTTTATTAAAAAATTACAATTTTACTTTAAATTGACTGTTACATGAATGTTGACTTGCATAAATTTTTTTTAAATGGAGTGATATAATAATAATAATAATAATAATAATAATAATAATAATAATAATAATAATAATAATAATAATAAAAAAATCTAAAATATATATGTATTTACAATTTACTTGGATTTAATATATTGACTGCATAATAAATCCTTTCCCAGAATTTTTTGTTTAGTTTTAGTTAAATGAACTGTTTCAAATACAGTGCTGTACTTTATGCCAAATGTCTGTGTCCTAAGCCGTGAGCCTGTCTTGCTCCTGCTGCGAAAATATCCTCGGCTGGTTGTTACTTTTTGAAAATGTAAATATTTGGTTGTTTATGCTGAACCTTTAGATTTTGACCTGAAATTCATTCACTCAATTTTTTATTTAATCAGCATCATGTCCTTTTCGTACAAAAAGTCAAATCTGAATCTGTCAGACACTAAGAAAGTCCTTCAGAGCCTGAAGCCGAGGGATTCTTGTCCCTGAATGAAGCGGAGAAGCAGATCTGACTAGAGGTCAGCATCAAAAGCAGCATTTAAAAGCAGGGCCCATGTTAGTGTGTATAAATATTAAGATTGCCGGAGTGCTTATGTTACACCTTAAGGGCATTTCTCCCTCAGGCACTGAACGCTGTGGTGTCACGCTGCTAGCAAACACAGCATCACAACCATCAAATGCTAACTCCCAATTTGAAAGCACACACCACATCTGACTATCAGGAGTTAAAAGTAGTTATCTGTTGCTTTCAAACAATTAAATGATTTACAGCTTTACTTATATACTTGAGGAGGAGAAACGTTTAGGTCCCTTTTTTAAATCTATTTAGCAAATGTATGTAGTATTTCTGTATAGGAATGTATATAGTGTCTTAGAAAATAATCAAACACTGATATTAGACTTAATAACTTAACAGATTATTGAATACATACATAGTTAACCCTTTAGAGAACTGGTTTTCAAACTGGGCCCCCAGAGGTCTGCAAAAAAAATCAGGTATCACTTTAAATTGCTGACAAACATTCACTTGCATCAAAAATATTCACATTTAGAGAACTAACAATAATAATTAAATAATAATAATGGTAATAAGAACAAAAAATACATAATTTATTGTAATATAATCATTCAATGATTATTTTTTAATTGTGAAAATATAATAGATTTATGTGCATTTAATATATTACATGAAATCAGAAATATCCTTTTCCTTAATGATCTTCCTGTGATTTTTAAGTTGTGCAGTATTGTGGGATTGATGTTAAAGACCAGAGCCATGACCCTGCCTCGCTGTATCATACCACACTAGCAGAAAAAAGCCTCTCCTAGAGAAAAAAAAAACACAGTGAAACTGATTAAAAGTTTTTGATGCCATGTGGATGATATTGAACTATTAAAACAGAAGTTCAGTCTGTTTTTTAGAAACAAACAAGCATGGCACACTGTACACCACACTAACAGTGAAGCATGGTGGTGTAAACATGAGAATTAATTGAAACAACAAAAAGATGGAATGGGAATGTGAATGTTAAAATCAGCGAGAAGGTAAAGGAAAATCTGGAGCAATTTGGAACTCACTAGTTTTTTTTTTTTCCAGGTTAAACCCATTTAGAATTTAAGAACATTATACACCTAAATCAAATGAATACGGGGTTACAGGATTTCTAAATTGTAAAGGAAAACTGGTAAAAATTGTCCTGTTTAGTGAGAAATGGTATGTGAGAGACATAAGAGCGAGGTGTATTACCGTCTTAGAGAGGACAGAGCCGCACTTACATCCACTGCAGTGCTACAGAGAGGGAGTAAATCCTTTTTTCCATCATTAGCTCGGCCCCGGCCCAGACACGGCTCCTCTACTGAACCCACACTGTCTTCTGCCCACTTAATTAGTCTCTCAGCAACTCAAACCCAACACTCTCACACACACCTTTTCATATACACACTCCCGTGCTGTCTGACTCATACTTTGAGCCTGGAACTTGCCAGTACACACACACACACACAATTTTTTCTTTTCTTCTTTTTCTTATCTCTTTTGGCATGTGCAGTACGTAACCACAGTCAGCTGTTGAATAAAGTCTTTTTTTTTAAAAGAAAGCTTATTATTACAATAACAAACAGTCAAATTTTGGTCTAAAGAATGCAACACTTGTTTGCTGCATGACCACAGACTTATCATCATCCATACGAAGAATCAAAAACCTCTTTGAATCCTCTGTTCAGGATGCTTTCACTGGGGTTTGTATCAAGATAGATTTCTGAGCGCTGTGAACCATGTATAAGTGGATTTAAACAAAGGTTTTGTTGCACTCTGTTGGTGGTATGGGGTATCATATTTATGTCTCACATGTATGATCAGACCCAAATTTATAGTAACGTGTGGCCCTGTGTCCTGCACTTTGTCAAGTAAATCGTTTAAGTTGGGATTAGAGTGCCAATAAATTATGTTTTATGAACTGATTTTTGTCAGATCATAAAAATCACAGAGTATCCACAGTCATTACTGCAAAATGTGAAACTACATAAATTCTACAAGTAAGAACATGAGCATTGTTTACTATGTATGATACCTAGAATAATGATGGGAGAGATGAATTTAGGAAAACTGTATTTTCTGACGTAATTTTCAACTTTTTTTTTTAAAGGTTGCAGTTAAGTTTCTAGTTTTTCTTCAAAAACCATTTCTTCCACTTGCTCTCCTTCTCTGTCTCTGTGGTTGTGACCTGGTTTCTGCCCTTGCTGCTCGTGGCTCTGCAGGTCAGAGTTTCTTTCACTCTGTCTCTCTTTCTCCTTTTCATCTCTTCCTCCCTCTGTCCTTCACTTCGTCCCCTCTGCCCTCCCGCCACTCTGTGTTTTCTCTCATATTTAATGCATTCTTTCTGGAACCCGGTGCTGCTTGGTTAATAAAAAACACTCTGCACAGAATGTGAATGAGACCCTGCTGTAAAAAGAGGAAAGGAGGAAGAGCAAGAAATTGTGTTTGTGTCGACGTTTTGCGTTCAGAGAGAAGTTTAGAAGCAAATTTAGATGTGTTTAATGTGAAGGAGCTGGAGGGGAAAACGAGAGAATTCGGAAAGCAAACAGCAGCAAACTGTCTGCTTCACTCGCTCGCCCTCTTTCTCTTTCTTTTCTTTTCGTCTAAGAGTGGGTGAGCGAGTGAGAGAGAAGGGAGGGCAGGCTGTGCTACAGTTCAGGACTGACAGCCTGACACCAGTCGTGTGTCTCCAGAGATTCAATCACGCTAGGCCCAAACTCAACTCACACACACTCACACAGGGCAAATAATACACAGTAAACCCCAGAGATACATACATACACACATAACAAGTAACAAGCACAGAGAAGCCTACATACTACCACACACACAAACACATTATTTCTAAGTATAGCCCAATTTAATAAAACACACAGGATTTTTCATATATAGTGGGACTATAAAACTCCCAACAAACAATCACATTCGATTTAACTTTATCCTCTCTCTCTGCCATGCACAACATTTAATTATAATTATTCATTTATTCATTTTCTAAGTTGACAATGAGCTGTCCTCGTAATGGTTTGCCTGAGTCTGTCTCAGTACTTAAACAGAGTAAAATGGGGCAACACCCTGAATAAGTCACATGGTTATCACAGGACAGACACACAAAGAAAACTCATTCACCAACATATGACTTAAAATGACACTGTACTGTAAAAAAAAAAGAAAACTTACAAAGAAAACCCACGGAGACATGCAAATTCCACACAGAAATGATCCTGAGTGCTCACCTCTGCATAAAGCCGATAATTAACTATAATTATCAGACGTAATGATAGCTTTTTGGTTGGGGTACTGGACCAAAAGTAGGGCTGTATGGTGATATATGAAAATATTATAGTGCAATATTGTTTCCCTGAAATATATTTTATATATTAGTGAAATTTCATAGTCTATAATGGTCGGAGTGATGTTATCGAGGGTGAATATGCAAAGATATTACATAGTACAAAAAGAAAAAGGAAAAGAGGAAAATAAGGCTCTTTCCTCCATGTTAAAACAATGTGAAAGTTTAAAACTGACAATATATTGTGCATTTCACAAAAGTCTTCAGGTCACAGTGATTGTAATAATCATTATTATCCTGTAATCATTTTATTTCATATTTGGTATGCAAAAGAATATGTAATATTTAATATTTGTTTTACAAATGTAAATATACAGGACAAGTCACCAGTTTACATCTTCCTTTTGCTTTACTATAAGTCCAGACTGTACTCCATCTTTTTGTGGACTACAGTACCTACTGTGTAATTTGTTCTCTAATGGTCAGGTCCCCATTAGTACCACCACAGAGCAGGTATTATTTGGTTGGGGCTATATTCCTATCACAGCAGTGTCACTGAAGTATTTAAATGAAACTACAGCAACACTGCTGCACAAAAACCCTCTCACTGCATCAGTGTCACTGCAGAACTGACCATAAACAATCCAATGGTCCTGACCAATAAAGAACAGAGAACAACAGGGGACTAACCCAAACAAAGAACACAGATTGACTACAGTCTGTAATTGTAAAACTAGACTAAAACTAATAATTGTTAAAAGAAAAAAAAAGTCCATCTATATGGTAAGTGGAGTAAATAGACAATGGAGCAAAAAGGTGGTGTGTCCAAAGTTTTGACTGGTACTGTATAATTTTTGGTTAGTAGGCTACTGTTTTAAAAAGATACATGAGAATAAAAATTAATCAACATTGTGTTTTAGCCTCTAGATGTCGCTGTTGCCGCACTAACGGTATTAGAGATGCAGCGTTTCTGGATCCTGGAGTTTTCTGACACTGAAACACAACCCACCGGCAGTAAACAGATTTGTTTTAAACTTCCAAAGCTTTGGGAAGTCAGTATGATTTTGCACACGTTCAGATAGAAAATCACCTTAGGTTACAAGAAGCTGCAAAACAGGGTTTCATGTTTTCACTATAAGGATGGTTTTAATGCGTGGTTAGCTAGCATTTTACTGTTCTTTTAACTCCCGAGCTCTGAACATCCTTCTCACTTTCCCTGTTCCTCTATTCAATCACCTTTTATTCTTCTGAACAAATATTTCTGAATGATTCTTCTCATTAAAAGTACTTTTCTGCAAAACATTCACCAAACGACCCTCTGTATCCCGAAGATATCTTTTTAGAATCAGGCATTCACACAGAAACGTTAAGCAGGCCTTAGATTTCTCTATGTGTTCTTAAAATTTCAAACAAAAGCGTCACAACACCAAAATATCATCTACATTTTAGGCTTTAGTTTCAGTATATTCATCACATTCAAAACCTTTAAATAACTCCCCAAGGCCCCTGACATAGTCAACATCAATTATCCTCATGTTTAAAACTTTCTCCAAATGAAGCTTCCAAACAGGCATTAACGTGTCTTTATTTTTTGCAATTCTTACAAAAGTCTTTTTATACCCTGATAAATAGCAGTGAGGGAACCAGCTCTACTCTACAGAGGGTTCCATTACATTCCCTGAAGCTGGTACCATGGTATAAGTACTCTTCTCCATTAGTCTATAGCACTAAATATTTTAGACAATTAAGTACTACTAACCAAATTTCATGTTCAGTTAATCAAGAACAGAAATAGGACCTCAGGACATGTTCTTTATAAAATGCAAGCTACAGAAAGTGCCACCAGGTGGCAGTCTTCACCTACAAGGTTTGCAAAGGTCTTTCCTGCTCCTTATGGTAAAAGAGACGAATCTCTGGTTGAGAAGTGAAGTTCATGCCTCATGACCTCTGACTTTAGTCTGTACTGCAGGCACAATTCTCAGAACTATTATTTATATGATCATAAGACACTACTCTTTCCATTAATAACAACAGTTTGTTAATTATATATGTAATGTTTTTTGTGAAATATTGCACCCACGGTAACAGTCAGGTCAATAAAGCTCAATACCCCGAACAGAATGTTTTATAATGGTTAAAGTGTTTCTAGTAATAGTTACACTGTAGTGAGATCCAGATCATCTGTTAGCACTTTCCCACTTCTTTAAGAAGTATTAACAAGAATTTCTAGTACAAGTGTGTTCCATCACAAAAACAGCTAAGATAAATTGTCCATCCACCCATCCGTCATCTTCCACGTAATTCCCCATCCTCATCCTCATCCAGAGGAGAAAGTTTTGGGTGCTGGGCATATACACACAGAAAAGGGCACCAATCTATCGCTGGGCACGCACGCACGCACGCACGCTCGCTCGCTCACTCACTCACTCACTCACACAGATACACACATACATACATACATACATACACACACACACACACACACACACACACACACACACACACACACACACACACACACACACACTATATACGGGTATTTCGGGCAATTTATAGCAGTCAATTTACCTTGAATCCATGTTTTTGGACTGTGGGAGAAAACCGGAGGACCCAGAGAAAACCCACACAGACACGGGGAGAACATGGAAACTCCACCCAGATCAGGATTCAAATCCCAAAACTTTTACACAAATACAGTCATAATGAAAAAAATGTTATAACCTAAACAAACCTGTCTTACACACTTTAAGCATTGGGATAGCAAAACATATAATTAACAAAATTATATAATTAACAAAACATAATTCAATTAATTGTATTTAAACAGGCTGGTAACTTTTCTTCACTTTTTTGTACTTTTTCACACTATAGAATAAGTGTGTTTTTAGTGTGACAGTGTCACAGGAAAGTGAAGTGTAAGAAGAGAAAAAGAGTGCCCATTTAAAGCTTTTGGGTGTTTAACATGAGTGTCAGTGTTAGGATTATCCTGCTAAATCTCAGCTTAGCCCGCTTAAATTAACTAGATAGTGAGGATTTGCTATAAAGCTGATTAAAATGCACTGCCTCACAGAGTGTGAGTGAGAGGAAGAGAGGGAGATGAAGTAAGCCCTGTTTATTATCTCTATATAAAAGTCAAGTGTCCTCGTATTGTTTATGTGGTCAAGGGCTTTATGACTTAGAACGTTATACTGGTCTTTATAAGAAATGAGCTATTTTAATGTCACTACACTGAGACACTACTGGGTAGTAGTTTGGGGACTGTGTGTGTGTGTGTGTGTGTGTGTGTGTGTGTGTGTTGGTGTGTGTTGGTGTTTGTTGTGGTGTGAGAAGAGTTAGGATGATGAATCAGAGTGTAATCTCTTATTGCTGTTCTCCACAGAAGCACGAAGCGGCTCTCGGCCTATAAACGGCCCTATTAGCTGCTTCAGTTAAAATGGCACTTGGTGCGCTATGCTATCAGGCAGCTGACAGCTGAATTAGCGGTGTCTGTTAGCGCTGCTGAGTTTTATGACAATAGCCTTAGGGTCTCGCTAAAGATCGCATCAGCAAGCCCGCCGTACACATGCAGACTCTCTCTCACACACACACCCCAGACATGCCTGCTCTGCCCGCTTCTCTCGACACTGCTGAAGTGACATGCTGTCAAA